>CM029503.1:1839925-1849925 GCA_017140595.1 Eucalyptus curtisii
TTTGCTTATCTTCGTATATTGAAACTTAGGGAAGTGCTTTCTAAACCATATGTATAAAAGAACACATTTCATTTAGCTCTTTCATGCTTACTACTTACTTCGATTTATTTCGGTTTCTACTAGCAGCTTTAACTTCTGCTTATAGCTCTCTTTATTGGTCTGACCAAGATACGACTTATTTGAAATTAATTGACTGAACACAACGCATAAAAATAAATCTTTCTGTGGTATTGATCGACTCTATAGTTCCTTAGAGAGTCAATTTTCCAATTAGTGGTCATTGAGATTCATGGGCAATGCGGATTAATATGTAGGGATAGATATTACCTCTCCTTTCCCTTTCAAAAAAATTGAAATGATTGAAGTTTTTCTATTTGGAATTGTCTTAGGTCTAATTCCTATTACTTTAACTGGATTATTTGTAACTGCATATTTACAATACAGACGTGGTGATCAGTTGGATCTTTGATTAAATTAATTAACATCTTTTTTTTAATTGAGGAATCACGCTCTGTAGGATTTGAACCTACGACATCGGGTTTTGGAGACCCACGTTCTACCGAACTGAACTAAGAGCGTTTTCTTATCACAGTAGATAGGACTGTAAAGAAAAAAAGGATTCTTTTTTACCCCCAATACATCTTGCATGCATATAGTCTCATTAAATGAAAGATTTTGGATGTAAAATTTGAATCGATCAACATGGATTCCTCCTTACTGCCCAGAGGAGAAGGTTTAGGTAGGGATGACAGGATTGGAACCCGTGACATTTTTTACCCAAAACAAGGGCGCTACATCCCTTTCAATTGGTCTACGGTGTCATTGTAGAGAATCCCTGCCCTGTTTTCCACATGGTTATTTCCTCTATCGATATCCAATTTCTCTTGCCATTTCTTCTTTTTTGTCTTTATTGATTTATATATATGGGAATGCTCAGTCGGAAGGGACGTCTTTTTCGGTTTTTAAGAAAAGAAAAAATCTTATCTACCGAATCATTGTAGATTTCAATTGGAATTAGGAATTCCGTGTACAAATACAAGCGGTCCTTAACTACTTACATATATATTATACTTAACTACTTACATATATATTATATCGGATCATATATGTATTAACATTAGGCATTACAATAAATAATACAATAAATAAAAAGAATAAAGAAGGAGGATTTAAAAATGCGAGATCTAAAAACATATCTTTCCGTGGCACCGGTACTAAGTACTCTATGGTTTGGGGTTTTTAGCAGGTCTTTTGATAGAGATCAATCGTTTATTTCCGGATGCGTTGACATTCCCTTTTTTTTCATTCTAGTTATTGACATGGGAAGGTGAAGAAGATTAGAGATAGAATCAAAAGATTTGTGACTAATCCCTCCCCCCTCTTTTTTTTAGAAAAAATCGAATTCGATACAATATATTAAGTAGAAGTATAATCAAGAAAGGAGGAAAGAGAAATAAAAAAGTAGATTCAACCTCGGCGAAATTCGGGTTTTCTCCAATTCCATTTAGAAAAAATATTGTGAGAACAGAAATGTGTCTAGGTAAAAAGATCATACAAGATCTTTTAATAAAATACTGTACATTGAATCGAATTCGATTCAAAATATACCTAAATATTAGTTTGTTGTTTTACTTCTTATTTTTTTTTATTTCTTTTTTCGCAGAAAGTAGAAGAATTGGTTGAATCAAAAAAACACAAGGAGGTTCATGGCCAAGGGTAAAGATGTCCGAGTAACGGTTATTTTAGAATGTACCAACTGTGTTAGAAACGGTCTTAATAAGGAATCAAGGGGTGTTTCCAGATATATTACTCAAAAGAATCGACACAATACGCCTAGTCGATTGGAATTGAAAAATTCTGTCCCTATTGTTACAAACATACGATTCACGGGGAGATAAAGAAATAACTCGAATCAGTGCCTGTGTGTCACTCTTACAAGTAACACGAAAAGGACATATTCTACATATACCATATTATTCTATATATTTTCATTTTAGTTAACATAATATAACTAACTAAAAAAAAAAAAGCCAAATCAAATCCTATATTTTGAATTTGAAATCTTTTTGGATCAAATAGGATTTTGAGGATAAGGAATAAACAAACCATGGAAAAATCCAAGCGACTCTTTCTTAAATCCAAGCGATCTTTTCGTAGGCGTTTGCCCCCGATCCAATCGGGGATCGAATTGATTATAGAAACATGAGTTTAATTAGTCGATTTATTAGTGAACAAGGAAAAATATTATCTAGACGGGTAAATAGATTAACCTTAAACAACAACGATTAATTACTATTGCTATAAAACAAGCTCGTATTTTATCTTTGTTACCTTTTCTTAATAATGAGAAACAATTTGAAAGAAGCGAGTCGACCGCGAGCTACTGGTCTTAGAACCATAAATAAATAAAAAAAAGTAGACTTACTTTACTCCTCAATTGAACCCAAATAAAAACCGAACTCAAACACAGATTGATATTTTGTTCGAAAAATCGTAAGAAAAAATTGGGAAGAAGAAGAAATCCTTTTTATTGGATATTGGACATATTCGCTCATTTAATTTTGAACGACTTTATCATATTCTCTTTATCATACTAATTTCTACTCTACCTTCCCGGAGTTCATTCTCCAGCGAACTCCATTTTAAATATTCTGACAAATTCCTTACAATTTCCTTTTTTATTTTATGATCTGATCTCATTAGAAATCATATAAAGACAATTCCTATTTAATATAGCTATTTGTGCAAGTATTTTACGATTAAGAAGCAACTGTCTCTTTGTACAGATTGTGTATTAATCTACTATAACTATAGGATACTCTATTCCCACGAATTACTGCATTTATCCGAGTGATCCACAAACGACGAAAATCTATCTTTTTCCTATCTCTATCTCGATGAGACGAAACCAAAGATCTTATTTTCTGTTGAATAATTGTTCGAGTAAGTCTTGAACGAGCCCCGAAAGCTTGATGCAAATAAACGAATTTTTGCTCTACGTCTCCGAGCTATATCCTCGTCTAATTCTAGTCATTGAATAAATGAAACTTTCATGAATAACTAATTGATTTCCTTTCTTTCAGTTATTCTTTTCCCTTTTCCTAGTTTATTAATAACAAAACGGATTCTTCCAATGTATAAAATAAAAATTCCAATGGCTTTTGCTACTATAACCTTCCCGACCACGATTTGTCTTTTCTTTTTTTATAGTCATTTCACCTAGAAACGAGTATTGATACTAGGTATCAAAAAACAGAAAAAAGTAATAAATACAAATGAATAACGAAATAGTGGATTCCATCGTTTCTATGGTTATGTCTTAAACGGTGAGGTCCTCTATATATACCGGAGTCCCTTACTTCATTTAATCAATGCTATTAGCAAGTTGTACAGTTTACATTCTTCGGCTCTACGTATGAATTATCTAGTAATAGGTCTTTCACAACGAGATCTACCTATACAGTAACGGTATTTAATTATGAAAATTGGATGGGGTAGCTGACCCTCTTAGTCCGTTTTTGCAAGAGTATAGGCATAAGATTTCGGCTTTGAAAATAGGATTTCCCCGCTTAATGAATAACTATTTGTTACCAATGAGGAATTTTCTCATCGGAAACCATAAATTTCATATACAATAGAAGAATTGAATAGATCTTTTTTTTTAGTTTTCGATATATATAGATAGTGAACGACCTTCTTCCTTCCATTTTATACTATTCACTAGTACTGATCATTGATACTGGAAAATTTCTTTCCCTTTTTTTCTACCAATGGTGATCTGAACGAGTCGCACATACACCCTAGTACATGTTCCTCGACGCTGAGGACATCCCCCAAGAGCGGGGGATTTCGTGACATTTCTGATTGGCTGTCTTGTGTTTCTAATAAGTTGTTTAATAGTTGGCATGTTGAATTGTATACATAATAAATGGGCTGGTTTAGATCGATCCTAACCGGATGATTATGAATTACTTCTCTATTTAATAGATGAATAGAATATTATTAAACCCGGTAATAAGTAAGAAAGAAAATCTCAAAGTGGCGATTTGCTTAAACTTACTGCTATTTTTTTTTTATTCAATCGCTACAAGATCAACAATTCCATGAGCTTGGGCTTCTGTTGCTGACATAAAAACATCCCTTTCCATATCTTCGGATACAACCCATAGGGGTTTGCCCGTTCTTTGTACATAAACTCTTGTGATGGTTTCGCGCAGTTTCAGCAGTTCTTCTGCTTCCAGGATAAATTCTCCCGTTTGTGCCTCATAAAAAGAACTCGCAGGTTGATGTATCATTACCCTGATAATATAACAAATGGTTCCTCTATCTCGCATGATGAGGTGAGGAGAAGAGATAAAGAATAATAAAGATAGAATTGAGCAACCGTACAGGCATCTTTTGCGCATTGCATACGGCTATACAATGGAATTCACTTTACCTTCCATTTCCATCTAAGAAAGAAAAAAAATATAGATAGAGGTTTATCCGATTCAGATCGGCAAATGATCCAATTACCATCCTTCCTTTCGGAGCAGTTAAAAAATACTATGATGGCTCCGTTGCTTTTTATATATTTATCTCGTCTTTGATTCAGCAATCCCAAAGTTTCTTTTTTTTTTTTTTCGTACTCTTTCCTAACAATAACATAAATATTGTTAAAAGTTTTCTGTTGTGAAAACAAAAAAAGTTTGTGACGCTGAAATGGTAATGGTCACTGATAAATAAGGTAAAATCGAGAATACCCTTTATTTTATACTAATTTCATACTACTCTTTCGATATATAATCGAATGTTTTGAAAAAAAAATTTCTCATATCGAATTCGAAGTGCCATGCTATTATTACTTAATATTCCAATTTCATATGGCGAAGGCATAGTCTTTTTTTTTTGTTCTTAAAAAACTCATTGGCGCCAAGCGTGAGGGAATGCTAGACGTTTGGTAATCTCTCCGCCGACCAGGATAAAAGATCCCATTGAAGCGGCTAATCCCATACATATTGTATGCACATCGGGTTGCACAAATTGCATAGTATCATAAATAGCTACTCCGGGGATTACCCATCCGCCAGGAGAGTTTATAAACAAATACAGATCCTTGTTATCATTCTCTATACTGAGATATACCATAAGACCAATAAGTTGATTCGAAATCTCGCTATCAACCTCTTGGCCTAAAAAAGTAATCTTTCTCGATAAAGTCGGTTGATTAGGATAAAATTTATATCCCTTAAGAGCCGTACATGCATCTTTTGATGCATACGGTTCAACAAAAATTGCGAAAAAAAGAATCAATGTGTAGATTCCAGACCTCTTTCTTTTTTTTTTTTTTTTTCATAGTAGGCCCCTTTTCTAATCTAATTTTTTGAATTTCTTAATGAAGCGGCTTTTTTTTTTCCATTTTCAAGAAAAGATGAGTTTTGGTTTTGTCCCCTTTCCCTCCACAAAATCCATTAAACTTATGAAATAAACTTCTCATTGATGTATTGTTTTCATCGAGATCTAATCAAATCACGATGTCATTTTCTTGTTCCTGAATGGCCTTTTTCAATTCTTTTAGGTTTATGCTCTACTCCGAGTAAAAAAATCTGCCCGATTTTTATTTGCATATAGGACAAATGACACTAATACTACGTCTTTTCTACGACTTTTCTTTTTTTTTCAATTCAATTCATGTCTTCTGCCAATGCCAAATATTCGACGTATTTATCATATTACTCGCTTGATTAAAAGTTTAAGACTACTCTCTTATTATATAAAAAAAAAAGATTTTATGATCTATAAGATAAGTAGTAGTAATCATAAATATATTACCAATTGGGTTTTTTCTAAACGGAGTCTGAATACTTCATTTTATTGGTCCAACCATAAATTATTCTATAGACTTTTCGAATTGATAATAGAAGTGGAATACCCTCCAAAACAAAAAAGGATATAATTTCACTTGATTTCACTTCACGCTCCAATTTTTTGATAATTCAAAATCTTTTTTGGGCGAAACAGAGGATATCTCGATCGGGGGAGAGAACGGGGAAATCCATATGACCCGATATATCTGACAAGTCGCACTATACGTCAACCCAAGAGGCATCTTCCTCTCCAGGACTTCGAAAGGGTACTTTTGGAACACCAATAGGCATAAAATGAAAGAAAAAAGAATTAAGTACTATATTTCACTTTGATGTGGAAGCGTAACAATGCGTTTATTTTCTTAATAATATTGTCTTTTATCGTATTTTATCCATAGATTGGGAAAAAATTCTTACGAATAGGTTTTTGAATGATTAACAAATATGTATGCATTCGTTCATAGAAAATGGGATCAACCCCATTGCGTATTGGTACTTATCGGATATAGAATAGATCTGCTTCTCTTTGTTCCTACGCAAACCGAATTGTTCCATTTTTACTAAAAAAAGAATAGAACAAATATTAATCCTTTCTCCGAGATAATCCCCTGAAAAGGGAGGTCCATAGCATATTTTTTTCCAATGCAATAAAGTTACATAGTGTCTAGTTTTCGTTGATAAAGGGGTATTTACATGGGTTTGCCTTGGTATCGTGTTCATACCGTCGTATTAAATGATCCCGGCCGTTTGCTTTCTGTCCATATAATGCATACAGCTTTGGTTGCTGGTTGGGCCGGTTCGATGGCTCTATATGAATTAGCAGTTTTTGATCCCTCTGATCCCGTTCTTGATCCAATGTGGAGACAAGGTATGTTCGTTATACCCTTCATGACTCGTTTAGGAATAACCAATTCATGGGGCGGCTGGAGTATTACAGGAGGGACTATAACAAATCCGGGTATTTGGAGTTACGAAGGCGTGGCCGGTGCACATATTGTGTTTTCTGGCTTGTGCTTCTTGGCAGCTATCTGGCATTGGGTGTATTGGGATTTAGAAATATTTTGTGATGAGCGTACAGGAAAACCTTCTTTGGATTTGCCAAAAATTTTGGAATTCATTTATTTCTTTCAGGAGTGGCTTGCTTTGGGTTTGGCGCATTTCATGTAACAGGATTGTATGGTCCTGGAATATGGGTGTCCGATCCTTATGGACTAACTGGAAAGGTACAACCTGTAAATCAGCGTGGGTGTAGAAGGTTTTGATCCTTTTGTTCCGGGAGGAATAGCCTCTCATCATATTGCAGCAGGTACTTTAGGCATATTAGCGGGCCTATTTCATCTTAGTGTCCGTCCGCCCCAACGTCTATATAAAGGATTACGTATGGGCAATATTGAAACCGTCCTTTCCAGTAGTATTGCTGCTGTCTTTTTTGCAGCTTTTGTTGTTGCTGGAACTATGTGGTATGGTTCAGCAACTACCCCTATCGAATTATTTGGTCCCACTCGTTATCAATGGGATCAGGGATACTTCCAGCAAGAAATATATCGAAGAGTTGGTGCTGGGCTAGCCAAAAATCAAAGTTTATCAGAAGCTTGGTCTAAAATTCCTGAAAAATTAGCTTTTTATGATTATATCGGTAATAATCCGGCAAAGGGGGATTATTTAGAGCGGGTTCAATGGACAACGGGGATGGAATAGCTGTTGGGTGGTTAGGACATCCTATCTTTCGAGATAAAGAAGGGCGTGAACTTTTTGTACGTCGTATGCCTACTTTTTTGAAACATTTCCGGTTGTTTTGGTAGACGGAGACGGAATTGTTCGAGCCGACGTTCCTTTTCGAAGGGCGGAATCAAAGTATAGTGTTGAACAAGTGGGTGTAACTGTTGAGTTCTATGGTGGGGAACTCAATGGAGTCAGTTATAGTGATCCTGCTACTGTGAAAAAATATGCTAGACGTGCCCAATTAGGTGAAATTTTTGAATTAGATCGTGCTACTTTGAAATCCGATGGTGTTTTTCGTAGCAGTCCAAGGGGTTGGTTTACTTTTGGACATGCTTCGTTTGCTCTGCTCTTCTTCTTCGGACACATTTGGCATGGTGCTAGAACCTTGTTCAGAGATGTTTTTGCTGGTATTGACCCCGATTTGGATGCTCAAGTGGAATTTGGAGCATTCCAAAAACTTGGAGATCCAACTACAAGAAGACAAGTAGTCTGATACAAGATTTCTCTCTTATCTTTTTCCGTTATTTTTTTGTCTTGCTCTTTGGGAGATAATCCCAAATAAACAGAACAGGTATGGAAGCTATAATTGTAAAGCACGATCCAATTTATGGAAGCATTGGTTTATACATTCCTCTTAGTCTCGACTCTAGGGATAATTTTTTTTTATCTTTTTTCGAGAACCACCTAAAGTTCCAACTAAAAAGGGTGAAATGTTTCATTCTATCAATTGAATTGAAGTAATGAGCCTCCCAACATTCAACATTGGGAGGCTCATTACTTCTAGAATGGATAATTTTTTGCCCAAAAGCAGTATATCTTTTTTAAACCAGATATAGAGATGGCGACTAGGGTTGCTGTTTCCATTATTATATAATTTCAAGACCAAAAAGATAAGATCCAACGGAATGGTATACAAAGTCAACAGATCTCAATGAATACAAATAGGATTTTTCATTCTAGATCAATTGAATTGAAGTAATGAGCCTCCCAACATTCCAACATTAGGAGGCTCGTAAATAAATGATTTTTCATTCTATTTACAACGGAATGGTATACAAAGTCAACAGATCTCAATGAATACAAAATAGGATTTATGGCTACGCAAACCGTTGAGGGTAGTTCTAGATCTGGACCAAGACGAACTATTGTAGGGGATTTATTGAAACCATTGAATTCAGAATATGGTAAAGTAGCTCCTGGATGGGGAACTACTCCTTTGATGGGTGTCGCAATGGCTCTATTTGCAATATTCCTATCTATTATTTTAGAAATTTATAATTCTTCTGTTTTACTGGACGGAATTTCAATGAATTAGATTCACAAGAAACGTGAATTCTTAGCTTTTCAATACAAAGTAAAGCATTTAGGTTTCGGATTTTTATATCATTCTATTCTTTTTTTATTGGTAGTTCGATCGTGGAATTTCTTTCTTTTTTTCTGTATTTCCGGAATATGAGTGTGTGACTTGTTATAATTGATACTATTGATAGTACAGAAAATGGATCTGTCATCTTTATATAGATGGTTTTACCTCGTCGGATATTCATTCGAGTATCTGGAGCACGACATAGATCACAAAATATTAACTATGATTCATACTTAATATTCAGACCCCGTGACCGGACTCCAAAAAATTTTCCAAAACGTTATAAATCCAAAGATTTTTCTTCTTTTTCAAAAGATTTCCCCTTTTTTTTGATCAAAGGACAAAACTTTCTTTGGATTTATAGTCATTATATCTATTCATTGAATAAGTGATGATCCAATGGTTCTTACTCAGGGAATCTTTGGACTTAGTTTGAAGTTTTATTGAATCATCGCGGTTCTAGTATGAATCTGAGGTTTGAATCAATTCATAGGGTCTTAACAAGGGAATTCCTATCAATAATAAAGAAAAGAAGAGTAAAGCTGCATTACACACAAAAAAAGAAAAAAAAAATAACAAATCAAAGAAAAAGAAGTAGGTAAATAGAAGATTCAAGAGGCCTGTAACGATCAACATAAAGACGAATGAGCCGACTTGATATTTTGGCATTACAACCACAAATAAGAGCTTTCGTATTTTTACTGGTTCGTATCTTCAGAGAAGTTAGAAAGGGTTGATGACGAATTTTCAAACTTTCTATTCCATATGCCTTGAAACCAAAGCAATATCTTAGGTTTTTGTTTGAGCTGTACGAGATGAAATTCTCAGATACGGTTCTTCGAGGGGGAGTACTATTGGTTTACCTATCTCAATAAAGTCTATGATTGGTTTGAAGAACGTCTCGAGATTCAGGCGATTGCAGATGATATAACTAGTAAATATGTTCCTCCTCATGTCAACATATTTTATTGTCTAGGAGGAATTACGCTTACTTGTTTTTTAGTACAAGTAGCTACGGGGTTTGCTATGACTTTTTACTACCGTCCAACTGTTACTGAGGCTTTTG
>CM029503.1:1852425-2233960 GCA_017140595.1 Eucalyptus curtisii
TGTCCATATTTCGAGAAAAAGTATCTCTTGTTTTTCATTTCCATTCCCATAAGAATGAATACTATGATTCGCATTTCGAACAGGCATGAATACAGCATCTATAGGATAACTTCCATCTTGAAAGTTTTTTGGTGTTTTTATATGATATCCGCGATTCCTCTCGATTTGTAATCCAATACACAAATTAATGGGTTCCGTTAAATTAGCTATATACTGTGTGTTATCAACGATTTCCACAGAAGTTGGTAAGATGATGTCTTGAGCAGTTACACATCCAGGACCCTTGACACAAATAGACGCATTGCGAGTTCCATATAGATTACTTCTCAATACAATTTCTTTCAAATTCATTAAAATTTCATGTACTGATTCTTGAATACCTACTATGGTAGAATATTCATGTGGTATTTTTTCAATTTTGCACGGGTGATACATGTTCCTTCTATTTCACCAAGCAAAGCTCTTCGCATCGCAATGCCTATTGTATCGGCTTGCCCTTTCATAAGGGGAGATAGAATAAAGCGTCCATAATAAAGACGCTTACTGTCTGCTCTTGATTCAACACACTTCCACTGTAGTGTCCGAGTAGATACTCTTACTTTCTCTCGAACCATAATAATATTATTTGATCAGATCATTGAATCGTTTATTTCTCTTGAAATCTCTTTCATTTTTATTTCTACACACGTCTTTTTTTAGGAGGTCTACAGCCATTATGTGGCATAGGGGTTACATCACGTACGAAACTTAATAGTATACCACTTCTACGAATAGCTCTTAATGCTGCATCTCTTCCGAGACCAGGACCTTTTATCATGACTTCTGCTCGTTGCATACCTTGATCTACTACTGTCCGAATAGCATTTCCTGCGGTTTGAGCAGCAAATGGTGTCCCCCTTCTTGTACCATTGAATCCACAAGTACCGGCGGAAGACCAAGAAATTACCCGACCCCGTACATCTGTAACAGTCATAATGGTATTGTTGAAACTTGCTTGAACATGAATAACTCCTTTGGTATTCTACGTGTACTTTTACGTGAACCACTACGGGCATTCCTACGTGAACCAGTTCTTGGTATAGATTTTGCCATACTTTATCATCTCATAAATAAAAATTCGAGATATATGGATATATCCATTTCATGTCAAAACAGATCCTATTTTTTCATTTGGGTCCTTTACGTTAGAGAGCCCCCTTTCAAAAGATTATCCTTGTCTTTGTTTATGTCTCGGATTAGAACAAATTACTATAATTCGTCCTCTTCTACGGATCAGTCGACATTTTTCACAAATTTTACGAATGGAGGCCCTTATTTTCATAGTTGTCGTTCCTTAACTTAATTCTGACTCTATTTATTGGAAGAAAATAAGTTTCTTGAAATGTTGAACCTCAAATTGTATCCCCATGAAGGGAATGCTGAAGTTGAAAAAACAACTTAATCATTCAAATCCTTGTTGTGCCATCTATAAATTATACGCTCTCTGCTTGAATCATAACGACTTACTTCAATTTTGCCCCTCTCCCCCCATAGTATACGTGTAAAACTCCGTCGGATCCTTCATGAAACATAACCTAGAATTAGATCTTCATTATCGAAAAACCCTGAGCATACATACCATTGAGAAGGAGAAGTGATTCATTAATTAAACCTTCCTGAATCCATTTTTTGTTCTTTCATTCTAGGTAAAAGCCCTAGAAGTATCACCTAATGTAGTAGGAATGATATCAACTAACCCACCCTTTTTTCTTTTGACAAATAGGAAATTCCGGATCCAATTCGGATATCAGAACAGAAAGATTACCATATATAACACAAGATTTCTCCGCCGATTCCTTCTAGTCGAGCCTCTCGGTCTGTCATTATACCTCGAGAAGTAGAAAGAATTACAATCCCCATCCCGCCTAAAATTCTAGGAATTCGTTGATAGTTCGAATAGATTCGTAGGCCAGGCCTACTGATACGTTTTAAATTTAAAATAGTTCGATAGGGTCCTTTCCTATTCCTTCTATGTCGTAGGGTTAAAACCAAAAAATATTTGTTGTTTTCCTGATGCTTCCTCACGTTTTTGATAAAACCTTCTCTTAAAAGTATTTTAACAATGTTTTCCGTGATGTTAGTGGATGCTATTTGAATCGTCCCTTTTCTATTCATGTCAGCATTTCGTATAGAGAGGTTATTATGTCAGCAATAGTGTCCCTACCCATGATAAACTAAAATTTTGGTTGCCTCCCATTTTTGATATAATCAACATGCTATTTTTTATTTATTTTTTTAATTTTTTATATTTTTTATTAAATAAAGGGATATGCGTCCGATACAACCTAATCCACTAATTACTCTATTTCATCCAAATACTATGTATAATATAACTATATTACGTATGATCTCATCTTATAATACCTCAGGTGCTAATGAAACGATTTTAGTGAAATTTAACTGTCTCAATTCTCGGGCAATCGCACCAAAGACTCGAGTTCCTTTTGATTCCTTCTTGATCAATCACAACTGCAGCATTATCATCATATCGTATTATCATACCGTTGTCACGTTTAAGTTCTTTACAAGTACGTACAATTACAGCTCTGATCACCTCTGATCTTTCTAGAGGTGTGTTTGGTAATGCTTCCTTGATCACAGCAACAATAATGTCACCGATATGAGCATATCGGCGATTACTAGCTCTATGATTCTAATACACATTAATTCTCGGGCCCCGCTGTTATCCGCTACATTCAAATGGCTTTGAGGTTGAATCATATCATTTTTGAATCTGTTCTTTCAATGTTAATGCAAAGGGCGAAGTAAAAAAAAAAGAAATATTGTTTGTCAAAAAGAAACCTGCAATCTTTTTTTATCCCCAAGACTTCTTTTCTTTGGTTCTACGTTCCTATCCCGAAATAATAAATTGAGTTCGTATAGGCATTTTGGACGCCGCTATTGAAATAGCCTTTCTGGCTATATTTTCTGCTACTCCGCCCATTTCATAAAGTATTCGACCTGGTTTAACGACAGCTACCCAATATTCGGGAGATCCTTTACCCGAACCCATACGTGTTTCCGTAGGTCTTACCGTAACTGGTTTGTCTGGAAATATACGTACCCATATTTTCCACCACGGCGCACATTTCTTGTCATTGCTCGTCGCCCTGCTTCTATTTGTCTAGATGTGATCCAAGCGGGTTCAAGTGCCTGAAGAGCATATTTACCGAAACAAATACGATTACTCGATAAGATATTCCTTTCATTCTTCCTCTATGTTGTTTTCGAAATCTGGTTCTTTTAGGGTTATAGTTGATGGTTCTTTCTCAATTCCATCTCTACTACAGAACCGGACATGAGAGTTTCTTCTCATCCGGCTCATCGCGAATGAAACGATTCGAATTTTCGAATTTTATGAAAATATACTGAATCATGGATTCTTTGAGATTTCATCTAATCTATTATAAATTTCTATATCTTGTTTGGATATATACTTAAACATGTATTTTTTTTCTAGATAATTATTCCTATTTCTAGATAATGAGATAATGTGGTTTTTTTATAACGAATCTTTATTTTGTTTTGCCTTTGATCATATTATCATATTGGATCGAACAAGATTGAGTAATCTAATAAAAACCTTCGCGGGCGAATATTTACTCTTTCAATATCTATTTTAGTTGTAGGGTTAGCTCATGAATTCTCGGAATAAATGAATTGGTCCCTGGTTCGTTCCGCCATCCCACCTAATGAATTATTAGGATTCATTTTTCAATAGAATCTTACGTATTCATGGGTTCCATCGTTCCCGTCGCTTCGCAATTAATGGTTAGGTTTTGAATTTTACAATGGAGCCCCTCATGAAATTTGTTCTTGAGTCAATCTTTTTAGTCTTTATTGGCTCGAGGCTCTTGATTTTTTTCTATGAATAGATTCATATACTTATGCATGAATCAGTATTGATGCTTTATTACACTGCCTTTTATGAGATGACTCATAAACCTTACATATATTGGAATCCTATATCATTGATATTCTTTTTCTTTCTTTCTCTCAACCTTCCTTTATCTGCATACTTTTTTTATATCATAATCAGATTGATTTTTTTTTGTTTATGTAAGAAAGATTTCAGTTGCTACAATGATATGACCAATATATCATATCTTGACTGCTTTTTTGTATCAAGATAATGTGAAACGATGAGTTGGTTATTAGTTATATAGTTATTAGTTCACAGTAGGGGTCTGTCCATTTTTTTGTTTGGAATTCTATCCTATAAAAAAAAACCAACGAGTCGCACACTAAGCATAGCAATTATATGAAATCATCAATCAAATTTTATTCAAACCTATAGAATTGCTTATTTTTTTGATTTAAGAGAAAAAAGCATGAAAAGAAAAAGTTTTTTTTGATTCTATTTTTTTATCAATGGATATAGTGTAAAGAGTAAAGCCAGGGAAAGTATTCTTATTCCCAAAATATCCAAATTTTGATGCCTAATACTCCATAGACCGTTCGACTCCATAGGAACAATAATCCATTTTAGCTCGAATGGTTTTTGTAGAGGAACCCTACCTTCTCTCATCCATTCGACACGTGCAATTTCTTTTCCGTCGAGGCGACCTCCAATTTGTACTTGAATTCCTTTTGTATCTGCCTGTTCGTTTAATTCAATAGCCTTTTTTATTGCTTTGCGAAATGAAACTCTATTCTTTAACTGTCCGGCTATAAATTCTGCAAGAATATTAGGGTGCCCATAAGGGTTTGTAATTCTTGTAATAGCAATGTTGAGTTTTCGGTTCACACAATTAAGTTCTTTTTGTACATTCATCTGTAATTCTTCGGATTCTTCGCGTCTTACCTTCTAGTAATAACTTTGGGAATCCCATATAAATTATGACTTGAATCAGATCAATTCTTTTTCGAATTTCTATGCGTGCAATTCCCTCCACACCAGAGGATATTCTCATATTTTTTTGTAGATAATTCTTGATACAATTTCGTATTTTTTGATCTTCTTGCAGACCATCGGAATAATTTTTGGCTTGTAAAACCAAATAGAATGATGACCTTGGGTTGTACCAAGTCTGAAACCAAGTGGATTTATTTTTTGTCCCATAATTCCCACCCTTACCCATATAATGATATGTCATATCTGTATACTTCTTTTTTCCATTCGTATTTTTTTTAACAAAAGAAATCTTCTTCTTCATAGAAGGATTTATCTTTCAATACAATCCTTATATGACAAGTCGTTTATTGCATAACTCCGCCCTCGAGCTCGAGGTTTTGAATTTTTTCATAGTAGTACCCTCGTTGGCTTCAGCTTTACTAATAACTAAACTTGCTTCATTGAAACCCATATTACTTATTAGCATTTGCTGCTGCAGAATAACCAACTTAAAAATGGGATAACACGCTCGATAAGGCATAAGTTCGAGTATCATAAGTGTTTCCTCATAGGAACGTCCACGAATCTGATCAATTATCCTTCGTGCTTTGTGAGCAGACATAGATATATATGTTGACCTAAAGCATATACTTCTCCATATGGGTTCTTATTTCTCTTCTTTGGCATAAGGTTCACCTCTTACTAATGATCACTAATCATCTATTTATTAACTTATTCATGTTGTTAACGTTAACGACGAGATCTATTATCATTTTTCGCATGTCCACGAAATTTATAGTAGGTGAAATTCTCCCAATTTATGGCCTACCATACGATCTGTTATATAAATAGGTAAATGTTCCTTCCATTATGGATAGCAATAGTATGGCCGATCATTGTAGGTATAATGGTAGATGCCCGAGACCAAGTTATTATTATTTCTTTTTTTCCGCCTTTTGTGTTAAGCTTCTCAATTTTTTCTTAATAAATGATTCGCTACAAAAAGGATTTTTTTAGTGAACGTGTCACGATTAATTACTCCTATTTTTTTTTTTAATAAAAAGAAAGAAATTCGATTTTCTCCCTATTTACTACTTACTACGGCGACGAAGAATCAAATTATCACTATTTCTTCCTTTTTCTACTTCTTCTTCCAGAAGTGGGATAACCCCAAGGGGTTGCGGGTTTTTTCTACCAATTGGGGCTCTCCTTCACCACCCCCATAGGATGGTCTACAGGGTTCATAACCACTCCTCTTACTACAGGACGCTTACCTAGTAACATTTAGATCCGGCTCTACCCAACTTTTTCTGGTTCACCTCAACATTCCCCCCCTTTGTCCGACTGTTGCTGAGCAGTTTTTGGATATCAAACGGACCTCCCAGAGGTAATTTTCGTGTGGCCCGTTTCCCTCTTTTGCAATCAGTTTCGCTACAGCACCCGCTGCTCTAGCTAATTGTCCACCTTTCCAAGTGTGATTTCTATGTTATGTATGGCCGTGCCTAAGGGCATATCGGTTGAAGTAGATTCTTCTTTTTGATCAATCAAAACCCCTTCCCAAACTGTACAAGCTTCTTCAAAGCATACGGCTTTCTGGATGTAAATGATGATATCTATACAGATGGATCTTATATATATCGTATAATGAAGTACTCCATGAGTGGATATATAGGAATCCAAATCTGCCGAATCACTCATGTTATGATCTTCTACATCCTAGGTCTTCCCGTTCCGTCATCTGGCTTATGTTCTTCATGTAGCATTCAGACCGAATGACTCTATGAAATTACGTCGATACTTCCACATATTACGGGTAACGTAGGAGACATCTCTATTTTTTCCCCGGGGAATCTTTCGAATTACCACTGCTTAGCTTTCAATTCGCCTCTGACCATCAAATGAAATGTGAATAACCCGTCCTCCTCTCTTTGAAACAAGGGTCTTCTGGTTTGTCGGTGCTTGAAACAATTTTGTCTTCTCCATATTACTATATCTCTAGAGTCAATTTTATATGAGGAACTACTGAACTCAATCACTGCCACTCTTCAGTTTTCTGTTGAGGTCTATCCTGTAGAGGTACTCAAATTGGATCAGTGATCGATTTCTAGGTTTCGTCGTAAACCTAATTGGTTACTTCCAATTACGTAAATCAATAGTTCAAACCGCACTCAAAGGTAGGGCATTTCCCATTTTTATAGGAACTTCTGTACCAGAAACAATGGTATCTCCGAGTATAGCCCCTCTGGGATGTAAAATATATCTCATGTAGTAACTCCCAAGCAAAAATCAAGATTATGTTAAAAGGTACAAGTGCAAATTCGGATGCAGCAGCAACCTAGAAGCTTCGTATTGCAAAACGAAAATCTGGGGCTCGCTCTCTTCAATATCCGAGTCGCAAAAGGTCACGGATGGACGCAAAAGTTGAAACTTGAACCCTTCCCAAAAAGCAGAAGACGCAAATAAAGAGCCGATGGGCCAGGCGGTAACATGCTTGGAACGGAGGACGTGAAATTCATCAAAAGCTCAAATTCAAACCTTATCATACTTTAGGGCAGAAGTTGGCGTAATCCGCGCTGAGTCCGCGCGTGCTGCTGCATGCAGAATCGGACAAATGCACTGATGTCTTCACAACTAAGTCTACTCGACATAAAATAACATAAGAATCAAAGCAACCTTTTTGGAAGTTTGGATATGGGATTCATTCATCCGTCAGCCAGCCAGCCAGCTTTGGTTCAACTGGACTGGCTCTCGAAAATAGCTGTCAGCTGACCAGTTTGGCGTCGGCGGCTCGTTCGGGTGCATTGAACTGATACCCATCTCTCTCGTTTTTGATCACCGTCGCGTCTGTCAACCTCTCTCTTATTTATAGGACGTTTTCACGCTCTTCCTGCGCTCCAGTTCCTCTCCTAATGGCGGCCACAACCACCTCCACCAACCCCGCCCGGAGGAACGGCAGCTTCGCTCCCGAGGGCGAGAGCTTCCACAAGTTCTTCGAGTGCTGGCTCGCCGAGCAGAACCAGCACCTCCACGACCTCATCTCCGCATCCTCCCTGCTCGGGACGGCGATGACCAAGCCCTCCGCCCCCTCATCGACCGAGTGATGCTCCACTACGAGCATTACTACAAGGCCAAATCACGGTCTGCCAGAAGCAGAACGTGCTCGCCATGTTCTCGCCGACGTGGAGGAGCTCGTTCGAGGATGCCTTCCTCTGGATCGGCGGATGGCGCCCCAGCATGGCCTTCCACCTCCTCTACTCAAAGTCCGGCCTCCAGCTCGAGGCCCGCTTGCCGAGCTCATCCGGGGCCTCACCACCGGTGACCTCGCTGACCTCTCCCGAGCCAGCTCGCCCTCATCGATGACCTGCAGAGGACCACGATCCGTCACGAGAAGGCTATCACCGAGAAGTTCGCCAAGCACCAGGAGACGGTTGCCGACGCGTCCATGGTGGAGCTCTCGCACACCATCACCCGGAGATGATGCACGCTGGCGGCGGGGAGGCAGCAGCGGAGAACGAAGGTGCGATGGAGGAGGAGGTGGAGAGCGCTCTGGCAGCGAAGGAAGAGGGGCTGGAGGAGATTCTGCAGATGGCGGACGATCTCAGACTGAGCACGCTCAAGGAGATTCTCAACATCCTGACCCCGATGCAAGCGGTGCATTTCCTGATAGCAGCTGCGGAGTTGCACCTGAGGATTCACGAGTGGGGTAAGAAGAAGGACGAAGCTCAACTTCAAACTCATCATGTAGAAGCTCATGCAACCGCGCAATAACACTCGTCCTGCTTCAGGTTCCCCTTGCACAACGAGTAGTAGTCTTAGTCATTTTAGGATTTGCTGGTTTCTTTTAAACTAATCAAGTGTTACTATGGAATTAGGATGTGTTAGGGTTGGATTTTACTTGGAAGAAGCGGTGTCCTATAACTAATACCTTCTTTTTGGGGGCAAAAGTCGTGTAATACTCCAATTACATGATGATCGCTTCTAATAAAATCGAAGCTTCCTCTCCTCTTACTTGTGGATGAATGAAAGAGAAACAGCGGCTGTTTAGCCGTGTGTGATGTGAATATCAATCAACTTCGGATTTCAAGTCTAAAAACTTCTCGGTCTATTATTGACTTGCTCTCCACGGGTTGCTACCGGCAACTCTGTTTTTCTGAGGTGAAGCTATGTATGATCAAGATTCAACAAGAGGTACACTGAAACAGGGTTCGAAAATCACTTGTCCCGAGTCATTCCACATTAATAGTTCGACTTGGCGTATTTATTGTGTCATTCACTTTCACTTTGAATCTTGATAATGTGCTATGCCATCAATCGCCACAAATGTTTGAGGCACTTCATTTCGGACCATCTAAGTAGCGCAAGGATGATGCCAATGATGTTGAAGCTTATCAATGCCTTCAACAACCTTTGCTTCTCTGGCGTGTACGGCGGATACCTTGTGGAGGCGTCTCCTTTGAAACTTCTGTACAGTACTCCCTTCTTGTGGCTGAAAGCATCGAAAGAGAATTTCCCATGGTATGCACCCATCCTGCCTCTCTCCAACCCCGCCAAAAGGTAGAGTTGGAACTGTGAGCTGCAACAGGGTATAAAAAAGAAATGACTAGTTAAACACACCATACAATATGTCACTCGACTAAATTGGTCCTGCAAAAGATACACCGTCGCCAAATGCAAGTTTCAGACTTCCGTTGATTTCATTTTCTGAGGCAATTAGTCTCAGTGTCGACAAGAATGGCCAAGACATCATCTTGATGTGGCCACCAATAGATTACTTGAAAGCCATCAAAATACAAAATTGGTGTGGCAAATGGCATTTACTTGTTAAATGCAGTCATGCATAAAATAATGCCACTTAGGAGATCATTCATGCCGTCGATGACAAAGGCAGAGAAAGATTACATGCAGGACAGCGTCATTGATGAGCATTCCTCCAGCAGATATGTTCTGGACAAATTGCTTCTGCAAAACCGTTATTGTCGGAGAAGAGATATGCTGCCAGAGGCTTCGGCTTTTGAGTTGATCATATGAAAACCATCTTCTATGTTGTCGACCTTTTGGATAACAAAAGCTTCTCAGCAATACGAATCTCAGTTACGTCTATTGGAAGAATGCCTGCAGATGGCAAATGCATGGAGGAGCACAATGACAACCAACTAAGGGGTATACTGAAATACGCACAGTGAGAATGGGCAGTAGCGGTCCGAATATTTCCTCTTGCATGATCATAGAGTCTTCAGGAACATCAAGCAAGATGGTTGGAGCTATTCTTCTGCAAAAAGCAGGAAGTAATTGCCATGTGATTGGTTCATCCAATGGCCTTGGACCAGCTAAAGTGTGAAACAGAGAGCATATTTATAGGTCTCACAAGTTGTTCTCATCTCTTTGCCCTCCCAGGACAATCTTATCGGAGGTTCCATCCTCGTCAAGGAGTTTAGCCAAACGTTTGAAGTGATATAAGTTCACTATACGGGACATGTCTTGTGACTCCAAAGGGTTCTTCCCAAAAAATTCCTCTAGTGTAAGTTGTAGAGCAGCCACCTGTCGACACACATTTATTGACTTTATGCACGTATAGAGATTTGCTACTTCATTTGAAAAGGGACAAGCTTACCAATTTCGGAGCAAATGACTTTGTCGTCACTATGTAATCAATAGCTATGCATGCTTGGCCGTTGTTGCAAGCCCACTTCCCTGCTATCATTCTTCTTGCGGCAACCTTCATCATAAGAGAGCTCAGAAATCACGTTCTTGGAAGATCAGTTCAGGCAGCAAAGTAGGCAATATGCTATTCTTTTTTTACCTCTAAATTAATGTTTGAATCGACAATAGCAGGACATTTTCCTCCAAGTTCCAGAACTACAGGAGTAAGGTGCTTTGCTGCAGCGGCCATGACAATATACCCTACTCTTGTGCTACCTGGATAAACCATTCGAAAAAAAAATTGAATTAGGTTTCATGAATAAACCTGTTGCCTCAGATTTTGCAGAAACATAAGATGAAGTTTTCAAAAGATGTAATGGGTAATTCAGTGATTGCTGAATCGCAACACCTAAATAACATAAGCATGTCAGAGTGAAAACCGCAATTGCAAGATATAGCACCTGTGTAGAATATCTTATCCCACTTCTGGTCCAATAGAGCAGATGTTTCAGGAACCGCTCCCTCAACTACTTTTTATTGTGCTTCTATCCACATACTCACTTAGTAATCCAGCGAGCAAAGAAGATGTAGCAGGAGCGATCTCTGATGGCTTCAGGACAATGGCATTACCAGCTGCTATGGCACCAATTACTGGATCAAGAGATAGCACTGGACAAAAGAGAACTTAGGTCATTTTAAGCAAAAAACCAGTACCATATCATGATTATGAAACCCAGGACATGAACAACCATGCATCAGAGTCTAAATGATACAGGCTGACGCTTTATATTACATCGTAGGATTCATAACCAAGAAAATGGACCGAGAAGAAAAGGAAAAACATACTTATGAGGTTAAACCTCCCACACAATGGCCGAATAAAAAGAATGGCTCTAAGTATGAAAGATGCTAGAGTACCAAGTTATCTGAAGGCTAATTAATCTTGTTTCCCTCCTTACTTACGGAATGGATAGTTCCATGTGGATATGATCAACACGACCCCAAATGGTTCCGATACTATTTCTGCCGATGATGGGTAGGTTGTTTTTGAAGTGCTGACCTGAAAGTAAAAATCCTGATTGAGTTCAACAATTCAATGATGGTCAGAGTAGCAGTTCTTATCTTGCTGCTTGAGATAACTGTACTTGCTGGTTGATCACCTTTTCTGGTGCCATCCAACGCTTCAAATCCTTGAGGGCCTTCTGACACGATGATTTTGTCATGGAGATCTGCATGGTATCTCGTATTTGGCAGGATACAGTTAGTATGTGAGAAAAGGGCGAAGCACCATATAGCATGTCACTTGCATGAAAAGTATTTTGAAATCTGTTGATATTTGACACAAAAAGAACTAAAATACCCCTTAATCAGTGTCAAGGATATATTTACTAATCTATGAACAGTGATGTGTGAAAGTGGTCACATTCATTAACTTGTCCACATAAACTTCGTATCATCATCAACTCAGACTTCGGCAGTCTACAATTCATCACGGAGTTTCCATACATCCATTTTTCAATTGGAAGGCAATGGAACTATTGATTCGACTGATCACATCAGAATATTTTTACCAGACGAGTAGCAATATGAACGACGAAAGTCTTCATAGTAAAAGCAAAGTAGAAAGAAACCAGAAAGAAAGATAAGAGAATGAAACAGAGTGGTTGAATTGTCAGTGTAGAAACCACAAAAGAATACATACATATATAAAGAGACAAGAGAGCTCAAAGCAACGAAAGAGTAAATGATGCTGCATTAACATGTGAAGAAGACCTCGGAGACGAACGCTTCCAGCTCGGGCTTGGAGAGGTCGAGCTGAAGAGCTTGGATGATCTCTTTCTCCCTCTCATCAATCATCTTGCTTATGCTCTGCAGCTGAGCAGCCCGCCATTCGTAGCTCTTCGTCTTGCCCGAGTCGAAGCTCTTCCTCAGCTCTTGGACCAGCAAGGCAGCTTTTCTGGAGTCAAACGCTTGCTCCTTCTCTTCCTCCGTCGTCACCGTCAAGACACTCGCCGAACAGCTTCCAGAGGGAGAGTAACGCTGATTACAATGCCAAAAAACGGAGAGAAAACTAGAGCCAGAGAGAGAGAGAGAGAGTTGAGTACCGGGAGATTCTAAGAGAAGAGTGAGTGAAAGAGATCGGTGATGGCTTGGCGCGACGCATTGGACAGTATGCGAAGGTTCGGATTGTTTGGCAGATTCCACCAAGTGCACTGTTTCATAGGAATCACAAACACAGACGAGACAAATGGTTAAATGGGTCATTTTGGCCTTTTCTCTCTTTGCATGAAAGACTTCTCCGTTGGAAAAACACACAGAATAATGGCAGGTACACTAAGATTAGTTTGCAAGATCGGTATAGTTACATGACGTGACGGATTTTAATTGATTGATGAATATGAATTGATCGTGTAAAGTCACTTGTATCTTGTCACATCACTTAGTAAATTAGTTTTGTCAATCAATCTCTGAAAGTTCAAGCAAGAAATTTATTAATAATTGTGAAAAATAGTGAAAAAAAGAAAACATGTGCACCTAGACAAAAAAGAGGCCCGGCCTAGTTTTCGAGCAGCGCAACACAAAAAAGGAAGGGACACTAAGATTCTTTCCAATTTATGTATTGATGAGTGACCCAACTATAGAAGTCAAGTTCAGTGACACTTGCATGGGTTAAGTGGAGGCCCCATTTTGATTTTGGCATCATTAACACTAGGGAATATAAATATATATCTTTATCGGGTTATTTTGTTGATGACATATACATTCCCACTTCATATGAATTATATGGTAAGATATATTATATATGTACACATTTCTATACAAGCAGTTTTATTAATTTTATGGTAGGTAAAATCTAATCACTAAAGTGAAAAAGATAAAAGGGGCTATTAGCAACTTTTAACGTTGTAGGATCACTTGCTAAGAATCGAGTCATCAAGAACTGGGGCTTCAATCTCAACCATAAGTGCCAACATGCAGTTGTAGATCATCACTTGAAGGATTGCTGCTCAATAATTAGTATTCTCATCTTCCAACCCTCTGCAAACTCTCGGCTAGTGATGACTAGGAGTTGGTGGTGTTCAAGAAAAGCAATCAAAGAAAGGGGTGTGGCGATCTGCCACTCACTTCACTGAACAAGAAAGTAGCTTCATTGCATTATGGAAGGACATGGGCCCTGCACTCAGTCAAGACGTTATCCATATCAGGATCGATTCCGTCCGCTCAAATGTCAAGACTCAAGAGCCCGTATTGTTCGTGCTGGTGGAATCTAATCATGGCCCAGAAGTTCAGTAGCTGCCCAGTTCCTTCTTCCCAATGAAATATGATGGACACAGTAAAACATACAGATTCCAAGCGTGTTTAGAGAGAGAAGGGGGAAGTTGTGTATCCATGACCCATTTAAAGCTTGAAGCAATCGAGTGAGTGACCATGCTTGATAAGAAAAGACAGCAAGAGCAGTTTACCCGAAATCTTGGGAGGGAATAACGGAGGAAGGGCTCTTCATGATGGCCATCTTCTCCCAAATTGCACGCTCGATAGTCTAAGCAACTTGAATATTCATCTGTAATTGAATACAAGCTCTCTCTCTCTCTCTCTCTCTCTCTCTCTCTCTCTCTCTCTTCTTTTCCTCTCGTGAAGCCAAAGAGAGACTCAGAAAAGTTTGAAGCATTCATTCCTGGCCCTCGGAAAGGTGAGGATAATAATGCTCTTCCCAAGACTTTCGTAACGCTCAGAACTACCTTTCGTTCGTGGGACCGTGACCTGGGATGATGGCGATTGCTCGACTAGTCTCATCTTTTTAGGTTGTAATATGTTTCGCAGCACAGCATTCACCGAATGGTCAAGAGTCATCCTTCTGCAAGGAATCATCTCCCAGTAAACTTTATGATTTGGTAAAATGGCTGGGGTCAAGATTGAAGTATCGTAGATTAAAACTGCTTTCGAGATGATGGACCCACGTAATTGCATGTGTCTGTGTGTTTCCCACGTCACTGCCCATATTAATAGGTTATATGGATCATAATGCACGTCTTGTTGTTCAAGCATTCACTAAGCATAAAAACAGGTAAGATATTTCCCGTGCGCATCACTATCATAATCAACATTTCGGCAGCAGAAAGGGATATGGCGCGTATAATAAAATTTCCATTGAATTAAAGGCCAAACATAAAATTGCCCCCCACAGAGAGAGAGAGAGAGAGAGAGAGAGAGACACACACACACACAGACGGAGAGAGACTGTACAGTTTTGCTCACTTCAGAGTAAGAACAAAGCTATCAGCGATTCAGCATGGTGACGTTGCACAAAGAAAAGCTTCGAAACGTTGGTATTTACAACTGGGGGCATATGTTAGCAAAGTCCAGCATGGCCTGAAAGTAGCATTAGGTTCGTATAATCTTAGAAATGGCTCTATCCTCTCTACTCGGTAAGATACTATCAAAATTGCTGATCGCCTAGCCATTGAGTTCAGTGTCCAAAAAGAAAGGGTTAGTGCTTCTTGCATCGTCAAAAGTACACATGAGTGAGAGCCTTGCACGCAGCTATAGCCATCACCGAGTAAAAATGCTTGCTCGAAACTCCGATGCATTCTCGCAGATATTGGAGGGCATAGACATTGACAAGATTTTGTATGAGGAAGAGAGGAGAGGAGACGCTGAAGGAAGGCATCTTCATGTTACGAGAGACAGCACCTCGACTACGTAAAAGATGGCGGGCAAAATAGGTCGCACCATAGGCCATGCATGCCATTCACTTCTCATGAGTTACATGTGGCCGACTCCTGCTAGAGAATTTGTTTGCTGAACACAGGATTTGGAGGATGGACATGGACCTGCAAAGTAGCTATTTCTTGTAACTAAAGCAACCAGTGGACCAAGCAGGGCAGACAAACATAGAACAACCGGAACTTTAACCAAATAATTCTTATGTAATGACCTAATACTTTTCATGCAAAATAAATTACCACAAGACTGATGCTAAACTTAAATGAGTGCCTGGTGTTATGCTGGAACAACCACAGCTGCCTGATTCGCTCAGAGAGCCAAATACATTGCAGAGGAGGTTCACCAAGAAGTCCTGCTTCTATCATGATAACTTATTATCTCTAGAAATTTCTCTCCATCTAATACCCCAGACTATTCACATTTAATGTGTAAAATGTCAACATATCAATCAGTACCATCCAAGAATGAGTGGTCAAAAAGACTGAGTTCGGAAAAAAGGCATGGTTTTGAATGATTCCCGTGGAACAATGGCTTCACCACCACTGCAATAACTACACTAAAAAGGTCACCCTCCAACTTTCATGTCACCTCCACCAATGAATCTCATAAGGCTAACATTTCATAATTTTACCTAAGATCATGACCGGGAAGCAAGTCCAGAATATTTGATCCCCAACATAATAAGGAGAAGGCAAAATCTTCAGATACAATTGTATGATACCTCACAATTGCATGAGAGGTAAGAGGTAAATGGATCGAACAAATAAACCACCCAAAAAGCGGGACGATAATCCGTTGCTCACGGTTAGTCGGTTCCAGTCTAACAACTGCTAGAAGCACACGAGGATCAATGCAGCTGCCAATCCTCTACTCAAACGCAATAGTTTAGCTTCCTTAAAAGCCATCACACAAATTACCTATACTAAATAACGAAACACAAGGCCTACAACTAATGTAGTATCTTGCATTCTTGCACTGACGTCCCAAAATCATACAAAAGGGCAGAAGAAAACATTCCCACTGAGATTAACCCTCACCAATCAAAATTGCCTCTATTACTAAGTAAATAAAAAAAACACGTTTGAACACATCATAAAATAGAAAAAGTCATAAAGAAGAAAACTTGCCTGTTCTACGCGAGGTAGAAGATATCGTCAGTCATGAGAAGAACATACTGCAGAATCCTGAGCGGCGCATTCCCAAAATCCAGAGGTGGCAATCTCAACTCTCTGACTCTACAATCCCCACCCGCATTCCTCTCATCCGGGTCCGACCCGCCCGCCGCATCCGGACCCGGTTCAAATCCACCTTCCTGAACAAGTACACAGAGCTGTTGCCGTTCCAGTTACCGTTGGCCCCGCCCGGATCCGGGTTCTTCCGGGTCTTGAAGAGGGTCCACCCGTGCCCCAGCCAGCGCCCTCGAGAACCCATCCATCGTGTCGATCCGCTCGCCGCCGACCCGCGAGAACAGGGCGGCCGAGCAGCAGTCCCAGTTCACCGCGCCGTCGTGCGCCGGCTCGCCGTCGGCGAGGCCCAGCCTCACGAACACGAGCTTGAAGAGGCCCTTGGAGAGGGCGACGAAGGAGCGGAGGGCGGAGACGGAGGCGGAGGAGAGGGCCGGGAAGGGGAGGAGACGGCGTCGTTGGGGAACAGGAACGCGGAGGGGGTGAGCGACGTGGACGACCACGAGGACGGGAACGACGACAGCGGGGAAGTGGAGGAGGACGACGGCGACGGGGACGGCGACGGCGACGGCGAGGGGAAGGTGAAGACGAGGTGGGAGAGCGAGGGGGTGGGGTGAAGGTCCATGCCCATGTCGCGGGCGAGGTGGGCCAGCGTGTAGGTGTCGGTGATGAGCTCTCGGGTGGGGAGGAAGAGGAGGAGCGGCGTTCTTGATCCGGCCACGGCTCTCGCTCTCCTCCTCCTCCTCCTCCTCGATCTTGATCCGGGGGGTCTTTCTTGCACCTCGCCGTTGCCGTCGCCGTCGCCGTCCCCTTCCTCGTCGCTGCCGCCGTCGGAGAGGGAGCTTTCGCGGCGGCGGCTGTGGGAACGGTACAGGGCGCTGATGGATTCGCCGAGGACGAGGGACCGGACGAGCTTCAAAGGAAGCATCTTTAGGGGGCTTCTTGTCTGCTTTGTTAAAATGGGAAATGCAGCTCTGTCCTTGTCCGGAAGATGCGTTTTTAGGAGGAGGAGTGTCGCTTTTGACATTGGGTCGTCATCCTGGCTTTTGCTTGGACAAAAGGAAATGGAGTGATTCGGAGGCCAAAGAAGAACTTTGACCGTCCAGTTTTTTGCTTGTCGCCAGCAGCAACGAAGGCACTGACTCTCTCTCTCTCTCTCTCTCTCTGTGTTTCTATCTGTCTCTTTTGCTAAAGAGGTTTTCACTAGTTAGTGTGGAAATTATGTTGCTCGATGCTATTACTGATTCACGCTTTACAACCAGATCTCTCTCCGCCTACCCTTCATAGCTCGCGGCGGTCGGCTCCTGCCTTTGACTTGACTCTTCTCGAGATCACCAATTTGAAAGTCTTCAACAAATCTGTACGTAATCTATGGCGTATGGGATAGGTAGATCTTACCATATCCTGTGGAGAGACTTGTTAATTTTTTCAATGTGTCGGCGAGATTGATATGAAGAATGGGTCTTTTCATCTCAAGACCCATCACCTCTAGCTATTGATTTTCCTCAAAGACGCCTCTTTGTTGAGTGACAGAAATTGGAAAGTGCGCAACTTGCAACGTATCGAATGCGCAATCGCTCCGTTAGGAGGCAAACCATCTCCCAATAAATCACTTTACGAATCTTTTTTGAAAAGACAAAATACTATAGTGACCTTAGCATTATAAATCGATTCGCAAAAGCATGTGTTGAGAAGCTTTTGCATGTCTTCGAGAATATACTAAATAGTTTTCATGCACCCCGTATTTAGCTTTGATTCTTTACGTAACATATATAGATCACTAAAATAATTCGCAACTTTAATAGTATGGAGAAAAAGAAAATCAAGACCGGACATAATCATCTTCTTTTGCTATTCCTAATTCTTTCCTAAAAAGAAGACATTAAATGAACTTTTACCATTTTTTCAAACAATAAAATCCAACTTTTATTCAAAACTCGAAAAAATGATTAAAACAAAAAGAAGAAGCATCCTAAAATTCTCACATAAAGTATACAAATAATTAATAATTCCTTCTACTTCTTCAAGAAGGTAAGGGAGTTGGGAAGAGGCCCACGACTGAGCAAAAACTCAGCCCAAAAGAAGGTTTTAGGATTCATCTAGACTTTTCTCCTCCCCCCCCTGCCTCCAGAAAAACCCTAGCAACCTTCTTCTTCCTTCTTCTATAAATTCTTCTCTCCACTTCCCTCTCTGCAACTCGGCCGACTCGCCGTGCCCTTTTCTGCCCCCGTTTTCGTTCTGGGTTCCTTCGAGCTTCCGCAATTCGTTTTGGGTTGTGTCGGTCTTCCATGTGTAGTGTAGTGTAGTGTTCGGCAGTACTCGTTTTCGTGGCTCTTCATTGCCTAAAGAGAGGATTTTTTTGAGCAAGCTGCGTGCTTTTCGTGTTCTTCGGTTTGGAGCTATCGTGGGTTTTGTGAGTTCGATAGTAGATGTTGTTTGAAAGGAATTTTGTTCGGTGGGGACTCGGTTCTTTAGGGACTAAACGTCTGCCCCTCTAGCAGGGAGATTCTTTCGATTGCTTTAGGGATGAACGAGTCCCTCACATTGATCTTCGTCCATCTGCTTCACTTTGTCAGCAAGTCGTGTTCTTTCAGCCAGCTGCTGATCATTCTAGGATGGAAAATCTTCCCTCAAGTTCCATTTTTTCCTCATGTTTTCTAGCGTCGATCCCGATCCTTGTGGTACGGCGTGTGCGGTTGATTTGCTTGCTTGTATGTGTGTGGATTAGCTTGAGGATCAATGCTTTGGTTGGCATGATATTGCGCTGTGACGGGTCTATTGCGTCGATGATGATACGTCCAAAGGCTTGTTTCTCAGAAACATTCGCAGTGGCCGCCTAAGAGCTTTCGCCTTCGCCAGGCTTGAGAGCTAATGCTGCTACATCTCCTTCCTTGGATGTCTGAGACTATTACCGCGGAGCTTCAATTTCAATTGTTTGACAGTTGTATAGGATTTTATATTTGGTCAGTATTCTTGTGCGGGTGTGATTTTTAATGATGGGGTGGTTTTTTGTTTTTGTTTTTTTAAATGTGTTATGTGAATATCATGTTGAGAGTGATCACTTCATCGATGATGACAAACTTGAAGGCTTGTTTCTCAAAACATTCGCAGTGGCCGCCTAAGAGCTTTCGCCTTCGCCAGGCTTGAGAGCTAGTGCTGCTACATTTCCTTCCTTGGATGTCTGAGACTATTACCGTTGTTTGACGGTCGGATATGCTCTTGGATTTTGTTAGTTTTGTAGCAGTCAAATTTCTCATCTGATGTTGTCCTGTAGTTATGATTTTTAACAATGTGTGGCGTGTTGAGGATAATGTGTTGCGCAAATGTTGTGTTAGTGATGAGTATTTCATCAATGATGACAAACTCGAAGGCTTGTTTCTCAAAACATTCGCAGTGGCCGCCTGAGAGCTTTCGCCTTCGCCGGGCTTGAGAGCTAGTGCTGCTTTAATGTTTCCTTGGATGTCTGAGACCATGAGACCAGTTGCCTTAACTTGAGTAGTGTTGTTAAGAGGTTGCAGTATATCTGCCGGTCTTCTAGTTAATATACAGCTCCATCTGTTGATGAGGATACATCGAAGGCTTGTTTCTCAAGACATTGGCAGTGGCCACCTAAGAGATTTTGCCTTGCAGGGCTTGAGAGCTAGTGCTGTTACATGCCTTTCCATGGATGTCTTATACCTTTTATTTGTACATCTACAGGTGAATTTGTACTTTGATGCTTGCAGCACTTTTCGAGGCTTGGTTATTCTTTCTTAAGAAATCATACGGGACATGAAGTTTGTAAGGACAGGTTTTTCTGTGACTTCACTATTCTCTGAATAAAAAATCAGAAGGATTTATCTCTTCATGATCTTTTTTCATCCTATTACTTGCGTCTTCAGTAAACTTCCGTTACATGTTTTACTGAATTATACTCAGTTCATTTGGAGGAAATGTTATCGTGCACGCATAAAGCACGCTTCCTATTTAAATGATTTAAAACTTTCGACCAAAAAGAAAATTTAAATTAGGTAAGACTGCTTCAATTTTTAGCTTATTTCAAGCCACTTCTGAAGTCGATTGATAAGGTTATGTGTCGAGAGTCGTCTATACGTACAGATTATGTATTCGTTAAGTTTTCTCGATGTCTAAAAATATAATATTCTGGTAATGTTAATGGCACTATCCAAAGACAGAATGTGATATGTTAGATAGGACAGCCTCTTCTTTGTTAATGGCGCGAATGATGACTACCATTTTAGTGCTCCGTTACAATAATTGGGGAAAGACTTTTTCATCCAAACGAAGCACAAGTAAAATCTTTAATCATAAGGCCCGTAGTCAAACATGACCCGCTAAGGCAGTTAAAAAGTTGGGTACACATAATTAATGGGTGGGGCCTGGACGGTGCTGAGCCTGAGAGCGACCTTAAAAGTCATTCCACTTTGCCCAACAGCAACAATGTTGACAAAGAATAGTAAACTCCCATACTGTTGACCACAAAAAGGTGTAATGGCTCTTCATGGTTGGGTAATAAATCTATCAAATCACCTCTCGTCTTTCGAAAACTCCAACTCCACAAAACAAGAAAACTAATGCCGCTTACTGCAAGCAACGCATGAAGAGCCACAAAGTTTCATTGCAAGATAAGTCTCGGGTGAACACTCAGATATATTTGGTCGAAGGATCAGCAGTTATTGATGCTCCTGACCATGAATTAGTCCCCTCTGTATCATCAATCCAGATACAGAAGACTTATCCGAATACTCGCACCCAGCCTAATGATCTACCACGAGAAATTGCTCATCTTGGACTTACAAGACGATACATTGATACAACTGATCATTCCGAATCGAGAACAAAGACAAGAGATGATCTCCGAGCTCTGATATCTAATTACAAGGTTCTGCAAATCTACATTTGCAATATCTTCTGAACGACTTCTCGTTGTGGGCGCACATCTACATTTGCTAGGCAGCTGCAATATCTTCCGAATGACTTCACGTTGTGTGTGTGCATCTACATTTGCTAGGCAGCTGCAATATCTTCTGAACGGCTTCATGTTGTGTGTGCACCGTGTGTCCTTGATGCCCAGATCCCAAATACCAGAAACCAGAAAACAAAGAGGATGGCCCAATATCGTGCCGGTCCATACTTGATTCTGGTTAGTACAAACTGCAGAATCCATTCAAAAGAGAAGGCAGAAAACCTAGAATAAGCAAACGGTTTTGGATAAAGCAAGGTATCAGAAGCCACTATCAAGCTTGGACAGTTCTGCCAACGATGGATGCACTTCTTCAGACAAATTTTTGCAGTTAAAAAAAGATGCCAGTTGAGACTCACCCATAGAGAATTGTACTTTTCACATTTAAATAAGTGCTTAAAAATTTACAAGTGTAAAGACATTGACCACAGGAAATTTTTTATCAAAAGCGTTATGAATATGCATTGACTATGGATATGAGCCAAGGACTGTGGTCACTGCCCAGACTTGATCACATTTCATTGGACAAAAACATTTCAACCATCACTGGTGCAATCATAGATTCAGGTTCCAGAAACTAACTAAAGATAGTCAAATAACTCCATAGCTATTAAGCATTCTGTGAACCCAGGGAACTGGCATCCTTCATTAACGTTTAACTCAGATGGCAGCCCAATTAAGCCATCAAAAGACATGGACAGAGAGTGAGGTGGCTCATTTGCAACTGGCGCGGATAATTGAACAGTAGGAGACTATGAAGTAGAGGATATTTCTAACCAAGTGAATCCACAGACCCTTGTTAATGACTGGCTTAAATTTTCTGCGGTTGCATTAATATATGACTCTACTAGTCGTTAAATCAAGACTTACGAACTACAACTGCCAAACAAATATGAATCTTGCGTTTGTTATCTTCAGGAGAAACCTGAAGAAGTTTTCTATACAGCTCTACCCCTATTAAAATAGTAATGAACCTGTACTTCTGTCATCTCAAAGACAAACACAATCAATGTGCATAAATATGCAAAGAATAGCAGAATCTATTACACTTACAAAGCGGAAGAAGACCACAACTGTCAAGGCGCAAACGCCACCCAGAAGTATATGAAGACCACTTTTAGCAGTTTTCTGCAAATAAGAGTTGAATCTGTTCTGTAAGTTCACGGAATCATGTCACAAGGATACTTACTGCAAAAGAAAAGCTAGATACAATGTCGACGGGGTTAGATATCTCAGAATTCCTTAAAAGCTGCAAATAAAAGCAAATCCTGCATTAAACAATTGTACAATCAAGCATGTTACATTTAGAGAGACAACATGTCCTTGCACTCAAATATAACTGCATAGACTAACCAACCTCATGGGACCATATACCTTCCAAATTTCCTACATCCCAGTAAACCGAAATACTACTCCATTTGCCTAGCCAACACCACAACCCACATAGGCTACCGGCGATGGTAGCAGCTCCCATATGATTTCATCAGGTTTGCTAAGATGTTAATCTATAAGTTTATCTCCCAATGCTATTGACTTAACATATAAAACTCGAAAATTCCTAGCTTTTTTCCCCCTTTTTTGTCTGGATGGAACTTTTAAGAAGTTATGGTCCAAGTTTGTCGGTTTTAGAAAGTAAGTTCAGGAAACATCTGCTGGTCAAATGTGCATTGATAGAAAAAAAGAACTTGAATGTAGAGAAGTTGTAAAGCAATCGTGAAATTAGGTGCGTATCGAGATTTTTGACTGGACCGATCCTCAGAAGAGGATATATGGAGCAAAACCAGGGCCTATGGAGCTGGATGAATTGCATTACGTGATTTAAGTAAAGGAACTAATGGCAAAAACATTGGCTCAGAGCCTGAAAGAATAGCTATACAAATACAAAGCAAAGTCATACACGATAAGATAGAAAGATAAGCAGGCCACTTTCTCCAATTTTGCAATGCTTTTACCTGATTCTCACTGAATTAAACATTGTTAAATGATTGCAATATGACATGCTATGGAAAACAATGCTAGATTGATCTATCACAGCACGATAAACTTTTTTCAGATTTGTTCTTGTCCGTTTAGCAATCACATCTATCCCTCTCAGATTACTGCGGCATCGCACCAGACTTGTTAATTTTTTTCTTTTCTTCTTTCCCTACATGAAGATCACGGCTGGGTTATTTATTGGACAGTTGAATTCATTCCAAACATGCCCAGGTTCCAACAGTCTAGAGGCATATGTTTCGAAATCACCAAGCACTAGACAATGCATTAACCAGAACCATATGATACAAAGGCAGTTTAAGCATAAGTAAGCAGGCAAAAAGATGCTCGAAGCTAGCATGACAAGTAGCCTACCTTTCCAACTCGTGGAGCTATAAGCCATGCAAGAGTAACAGTTAGTAATCCTGTAGCAAGCAAAATCCCAGTACCTTCAACAGCCCACTTTGTTGCAGGATTTTCAGATGGGCCACTGCCATTGTCTTGATTGACAATAGTTGAAGGCTGCTCAGAAACAACTTGCGGAGCAATGTTATTCTGGTTGTTGTTGATTACGCTATTATGGTGTGGGTTAAACCACAGTGAAATCTCGCTGAGACGTTGCCTACGAATAGCAGCAACAGCATCAGGATCAACAGTCATACCCATATGTAATGGTACAGAGTTGGGTTCCCCACTAGCTGTTCTTTCCCTTAACACTTCATAGTCCTTTAAAGAACTGATGACCTTTTTGAAGTCAGTGGTCTTTATGTTTTTGGCAACCTGTCCGCAGATTTCGCAAACAGTAGATCCATGGTTAACAAACCATTTCAGTGCACAAGCATAATGTACTAGTGCAAGATCGTTTTTGCAGGAACACCCAAGCTCCAGCAATGAGTCTTGATGGTGGCCCATTTCCAGATCAGCAGCACAAACATAAACCTCCCCATCAGGACTGATAACCTCAATAAATTTAGAATCTCTTCCAGCATTTTTTGCATGAGAAAGATCACTCTGGACATTGAGATTGTTTGTGTCACCATCACTTCTTTCAGAAGAAGGCGGAGTAATACCCAAAAACCCTAATGCTGCATCTCCTCGTCGGTCAGATTCAACACACTGGCACACACGACAAATTGGCATGCCCCCTTCCTTCTCCCAACTATCACGGGAGGGAGTTTCTGAAACATCACTGTCATTAGATGAGCAGTGGTTAACTTCAGCACTGTGGGCGGTCGGTGGGAGATTTTCTTTACCCATGGTATAAGGCAAATCAGTTCCTTCTGATGTTTTAGACCATGCTCGCAACTAATATGATACTGGGGTTAAATCCTGTAGTTCAGTCAGGCGCGCAATGAAAACTTCCCGTGTATGCAAGCCAACAAAGAAAATAGAACACCCTATCCAGTGAAAGATAGGCAGACCAGAAATGCCAGAGCACTAACTGCAAGAGCTCAAAGCTTTCAGCACAATCCACGGCTTTGATTTATTCTACAAGCTAGGAGCTGTGCATTCAGATTAAAAATAAATAAATATTTGATCGCACTCCAGATTCCATGCCGAACCAACACAATGGCCTACACACATGAGAAAAAGACGTCAGCAGAAGTAACAACATCACGAAAATATTTTCCAGATGAATGGGTCGCAAGAATTGCAAACTGTAAATGCCAAAACAGGATGCACTGTATATTGCCACACAAAATGCCTTACTAGATTCCTAAGGCTTCCATTCGAATTGCCCAGTAATCCTAAGGCCAGTTTACATCTCTCCCACTCCCATCCCATCCACAACATATTTGCTACACCTACTTCCTCCCAAGAAAAGACCTGTTTTTTATTCACCAAACTCTGATTCTCAAATCAAAAGAGTTCCCTTTTGCACAAATCGGATCTAGATCTAGAGTCACAAAACAAATAACCACATGAATCAGAGGATTTTCGCAAAAGGGCAGGACCAACCAATGGTTTAAAAGAGTTAGGCGGAATTGGCAAGGAGACCAACCACCTTGACCGCCACACCAAAAAGAAACAAAAACAAAAGAAGAAGAAGAAGAAGAAGCGGACAATACCAAACAGGCAGAATCTACATAACAGGAGAAGCCGATGCAGTCCAGAGGGGGAAATCAGCTTCCTTTACCGGACATCTACGCCCCAATTACACAACAAAACAAGGATTCCCACCGACAATTCCCTAATGCTTCCGCATTCGATCAAACAAACAAAAGTACCCCCGGTAAACATCAAACACAGAGTCCAATCCAAAGGGGGCTAATATCGTATCGTCGAGACCCAGGATTGACATGGTTATAAACGAACTGAAGAAGCGAATTCCAGCAAAATTCGGAACCACCCACAAGCTGAAACGAAACTGCAAGATAGAAACGGAAGAAACCGCACCCAGATGGAGGTTGCACGGGAGATGGAAGAGGAACGTACCTTCTCTCCCTCTGTTTCTGGAGGTCTGTGGTGGTGGGTAGGCGAGGATGGGATCGATCAGCAGCTGCTGCTGGGTTTTAAGGCAGGGAGGAGGAGAAGGGGGATGGAATTTGCACAGTAGAGCAAACACCCAGAATCCCTCTCCTTTCACTCCTCCTTTATCTATTATCTACCCCACACCCCAAAGTGAATATCAAGTCTTCTCTTTTGCCTCCTTTTTTTTTTTTTTTTTTTTTTTGGAGGGGTGGAGAAGGAAAAAAAAAAAATTATACTCGCGCGAATTTACTTTATCTTTTTACCTTCCGTCAAGATTCTATAGATGATTCTTTCACGTCCACATCACAGCTAATATAATTTTGGATCTTGAACGGTTTTTAATTAATAAACTTTAATGAAAAGTAAATATGTTATATATGGTAAAAGTTTGAAACTTTTGGTATTGAGATAGATATATCATAACTAATATAGTTTAGGATCTTTCGTAGCTTTTGCATATTTTCTTTTTTTGCCTTTGTTTCATTTTCGTGCTTCTTTATTTTTCTCTTTTAGAGAATATCAGCATAACAAGCATATTTCATTGTTCAAATAGTAATTCGGCTTGAAAAGAAAATACCCTGTTGCTCCAGATTTCACTTTCCAATATAATTCTGTCCTGATCGTGCAATTTTTTTCACCGCTGTCTTAATTTCATCTACTTCCAAAATTCCTTTTTTTTTCTTTTGGGTGTGGAGTGTAGGGTCCTCTTCGTCCAAGTGGGTTTTCTTTCCTGGTCCTTTTTCTCTCTTTTCATCTTGTTTTCTTTGGCAGGGCCCCTGGTCGGGTGGGTGAAGACTTGGGGGCTCTTCTTCTCCTGTTGGCAGTGGCAGTGTATCTAGTGTCCAATTCATCGGATGCTCCCTCAGTCAGTCCTAAGTTGTCTTGTGATGTGGGTCTTGTCAGCCTCTCCTTTTTGCCCCCAATCCTCTTCTTTCTCCAAATTGATGGGATATTCGCGCAAATTGATTGCCCTGTTGAGGAACCTCTTGCAGAGGAATTAATGCCCCTGAGCCCGGATTAATTGGAACTAAAAGACACGTCAATCTCTGCGTACCCGACCGTGTAGAGTCAAAAGAGTTTTCAAGTTGAGCTGAAAATGCTATAAAAAGAACATCATCGCTTGTTAAAAGCCAGAGAAGGATTGAATATTCGTCATAAAAAATGAGATATATTATTCACTATTTACTATCAATCACTTCTTAATGCAACGATCATTGTCTATACTTACTTATTCTTTTATAAATACTGACCACTTTGTTCATTATTTGATACGTTTAATTCTATTCGCTTCAATATTTTTCATGCACGAAACTTTTTGTTTCTACAAATTATTGGTATTGCATTTCATACTATTCCTACTCTATCTAGATGACGAGGTGCATACTATATTGAAGATTTAGTAAATTCGACACACCTTTTGCACCCTATAAACAGCAAAAATTGTTAATTAAAATTAGTGTTCACACACATCAAATATTTGAAAATTTCGCATTTATAGATGATAGCTGTCCAGATTTTACAGCAAATTTCTCATCATTATGATTTGACTGCCTAAGCTATTCACATCACTAAACTAAAATTTAATTGGCTCATAAAGAATGAACCTTTATTTCCGCGTAAGTCTTTGCTTTTTACCCTTTTTTCCAACCCCATAAAATGGGTTGTCCTTTTTGAAGGAAGTTCCTAGAAGTTCCCAAATTGACTCAAACTGCCGGGTCCCACTTCAGATGTCTTTCGTCCACCTTAGCAATCTTCCACAACCATAGCCAAAATGTATAAAACGAAACAGGAAAGAAAAGATAAGACAGCTAAATCTTCCTCGATCGCTTCGATCATCATCGTACCTCAATCATCAAGAAGAAAGAATCCTTTCTGGGACAGTTAACGAGATTAACGACCCCAATTTGCCAACGCAAGGAATAAGCATAACCCAGAAATTAAAGTAAAGAACCTGCTCGGAGAGATTTCCATCCATCAGAAGGAATACCATTTCTAACCCCTTCGAATTACCGAAGACAGGGAAAACAAGAAACGTCATTAAAATTCCTCCCCCCGATCTGCAGACCCCATCTCGCAAGCTATTCCAATCCAGAAATCCGTGGCTCCCAAGCTAGACATCAGCATAAATCCTCGCCAATCTTTGGCTTCATCATGCAAGAAACTCGCCCTATAATTGCCCTTGACCTGGTCTTTCTGCGGCTGTCTGAATAATCGGACAAGAACTGGGAGGGGTTTGAGTTTCACCAAGAACGTATCGTTCTTGCTCATTCGTCCGTTGTAATACAGAGAGAGAGAGGGAGGGAGGGAGAATGGGGAAAGAGAAAGTGGGTTGGGAAGCGTTGCTGATAATTGTGTCAAGCTGGTGTGTATCGTCGTCCTCCCACTCCTCTTCTTCTTTCAGAGGTGATCTGAGCAGAGGCAAAGCACCTTTGACTTTTGGGTCGGCGTCGTCGTCGCTGGTTCTCAATCGGGTCGGGTCATCCTTTGTACTGCCACTCGACGGGAATGTTTTCCCAACTGGGTACACTTTTTGACCTATCTTCACTTCAGTTCAGCGTTTCATTTATTAGTCAGAGAGAGAGAAAGAGAGAGAGGGAGAGGTGACGTACCTGCATTTTGGCTTCTTCAATGAATTCTTGAATACCTGTGCGACTCTTGTTGTGCTGTTGACGTTTAGAAAGCGTGGGTCATTTTTCACTATTTAAGGATCTGTTTCGTAATGTTTTGAGAAATTTTTTTTTTTTTTTAAGAAATGATCTTTGTCTATTTCTATTCCCCAGAATAATTTCTCCATGAAAAAACACATTTAGTAACTATACAAAATTTTTATTCTTGAAATGGAAAAAAAAAAAAAATAAGAATGCGTTTGATATGATTCACAAAATTTTTTATAATGTAGAATTTCTTTTGATTTTTTTTTCTTGTTCTTCCTTACGCCGCCACCGACCCCATTGCCGATGACCGCCGACGACGCCTAGGGTCGGAGGTGGCAAGCGTCGATCGGTGGTGGCGGTCGACGACGCGGTGGGCGGCAACAGCGAGTGGCAAGCTAAGGCGATTGGTGGTAGCGAGCAATAGGCAGCATTTTGGGCGAGGTGCGGCAGTAATGGTGGCAATCGACGACGGCAATTGGTGGCGGTGACGATGGCGATCGGTGGGCGGCAATGGCGGCGATTCGCGCGCAGAGGGGGTGGCAATCAGCAAAGAAGAAGAAAAAGGAAAAGAGAAAATAACGTATTTCTGAAAATTATTCTCGGGACCAAGAATTTTTTTTTTTTTTACTTCTTATTTCTATTCTAAATCTATTTCTCGGCCACTTTTATTTTAGGGAATAAAAAATTAATTAACATTACCAAACGGATTTTGTTCTTTTTTTTTTATTTCAATGAATAAAAGAACAGAAATTGAGAGAAATAAAAACATTACCAAACATGGCTTAAATGTCTTTGGTGATATGAAAAGGTCTTTTTCCTCTCAAAGTTAAAAAAGTTCCTACAGTTCGGCTAGTTATTGCGTTGAATTGCTGTTTCGTTGGTACGATGACCTAAAGATTCATCCAATCCAATGTCATGGTGACTTATATCTCCCTAAGTGGTAATTATAGATACTATTATCTTTTATCTAGGAATTCCTGAAGTTTGAATATGTTGATCATCAAACAAAATCTTTCATGCCAAGGGATAATTGCTCGGGAGATTCTATGTGGTTATCATCACATTGAAGCGGATCTTTCGCAAGGGAAAGTTGTGTTTTTTCCAGTTTCCGTACATTTCCTTTCTATATGTCATAGAGATGCAGTTCTTTTCTTAACTTTCTCGATCCCCCGGTGCTATTTTTCAATTGTTAACTTTATTCTCATTTTGCCTGTCATTTGTTTTGTTTCCCTTTTCTGTCGCATTTTGCTAATAGGCTGTTCAATCTTTCGAAGCACGATGCTCCTCTCTTCATGCAATAATTAGATCTGAAGATTATAAAAGCTTGTGTATTTCCAAGATTGATGATCAAGTGAACTGCTCATTTCAGGTCATATAACACAACTGTCTACATCGGGCAGCCGCCAAAGCCTTACTATCTTGATCCCGACACTGATAGTGACCTCACTTGGTTCCAATGTGATGCCCCTTGTGTACGATGCACCCGGGTAAATTTTAATAGTTTTTAGGTGTTGTATTGACTTGTTTCTTGAACCTATGAATTATAGATGATAATCCTAAAACTTCGCTCGGATGTTTGTTTTGAACAGACTCATGATGTTATGCGGGGCGATAAGTTCTAATAACTTTCCACTATTTTCTTATTGCAGACACCACATCCGCTTTATCCACCCAGCGATGAGCTAGTAGATAGCAGTGACCCAATTTGCGGGTCCCTGCAGTCGGGTGACTACAAAAGTGACTGCGTGGAGCGATGTGGCTACGAGGTTCAGTATGCAGATGGTGGCTCTTCTCGTGGTTTCCTTGTAAAGGATGACGTTCATTTTTTCGAGTCCAATCGCGGCAGGGTTCTTAGTCCTCGTGTCGCCCTCGGGTAGGTGACTTTACATGCTCTCCCAATTATGTTTGGCCACGCCTACTGATTTTACCAACTCAGCATTTTATGATACCATACTTTCTTTGGCCGGACAGGAAATTCTTCATTTATGTCAGAGCCTGCTCAGATCAATTTTGCCTTTTTAACCATTTATTATGTGCTGATAGCTCCTCTACAGATGTGGATATAATCAGATGCCCGGTCCGTACAATCCTTGCTTAGACGGAGTGCTCGGGCTCGGTAAGGGAAGTTCCAGCATCGTATCACAGCTAAGTAGTCAAGGTTTGGTGGCGAACGTACTAGGCCACTGCTTGAGTACGCGTGGTGGTGGATTTCTCTTCTTCGGTGATGATCTTTATGACTCCTCCCGCATCTCGTGGACGCCTATGTCTCGTGACCCGTAAATTCTCTGTTCTTCCACTTTTTCACCATCTCAATGTCTCTCATCTCCATCTACTAAAATGGAACTTTGTTATAGTGATCTCATAGAGCACTATTCTCCTGGGACCGCGGAGCTCCTTTTTGCGGGGAAACCTATTGGACAGAAAAATCTGTTGCTTCTTTTCGATAGCGGAAGCACTTATACTTACTTCAGTTCTCAGGCATATCAAGCCTTATCTTCTAGGGTGAGTTAGAGGCAATTGTGAACTAGTATGTGAAAATCTGGGACAATATGCAACATCACACTTAGCGTCTCACTATTCACATCCAAACATATCACCATCTTTCCAGGATTTTCAGTTGTGCTCGAGTTTTCTTGAATACTAATGCCCATTAAGTTTGAGAAGTAACACCTTTCATTAAAAAAAATAAAAATTTGAGAGATAAAACCGTAAAAAACTTACTTTCTGCTTTCAGGTAAAGGAAGAACTACGCAGAAAGGACTTCACCGAAGCAAAAGACGACGACACGCTCCCACTCTGCTGGAAAGGCCAGAAGCCTTTCAAAAACATCGGCGACGTCACAAAGTACTTCAAACCCTTTGCCCTCAGCTTTGCACTCAGCTCTAATAGCGGTGGAAGAGCCAAAAACCAATTTGAAGTTCCCCCCGAGTCATATTTGATTATATCGGTGCGTCAATGCCTTCATCCATCAAAATTCTGGCAAGTTAGATATGTACGTTTTTTGCTAACTGCAATGGTTTTGACAGGACAAGGGAAATGTCTGCATGGGAGTTTTAAATGGAACTCAAGCAGGGCTCCAAAATATGAATGTGATTGGAGGTAAGAGTCTTGCATATGGTGGCATGTTTATTGCGGAATTAGTTTTGCACCCAAGACATTGTCATGGAAAATTTGAAGAGGAAGGAAATCATCAAAGATATATGATAAGACAACATAAAATGTCCTCAGAGATCATATCCATTCAGATGTACTGCACTATTGCGCAAAGCAGATTTATTTCATTTAATTTCCATATCTCCCTTTTTTTGTTGGTTTTGCAGACATATCGATGCAGGACAAGATGGTGATCTACGACAACGAGAGGCAATTGCTGGGATGGGAATCTAAAGATTGCAGTAGACTTCCAAAGTCCAAAGCATTCGCAGCCTAATTGACAAGAAGCTCCTTGCCATGTCTCTGTACTTCCAGATCAGAATCATGGAAGCGCTGTGCTTAAAACCAAGCCTTCGCCTAAGAAGCTTATCATTGCCAAGTCACTTGTAAATAAGCCATGAATAACGTTTTCCTTTGTCTTACTGTACTGGATATTATGTGTACGACAAAATTGCTTACGGGTAATACCCCAAGCCAATTCAATTACAGCCACGCTTAATAAGTGTTGCCATGTTGAGCATCAGTAGAAACCGATCCTTATTCATACTCCAGCTTCTTGTTCAGCCCAATATTACAGATTTTATTTACCTTCAGTTGAGTGAAACTCAAGCCTAGAGGCATATTCCACCACAAGAGCCGAAGAGTTTTCACGTTGAATCGAAAAACAGGAAAGGACACCATTGCTTGTCAAAAACAAGAGACGAGTTGGATATTCGTCATAGGAAATGAGATAGATTCTTCGCTTTTTACTAGCATTTGCTTCTTAATGCACCAACTGTTGTCTATACTTACTCATTCTCTTATAAATACCGAACACTTTGTTCATTCTTTAATGTGTTCAATTCCATGCACTTCAATATCTTCACGCAGAAAGACTATGGTTACGTTTGGTCGTCTTGATTTTAACTAGGACATGACTAAGTAGGATAGAATATGAAATCCAAAGAATTTTGCTATATCTTATTCACTATTTAGTGATTGCAATAATAAAGTTGGATATATTTACATCATATAATATATATTGTTTGGTATAAACGCCTATATTAATCACAAATTTTACAAACGAGATGTAAAAATCTCTCGAGACACTATTATCTAATTTATTTTTATTTATTTTATTTTATTATCCTCTATTTTTTAATTAATTAATTTTTATTTCTTTCTTCTCTTTCCATCATTCTCTAATAAAATTTTATTAAATAGAAAATTGTACTAATATACCTAAAATACTAAAATACCTAAAATATGTAATAAATAAATAAATAAATATATATATTGAATGTATATTATAGATATAATTAAATTCGAATATATAAATAAAAATAAGATTAAATTCTAAAACTAGAGTTTTATTTTTTGTTATTTTCAATTTCTTATATTAGAATTCTAATGTTATTTATATCGAAATATAATTTTAATTTGTTTATTTAAGAAAATTGTTATTTGAGAAAAAAATCTATCATATTATGGATATTAAAAATCATATTCACCTTTATCTCATCTTCCTTATGGGATAATTTTATCTAACTTGTATTTTTTTTTATATCCGACTTTATTCTATCTTGAGAATACACCATATGCAAAATATGATAAATATTATCATATCCTGAATTTTATTTTGACCGTCAAACACATCCTATATTTCTACAATTATTGATATCACATTTCATGCTATTCCTACTCTACCTAAATAACAAGATGCACACTGTTTTGAAGGTCTAGCAAATCTCGGAGATAGCCTCAACCTACACCTTATGAATAATAGAAATAGTCAATTAGAATTAGTGTTTGCATGCATCAAATATTTGAAAAATTCGTATTTATGTACGATAGCTGCCCAGATTTTACAGCAAATCTCTCATTATTATAATTTGATGCTCATGTAGAGCTATTCACATCACCAAACTAAATTTTATCAGGCTCATAAAAAATGAACCTTCATTTCCTCATAAGTTTTCGCTTTTGCCCTTTTTCCAACCCCATAAAATGGGTTGTCCTTTTTGACGAAAGTTCCCAGAAGTTCCCAAATTGACTCATTGCTGGGTCCCACTTCAGATGTCTTTCGTCCACCTTAGCAATCTTCCACATTCATTAGCCAAAATAAATAAAACGACAAAAGGGCAAAAAAAAAAAAAAAAGGGGTAAACCTTCCTTCATCGTTTTGATCATCATCGTACCTCAATCATCAAGAAGACAGAATCCTTTCTGGAGCAGATAACGAGATTAACGACCCCAATTTGCCAACGCAAGGAATAAGCATGACCCAGAAATTAAAGTAAAGAACCTGCTCGAAGATTTCCACCCATTAGATGGAATACCATTTCTAACCCCTTCGAATTACCAAACGACAGGGAACACAAGAGACGCCATTAAAATTCCTCCCCCCCGACCTGCAGACCCCCATCTCCCAAGCTATTCCAATTCGAAATCCGTGGCTCCCAAGCTAGACATCAGCATAAATCCTCGCCAATCATTCGCTCCATCATGCAAGAAACCCGCCCTATAATTGCCCTCGACCTGGTCTTTCTGCTGCCGTGTCTGAATAATCGGACAAGAACAGGGACGGGTTCCAGTTTCGCCAAGAACATATCGCTCTTGCCCATTCGTCAGTTGTAATACAGAGAGAGGGAGAGAGAGGCAGGAAGAATGGGGAAAGAGAAAGTGGGTTTGGTCGCGTTGCTGATAATCGTGTCGAGCTGGTGTGTATCGTCGTCCTCCTACTACTCTTCTTCTTCTTTCAGAGGTGATCTGAGCAGAGGCAAGGCGCCTTTGACTTTCGGGTCGGCGTCCTCGTCGCTGGTTCTCAATCGGGTCGGGTCATCCGTTGTCTTTCCACTCCACGGCAATGTTTTTCCAACTGGGTACACTTCTTGACCTGTCTTCAGTTCAGTTTAGCGAATCATTTATTAGTCAGAGAGAGAGAGAGAGAGAGGTGATGCACCTGCATTTTTGCTCCTTCAATGAATTCTTGAATGCCTGGGTGACTCTCTGCTGTGCCGTTCGCGTTTAGAAAGCAGGGGTGATCTCTCGCATCTAACTGTCTTTGGTGATATGAAAAGGTCTTTTTTTTTCCTCCAAAAGTTCAAAAAGTTCCTACGGTTTGGCTAGTTACTGCGTTGGATTGCTGTTTGATGACCTGAAGATTCATCCAATCCGATGTCATAGTGACTTATGTCTCCCTCAGGGGTAACCATAGATACTATTATCACCCCACTTAGGAATTCCTGAAGTTTCAGTATGTTGATCATCAGATTAAATCTTTCAAGCCAAGGGAAAATTGCTTGGAAGATTCTATATGGTTTTCATCACATTAAAGCGTATCTTTCTCAAGGGAAACTTGTGTTTTTTCAGTTTCCATACATTTTTATTCTATATGTCATAACGATGCAGTGCTTTTCTTCTCATTCTTGATCGCTGGGTGTTTCTCAATTATTAACTTCATTCTCACTTTGCTTGTCATTCATTTTGTGTCCCTTTTCTGTCACACTTCGCTAATTGACTGTTCAATCTTTGAAGCATAATGCTCCTCTCTTCATGCTAATCATATCTGAATATTATAAAAGCTTGTGTATTTGCCAAGACTGATGATCAAGTGAACTGCCTATTTCAGGTCATATAACACAACTGTCTTCATTGGGCAGCCACCAAAGCCTTACTTTCTTGATCCTGACACTGGTAGTGACCTCACATGGCTCCAGTGCGATGCCCCTTGTGTACGATGCACCGAGGTAGATTTTAATAGTTTTCGGGTGTCATATGATTTGTTTCTCAAATCTATGAATTTTTGTTGATAATCCTAAAACTTTGCTCAGATGTTTGTTTCGAATGGTCTCATGATGTTACGCGGGGTGATAAGTGCTAATAACTTCTCATCATTTTCTTATTGCAGACGCCACATCCGCTTTATCGACCCAACAAGGACCTAGTAATCTGCAGGGACCCAATTTGCGCGTCCCTGCATTCAGGCGACTACAGATGTGACCACCCAGAGCAATGTGACTACGAGGTGGAGTATGCAGATGGCGGCTCTTCTCTTGGTGTACTTGTAAAGGATGTCGTTTCTTTCAAGTCCTACAGCAGCGGCAGGGTTCTTAGTCCTCGTTTCGCCCTTGGGTAGGTGAATTCACATGCTCTCCCAATTATGGTTGGCCAGGCTTACTGACTATACCAACTCAGCATTTTATGATACCATCCTTTCTTTTGGCCAGACTGGAAATTCTTCATTTATGTCACAGAATTTTACCTTTGTAACCATTTCTTATGTGGTGATAGTTCCTCTACAGATGTGGATATGATCAGATACCTGGTCCGTCCAATCCTTTCTTAGATGGAGTGCTCGGGCTCGGTAAGGGAAGGTCCAGCATCGTATCACAGCTAAGTAGTCAGGGTTTGGTGGCAAACGTACTAGGCCACTGCTTGAGTACTCGTGGTGGTGGATTTCTCTTCTTCGGTGATGATCTTTATGACTCCTCCCGCATCACATGGACACCTATGTCTCGTGATTACTCGTAAATTCTCTGTTCCTCCATTTTCTCCATCTGGATATCTATCATCTCTCATTTACTAAAATTGAACTCTGTTATATGTATCTCAGAAAGCACTATTCTCCTGGGACCGCAGAGCTCCTTTATGCAGGGAAACCTACTGGACAGAAAAATATGTTCCTAGTTTTCGACAGCGGGAGCTCTTATACTTACTTCAGTTCTCAGGCATATCAAGCCTTATCTTCTGATGTGAGTAAAAAGGCAATTGTGAATTAGTATGCGAAAATCAGGGACAAAATGCAACATCACGCTTAGTGTGTCACTATTTACGTCCAAACATATCACCATCTTTCCAGGATTTTCAGTTGTGCTCGAGTTTTCTTGAGTACTAACCCCTATTAAGTTTAAGAAGTAACACCTTTCATATAGAAAAAAAAAATGAGAGATAACACTGTAAAAAACTTATTTCTTCTTTCAGGTGAAGAAAGAACTAAGCAGAAAGCCCTTAACCGAAGCATTAGACGACCCCACGCTCCCACTCTGCTGGAGAGGCAAGAAGCCTTTCAAAAGCATCCGCGATGTCACGAAGTACTTCAAATCCTTTGCACTCAGCTTTAATAGCGGCGGAAGAACCAAAACCCAATTTGAAGTTCTCCCCCAATCATATTTGATTATATCGGTGAGTGAATCCCTTCATCTATCGAAACTCTGGCAAGCTAGATATGTTACATTTTTTGACTACTGCAATTGTTTTGACAGTCCAAGGGAAATGTCTGCATGGGAGTTTTAAATGGAACTCAAGCAGGGCTCCAAAATATGAATGTGATTGGAGGTAAGAGTCTTCCATATGGTGGCATTTTTATTGCGGAATTAGTTTTGCAACCGAGACATTGTCATGGAAAATTTGAAGAGGAAGGAAATCATCAAAGATATATGATTAGACAACATAAAATGTCCTCAGAGATCATATCCATTCAGATGTACTGCACTATTGCGCAAAGCAGATTTATTTCATTTAATTTTCATATCTACCCTCGTTTGTTGGTTTTGTAGACATATCAATGCAGGACAAGATGGTGATCTACGACAACGAGAGGCAATTGCTGGGATGGGAATCTAAAGATTGCAGTAGACCTCCAAAGTCCAGAGCATTCGCAGCCTAATTGACAGGAAGCTCCTTGCCATGTCTCTGTACTTCCAGATCAGAATCATGAAAGCGCCGTGCTTCAAACCAAGCCTTCACCTAGGAAGCTCATCATTGCCAAGTCACTTGTAAATAAGCCTTGATTGATGTTTTACTTTGTCTTACTGTACTGGATGTTACAAAATTGCTTACGGGTATTACCCCAAGTGAACTCAATTACAGCCATGCTTAATAAGTATTGCCATGTTGAGGATCAGTAGAAACTGATCCTTGTTCATACTTCACCTTCTTGTTCAGCCCACTATTCCAGATTTTATTTACCTGCAGTTGAGCGAAACTCAAGGCATATTCCACGACAAGAAGATGAATTGTTCTTTGGTAGAAATAGGAGTTAAGATTGCTCTCGTCTTCCTTAACAAACTAATTCACACTGATAAAATCGAAAACTGCAGCTGGGCTTGCTGTTGCAATATTACTACGGTCCTGTTACTTGAGGATCTCCACTTCTAAGGGCCCTTATAAAAAAAGGCATAGGTGTTTACTAAATTGGAAAATCTGCATTTCTTGCTGCAACGTTTTCTTGTTAAGTTGATTTCACGTTCTTCTCACAGTTGACTACTAACATTGTGATAGTGATCCTGCAGCCCATGTGAAAAATTCTACGCCAACCCACTGAAAAATTTCAAGTCAGAGCCCATCTTATTCCACGGGATGTCATACTTTTCCCTTTCAACCCACCCCAAATCACAGGGGGAAAAATGTCGATCTTTATCCTTCACCTGATGAGCTTTAAAACTCAAAACGAATGGTCAAAACTTGATAAGGGATACACCGTTGAATCATCTGTATATACATATCATCAGTTTTGTCCAAGCCATGGACATTAATTACACCAAACCAAAGCCAAACCCCAACCCCATCCCTTAATAAATGAACAGTCTTTATACCATTCTGATTTCTGACAGCTATAATGAACTGGAACAAGTCCAGAATAGGAGATATATGAAAGAATTTAATACAATCCTAGGACATATAGAAGAATGTTCTCTACATGAACTAGATCAAACATGATCCTAGGCCTCCACGACGAGCCAACAACCCGATGGAACATCGGCCACGGGATTGAGCAAAGTTAAACGAATCAAGGCCGCTGCAACGACACCTTTCCGCGCCTCTTGAATAGTTACCATCTTTTGTTCGAAGTCCAGCACATCCATCATAGCCAACCCAACCCATTAAATTTGAAGACTGTAATGATAACAAGTTTCGACTGCTGACCTAACAAGAATCTAATACTAGCCTAACAAGAATGGGGCGAGATGCATCCAACAATCTAATATATTTCTGGCCTTCCTTCTATCCTTTTTTTTTTTTTTTTTTTTTTTTTTTTTGGGATCAGAATGGTTTCATGAAAATGTCCTGCAATGGCGAGACCTGAACTGGCTGATACTGCACTTGAGCTGCAAAGGGTTCATCTAAGAAGAAGCAGCTATCGAGGAACTCCAACGACTTGTCGAGCTCATTCCATCTAGGACCGCTCTGGACCTCCTTCTCGCACATGAAATCAGGTGACACAGCATGCTCCGAGCAGCTCGACTCTGTGTGCAACCTTGGAACTGACTCCGAGGTGTCCATGTGTAGAAGATCGTTGGTCATTGGTGACTGCACGAGTTGCGACAGCGGCGAGCATGAACTCTTGTTAAGCATCCACGGCTCTGGCTTCGTATCTTCCATTTCTGGGAACGGCACAGGCTTTTGGTCCGACACGTAGTGTTTCTCTATCTGACCTTTCTTGTTGTATATTCGACATAAGACCCAATCATCAAGCTGCAAAAATGGCATATTCAAGCTGTTATTAACCAAGATTTTCAGGACTAATTTCTGTCATCTATTTAATGGTCATAAACACAATCCACAGCAAAATCTTTTCTGTAATCCAAAATTGGCTAACTTGTCCTAAATTGATTGTTTCAATTATGGTAACTGTTTTCCTTAAAATTAAAGAAATCATTGCCAGATCACTGTACATCGTCAGCTGTTACGGTCTCTTGGCCGGTGATGGTTGCTAAGATCCGCTCAAATTCTATCCAAAAATTTAATTTTCCTTCAACATACAACCAAAAACTTAGCAATAACACAGGGGAAGAAACAATTACCTCAAATTCTTGTTCTTCTTGCTGGCTGATCGATCAACATTTGCCAGACGGTACTCATGCATGATCCAATTGGTTTTCACTCCCTTAGGAGCTTTTCCAGCATAAAACACCAATGCCTTCTTGATGCCGAGCGGCTTGGGCCGTCCGATCGGCTTGTCAGCTCCGGTAGCTTTCCAGTACCCGGTTCCGGCAGCCCTGTTGGGCCGTGAACCGTTAGGATATTTCCGGTCCCTCGGAGAAAAGAAGTACCACTCCTTTTCACCATACAAAGCCATGTCTGCACACAAAAACAAAAAGTCGAAAACATATCAGCAGGGGAATTAGGCGAATGACTGGGGAAAAATCGTCTCAGATTCCAACCAAAAGTGTTGAAAAATTCACATTTTTCTTATGACTCACGTTTTTCTGAAAAAAGAAAAAAGAAAAATCACATCAACCATTCAACACGGAAATTACATCAGATAAGCATGGGAATGAGTGGTTCAGAGGAGTGTAGTTCAGCAAGGACTCATATTCTCTTCTTCTCTTTCTTTTTTTTTTTTTTATTTTATTTGCGTAGAACTCACAAAATTAAATCTTTGGAAAAAAAAATCCGTCCTTCTTTTTACATTCTATCAATTTAACACAGTCCAAGCGAACAGCAACGAAACCGATCCAAAGTAAGGACCAGAATCTCGTATCTGCGACTGCTCGGCACATGACAGAAAACCCAAACAAAGCAGAGGAAACAAAAACAGAGAAAATGCTTCGATTTGCATAAAGACCCACAAAACATTCATAACAGCACCGACCCAACATCAAGAATCAATCACTTGTAAAAAAGAAACGAACCATCCAAACAACCAGCTCTTAACGAACATGCACCGAAAAAAAAAAAAAAGAAAAAAAAAAGATCACGACTTTCGAACAAGAAAAGCCCGGAACTTTGTAAGCACCTGGGAGCTGCCATGGATCGAACTTGTAGAGATCAATCTCGGCGATGATGGGGACGCCGATGGCCTGAGAAGCGCATTTCGGGAGAAGGTAGTGGTTCACCAGCTCGTCGTCAGTTGGGTGGAACCTGAACCCAGCTGGTAAGTTCAACTCAGCCTTCATTCACCTCTCTCTCTCTCTCTCTCTCTTATCTCCTCTGCGACCTCCCTTTCTTGCAGCTCTCGAGTGGAAAAAGAGCGAAAACCCAGAAGGGCTCTCCCAACCCTGAAGCCTCTGAAGCCGTCGAACGAAGGAACGAAGGAACGAATGAATGAAGGGAGAGGAAAGACGGGGGCGAGGGGGCTTTATATATCGAGCGAACCGGGGCGGGCTCGTATGTCACATGGGGGTAAGGACCGTATGCGAACAGCGTTGAAGGCGGTATCTAAGGAAGGAAGGAGGGAGGGAGAGAGAGAGAGAGAGAAACCGGGCGCAGCCTTTTGATGGCCAACACGTGTCCGAGGTTGAGTGGCAGCACGAGCGCCAGCACGTGTGAGAGTGGGGGGTCTGGGAGGACGGACACGTCATTGCTTACATCAGCTAAACTGGCCAGTTCTCAAAGTCGGCTCAACTTGCCCCTCGGACATCATTGACTGGTTGCCCATGATTTGGTCTCTTCGCCCTTTTTTTTTTTTTTTTTTTTTTCTCTATGTTCTTCCTGCGAAACCTTTGTAGATGCTGAAAATATTCTAAGATAATAGAATCAACCAGATGTTAAATGGTTTCTATTGATTGATCTGTCCATCACGACGCATTTGTATTTGAGCAGTTTGTAATTTACAAGTGTTTGCTATATTATAAAATGGTTTGTGCTCAAAGCTTGTTTTCAATAAAGTAAATGGGTTTTATTTTTTATTTGGAGCTTCTTTCACAATCAATTTTGAAAAAAAGGGTATCACGTCGACCCTCTTTAAATGCACAAAGCAAGTGCATGAGAATTTATGTATCCTTATAATTATCTAGCAAACTATTTCTCAATTCGACAAAAAAAAGTACAAAAAAAGTTCTTAAGCTTATTATAATAGTGCCGATTCAATAACAAATCTTTCATTTTTGCCAATTTAGTCTTAAATATTTTTACGATTAATCAATTGAATCCTTCTAGTCAATTCACACAATAAATCGTTAATATGGACGTTAGCCATCTTACATGACACGGTTAATACTGACATTATTTATTACAAATTTAAAAAAAAAAAAAATTGAATTTTTTCTTTTCTTTTTTTGTTTTTCATTTTGACAAGGCAAGGGTCGTGGCCCCCGCTTAGGTTCTCGCCAGATTTAGGTAAGGCTCGCCTCACCCCTCTCAAGAAGGTAAAAATATATTCTTATATCATTGGATTGCAAATTGCAATCATTGGTTGATCTTATTGAAGTTTAAATTCGACATGAAGGTAAGAGAATTTTTATCTACTATATAGTTTTTATGCATGATTATGCCTCTTGCCAAAGTGCTTTCGTGTAATGATTTTATGGTGAGAATAATTAGCATTGGTGCCATGTATTCAACAAAATATTTTTATTTGTTACAACTTTCCAAAGTCTATTGGGTAAGATCGCATAAACATTAAACGAAGAGTAATCATTGCCTACACTTGATGTACGAGAGGGTTCAACTCACATGCTATCATCAGATTACTTGTGACCCATGTGGGACCTTATCTCATATATGAGTTGGGTAAGGGTGTGCATGGAAACAAGACCAAACCTAACTGGTACTTGTCGAATCCCAATTCTTAAGATTTGAAATCCATGATAATCGATTAGGTTTTCGGTTCAAGGGTGGACTAAACCACTCAGACCACTTGAATCAAACTAATATATATATTAATTGTCAAAAGGCATAAGAAAGAGAACAAAAACAACTTTATAGACGCACTTGCACCTCTACAAAAGCACTCCATTACTCGCAAGAGTTTAAAAACAACATTCTTCCCAATCCCTTGTTTTATTACAGTGTTCCATTCCCTATAGGGGAATAGGAAAAAATTAAAAGGGTAATAAATCATGCCGATTTCAGGATCCGCTTGAGAGTCGAATAGTCGACTCTGATCTGATTCCATAAATTGGGAATCGACTCTTCTGGTTCGGTCATGGTTTGAGCTTAGAAATCGATTCACCTCGGAATTGATCACTTGTAGGGTTGGGAAAGCGCCCCCGTTCACAGCTTCTCAAGTCTGACGTGGACCAATCGTGCACAGGAGCGTCATGGCTGAAATCCCGCGGCTACGCATGTTCGGGGAAGCCCACGTCAGCGATGTCTGCATACGCAGGCAAAACCCACGAACGTCATCGCTCGCGCTTTGCTCGGGTTTGACATTGTCCTCGTTCACCGTTTTCCTATCCAAGCAACCCCCTCTCTCTCTCTCTCTCTCTCTCTCTCTCTCTCTCTCTCTACGTTGACAAATGTGGACCCCACATTGACCATTTTGTCGCCTCCTTGTCCGCTCTCTTTTTCCCTTTTCTTTTTCTCATATTGTCACCCTTTTCTTTTAATTCACATTTATAATTTCCTATCTAGTTAGAATATTTGAACGAGAGTGATATACGTCTCAAAAGCCCATGAATAAATCCATCGAGCCTGATGATTGGACCACGAAAATCTTATTCGAGACGACGCAATCTTAAACTAATGTAATATGATGTGCACAGTTCAACTTTAAAAATACTCTGCTCATAATAAAAGCGACAAAGTTGTCTCGATTGATTGAAATGATGGGTAACTCAACTCAACATCATACAATGTATGTAATCCGTAAGCGTCCCATTCAAAACATTATGATATTTACCTCCACCAAATATGTGCACACCGGGGAGCACTATAAGAAGCTTAAAATATTTCAAGAATGTTCTATGGACTACCTTAGGACGGATATACAAATGAATATGGGAGGATATTCGGTGGAAGCTCTATATGAGGATGGCTTATATCTGATTAAACTAGTCGGTTGTGACTATAGCATCTTTTCCACTTTTAATCTTGTCTTCTTAAGTGTTATTGCCCAAAATAGCTAAAGGAATAGAAGTATTGTTCGACACAAATTCCTTGGATAGACATAAGCACCATCAATATCTTAGTGTGGATTCGGGATAGAAAGCAGTATGGAGGATGTGGTCGAAAATCGACACATGTTTAATTCCCAAATCTCAACACCATTGAGCATAAATCGTTTCATATCTGGCACTCGTATGCACTTTAGCTTGCTTAACACCTTGGCTTGTCCGGAGTATTTTACAGGTCCAACATTCACCTATCTAAAATATGTTATCTTGTCGAAAAGAAGAAGAAAAAGCTGAACCAAGAATTTTAGGAAACGGGAGGCTTCAAGAGCAGGCTTATCAAAGAGGCTCAAGATTTCCCGTGACCACTTTAATTGATGCAAACAACACGTGATTTTTCCCATTAGCTTGAATTCAGCGGATTTTGACCTTTTGCCCTTTGTTCAAAATACAATCAGCTCCACTTTTTCATGAAATTATCATTAATTAATTCAATTAGGTTGTGCATCTGGTCTACTTAGGTAGAGAGACTTCCAGCAACTTGATCTTCGGGAAAATTTCATAATTAAATTTTCTAAAAGAAGAAGAAGAAGAAGAAACCCCCAAACGTTCGGGATTATTCATGAAGATTTTGGCAATTTTCTTTTCTTGGGTCAATGGTCAATGAAGTGTCACTGTTGCCGCATGGCTGTAGATCCAGTGCATTTGACCACGATATGAATAGACCATTGTGGAAAACTCTACTCATATTTTTTTGACTTTTTTCTGGCTAATTTGAGATTCCATATATTGATAATAATTGTTTTTTACCACTATAAAAAAAAAAATAGAGAAAAGACGCTGTTGCCATTGGTTGCGTGACGTGTTGCATGACCTAAATCGTATGGATAAGGTCAAGATCGGGGTTGGGAAGCTACTTAGATGGTTCCTTCCTTCCTCTGCCCAAACCCTCCCGAATTGAAGAATCATCTTACGAGGACAAATTCAACACCGGGGTGGGGACAGATCTTGGTCCTAAAATCGTCGTGTCAGAAATGGTCCCTAAAAGGGTCCAATCAAAATCATATCTTTTTTAATAACAAATTAAATAAAATTTCAATCCCAACATATTACATCATTTTAATAATACTTTTTCTCTTTCTTCGTTAAGAGACTTCAGAAGTGGCACTTTATTCAAAATTATCTTAAGCTCGACGGTGCATAAGATTATGTAAGTATATTATTCATAATTAATGCTTTATTTATTTATTTATTTATATGTATTTGCAAGTCGTGTTTGGTGGGACAAAAATAAAAGAAAAATCTTAATTTCCGGAAAAAGTGAGGAAAAAAAAAAGTGGGGTGCGACCAGATTGTCTTGTCCCACCTGCGCGTGGGGCCACGAAGATGGGAACATAGAAAATAGCGCAAACCTAAAGACATAGAATAACATCGTCGCATCATTAGCTTCCATTAAAAAATGTCTGCGTCGAATCTTCATCGGCTACTGTTATGGCCGCTGAGATACCACGTGCAGCCGATCTTTTTCTTCTTTTTTATAAATAATTTGTAAATATATTTCGATCAATTAAGGACGTCAGTTTAGTCTAAAATATCATGATAACAACAACTACATGTAACAGTCATTGTCTCGACAACTATATTCTATAAGGAAATGACTTTTCAATTGAGAGACGGCCTGAATATTTTAGACATGCAAAAAAATTATTCGAATGTATACCAAATAAAAAAAAATCTATATAAACTATCCATTGCAAATTCCATCTGGGGTATTAATCCTTGAAGATTAATATGAGTGGCAGAAGTTGTGATTAAAAAATTCAAAGAAACCAAAATCGAGATTTCACAAATCGAAAGAGCTGGACATGCTTTTTGTGAAGAGGGATGTGTGGATAATAACGTCTCTCAGAAAAGGGAAATTTTTCCCCACTTTAGACAAGACAGGATGGAAACTCCACACGGAATACGGGTGGAAGATTAGGACGCGAATCCATGTGTGGATTGTGAGTTTTCCTTTTTCCAAATATTAACATGTGAATGCAAAAACATCGCCATCAATTGATGGGTTGGCTTACATTGAATTATATGACAACCCGATTTGATCGATTAGCTAAGTCTAGTGCCTCCTCGGCGTCCTTGACCAGCTCCATTTTTCATCCATCAAATTTGGTCCCCTGGCATCGGTCAAACGAGCTCTAATTTATCTACATGTTTTCCCCTAACAAGCCCTAAATCGATCGGCACGACACCTCAATTGACTAGTTATCTCACCTCAATTATCTCTATTTTACCCAAAAAAAAATGCTTCGTGACCTCTCGTGCATTCCATTAGGGATATATGCATTTTTTGAGGGAGGACCACATGACATGATTTTGCCTAGAAATTCGTGCATGTTGCCGAGTGGTGAATTACGCGTGCGTGCAATTTCTTGGGATTTTCGATTGCAAGAGATTGTTGCTTGGCATTATAAGCTCCACTCATGCATTAACAAATACCCCCACAGGTACAAGTTACATTAACTAAAAATACAAGAGAAATTATCTGTTTAATCCTAAACTTATTATGTGGATATAATACTATTATATCCTAAATTTTCCAATTTTGTCAACCTAAAATTAGACCTATGCCTGAAATTCCATTGTAATCCTTTCGGCCAATTTTCTTCGGGAATGAGTAATGTGGTGGTGTGTCAGGTAGAAGGACTAGTGATGCCTAGACCACCACGTCAGTAATTTTTCGGCGAAAATTAACTGGAAAGATTACATTGGAATTTATTACATTGGAATTTTATGCAAAATTTCTATGTCTAGATTGGAAAAATTGAAAATTTAAGTACTAAATTGATATCGATACAATGAGTTTAGGACTAATTGGATAATTTTAATGACATTTCTTAGGAGACTTTGCAAAATAAACGTTACTTAATCCAAATGGAAAAATATACATTTCCAAAATACTATTTAGTATGGCTTAACAAATGCTCGCTCTGAGGACACTCTTTTTAATTTTGCAGCCTAGAGAGCTAGTACACTAGAGAATACTTTTTAATTTTGTTTCATACATATCCAATGAATGACATAAAGTGGTTCCATTTTTATATACTGAACCTCCACCATATCTTTTGAACAATATCAATATTGAATTGGAAAAACAGAACATGTTCACACTTGGGTTTGAGTTCATTTGGTGTCACCCAGATTTGTTTAATCGTCCTGGTGGGGAGCTCGGCCTGCCCCGTCCAATGTGCCAATTAGTCAAGTTAAAAAAAAATGATCTACGTTGACAAAATGTTCTATTTTGAATAATTGGAGCCCGGCGACCCCAGCCAAGTCATCGCTGAGGTTGCTTGACCCAAAGTAAGACGGATCTCGCCCGAGCGAAGCTTGGTAGCGTCAAGCGACCCTCAACAAGCTGGAGCCCGATGAGCGTCAACGAGAGGCCATGAAACCTCAGCAAGGCCTGTCGTGGTGTTGTAATCCCAGCCAAGGCGGCGCCGAGGTCGCTCGACACAATGTGTGAGATAGATCTCGCCTGGATGAAGCTTGCCGCTGTCGTGTGACCCTCAGTGAGCATCGACTATAGGCTGCGAGACTTGTCAAGGCTCATCAAGGTTGCACGACCCTAGCCAAGGTGGCAACGAGGTCGCTTGACCCAAGATGAGACAACTCTCGCTTAGGCAAGCTTGCCAATGTTGAGTGACCCTCAGCGAAAATGGTGGGCATGGCGCCGGTGACCTTTAGCGAAGCGTTGCCGGTGTACAATCCCTCAACCTCCTCCGTAGATTTTCCCAACCGTAATCTACTTTGTTTGTGTCGAAGCAGCAGGAGTAAAACTGCAACACCAATACACTAGTGAGGGCGATATTGGAATAAAGAAAATTCACTTAACCCTGAAGCAGCATTAGGAAAAAGCTATAGCCCAAAGATATTGGAAACCTATCTTGAGATTTGAGCATTTCCAAAGCTCAACCAAAGATTCTTGAGATTATGTTATCAGACATTATATTTTGGCTTAAAGCTGCTTGTAAATCACTAAGGCATTTTTTTTTTTCGGTCGAAAGTGAATATTTCTTTCATATCTCAAGATCTCAAGATGATGTATGAGAGGTTCTTTTAAAAAAAATAAATTCTAGACAACAAAACAGAACGATAAAACACAAATTGCCCTAATAAATACTCTCATCTTAAAAGAACAGATCAGTCTTAACACCAAATCAAAATGAGTGACAGGTGAACACAGAATCTCATATTATCACAAATCATGAGCACATACCATAATCTCCTTCTTCAATGGCTACAACTTTCTTAGTGCGGGGTGCATGCTTAGATTTAGTGTTTTCAATACCACCACCATATAGAAATACCAAAAATGGATTGAAGAGGCTTCCAAATTTAAATCTAGATTGGGAGCAATTAAATAAGTATCGAAATGCTTCTAAGGAACTCTTGGCTTTAAATCTAAATAAGAGAGAAGAGCTCCCAAAAATAGATCTAGATTGGAAGATGAGAGCTCTCGAAACTGGGGAAAGTTGTATAACCAGTTTTAGTATAGTATGAACTCACTGTATAACTCATCGATCCAGTTGGACTTCTTGGTTTGTAAGATTTGAAGCAGTGAGTTGATTCCTAACAATGGGAGTGAAAGATACGCCCGAGAAGCAGAGAAGAGCATGAGCAACAAGCCAAGGAAAATAAAACTATATAAAAATTGTATCAGATCAAGAGAGAAAATCCTCATTCGAGTTGAGAAAATGAAGCATCGCTCGAGTCGAGGGAACTTAAAGTAATGATGACAAAAAAAGGAAATCAAAGAGGTGGGTGAGACGAGAGAACGGCTAATGCTGCGCCAAGTTGAGAAGGTTAACTAAATAATAAGGAAGTGGCAGTATGATGTTTGGAGATGGGACAAGGAAAAGTCACAGAATTTGTTGTTTTATGTAAACAAACTTCGAGTCTGCATGCGTACTGATTTTACAAACCCAAAAGTACATGACATTGGCTAATTATTATATGGACTTCCTGATTCAGCTTGTAGAAATAATGAACAATCATGAAACCAAGCTTGACAAGTTTAATATTTGACCAAACGTCATCACGGGAAAAATTGTCCAAACGTTTGATGTATCATGATATATTTGTTAAGTGACTTCTTCGACTGCAATTCGAACTTCATCGCAAAATTAAAAATTAGATGGCCGAATAGCACACACGCTAAAATTTAGAGTGCTAAATCTATACTTAACCCCAAATATAAAAAAGTGCCATTGGTGTTTTACAAAATGTTTTAGTTGGGAGGAAGTGAGAGGGAAGTATTTGGGAAATTTCTACTTTCCATCTCTGCACTTGCTACTTTTCTGATGGAATCCTTGTACTTCAATAGTAATTAAGTCCTTCTACTTATACAAATGATCAAATTAAGTCCCAGTACAAAAGCCCCATCAGAGTCTAACTGACATGGCCGTCAGATGAGGCCCGAAGTACGACGCTGGCTTAAATGCTGTCTATGTTGAGATGTCCCTCAGGCATTATTTCTTGGACCATGCAAATACTTCTCCAAGGTGAGAGCACATTAGGAGTAGAGCATGGATTTAGAAGTTCAATCTTGTAAGAAATTAGAGATGCTTTAAGATCGATCCTGAATCGGTTTTCTCGACTGGTGAGTGGCTTAGTTTTATGATAAGACGATGAAGATGCACTGGAAGCATTCCTGAAAGCGAATGGACGCAACGACTTACCTTAGGCGACTCAAATTGGCATTGATTTAGAGGTTCAATCTCTCCGATAAGGACTATTTAAACTGCATTTGGCAATTTATTGTCCTGGGTATCATTAAGGCTAACTAACTATGAGGTGAACAATATAGATATCGTGCCTAACTTGAAACCCACCCAACAAAAATATTTGATTGAAGATGAAAACGAAAAACATCTTCATGAAAATTATTGAATCAAGAGTATTTTCATCAATTGTTATGAACTTCCTTATTTTTTTTTTCTGGAAAAATTATATTAATAACACTTGAAACTCCTTGACCGATTGAATAAAAGATTGAGATGTCATGAGACAAGCACTTTCAAGACACTTTTTTTAAGATAGTTATTTCGCTTTTATGGTGCAAAGGATTTAGATGGAAATACTAACTTTAGAATGTTGCTTCGGAATACACAGATGTACTTTAAAGTGTTCTTCAATTATGAACTCGAACTTGAATTCGATACAAGAAAGATAGGAAGGTGGAGAAGAAGAAGAATAATAAAGTCACAAAATGGATCGATCATTTTTTTAGCCTTCCTTTGGCCTTTTTTGTAGCTCTTCAAACATAACTTCAAATGTCACATCTCCCCAAAAGGTCGCAAGTAGTGCATCCTCCGTGCACCACCCCTTTTGGAACAAAATGTTTTAAACATTGCACCTTTTGGAACAAAATTGTTCATTGCACCATATCAGGTAACAGTGAAATCACAATTAAATGCATCAACTGTCTAAGTTTGACAAACCCATTTTTCCTTCCATCGTTTTCTTCTCCCCCAGAAGAAAATGTACATAAATGAATCCATTGAAAAATATGAAATTCAATCACCATAAATGGTGTTAGTAAATAAGTTATAGGTATTTATCAGTCTATGACAGATATAAATACTGAAATTGAAAGGACGGAATGATGTTATGACCGAATGGCTTCAAGAAATAATAGATCATTTTGGCCTTTTCTTTTTGAGAACTTTCTGTGTTATCTGTTTAATTAATGCACATGCGCATGCGCGTTCGAATCCAACGCATTTGGACCATACAAGTCATTAGAATGTCACTACCATCACTAAATATAGAAATCATGATTAACTTAATTAAAAGGTAATAAATGATTTTTTCTTTACGGCTATTGTCTGCTTAGACAGGGACTTGAAACAACCAACCGCCGACCATTTTCATTACTATAACCATAGAAAAGGCTCCACTAATTTTTTATTCCTTAGTATTGACATGACTCTCACTTTGGTCCAATCAATTAACTCTAACCTTCAACGTTTTTACTCTCAAATTGTCATCCATATATAAATAAACTAAGATCTAGCTTTTTCACAGGACGTGGGTTGAAGACATGAAAATGAAAATAATAGTAATAAAAGAGATCTATAAATTCCATAGAAAGTTCAATTTTGAGGTAGATTATGCTAAGACAAGTATAAATAAATATATATGTATATTTATATTTTTATTAGCACAAACATTAAATATTCACGTCCTTACCTTTTCTGAGAGGGTTTTCTTTGAAAATTTATGTGTGATCAACTCATTTCATTTGGAAATTGAATTTAGCCTCTTTCTTTTAATCTTTCATGTTAATTAGAATGACAACCTTTACACATATAGGAAGTAATGAAAAATTCATGGTGACTTTTTTTTTTTTAATCGATGGGCTCTTGGAAAATTTAGTATAATGATAAATATTATAGTATCAAAGTAATAATACATCAAATTAGTGAATTCGATGACGAAAATGATTGATGTAAATGTAATCGAAACATATTCATGGAATGGTGGAATTAGAATTCAACCCTCATAGCTGATTTAAGTCAGTCATAATTATTGAAAATTCAAATACCTAAAACCTTTTCAAACCCCAGCTAGCAGGACAGCGTAGCAAGAAAAACGTGAAAATGCTCGGGGGGCTTCACGCCTGGTCGTTTCATTCCCCTTTGCTAGAGTCAAAGTGTAAACTTCAATCCGACGGCCAGAGAGGACCGAAGTGTTCAATCAGACCCCACTCGCCCTCCAATCTTTAATTGTGGGTCGAATCAACCTGCAAGTTGTAGAAAAAGGTTTGTCGTTTAATGCCAATTAAGAAAGATTTTGCCAATCCCCAAGCCGAAAACGACAGATACCATGTCAGTATTTTAATGGCCAGCTCCACGCACTAAGAGACATGTGGAGATGGAGATGTCTGACGTGTTGCATGACTTAAAAACGCACGTACGTGATGGACGTGGAACTGGAAGCTACTCGGAGCTTTCTCTCCCTTGAAAAGTTGCTTTCGCTTCGTATATTTTTCTCTGCAAATTGAACTTTCGCTCGCGGCCACGAAGTTAATGACCGTGAAATGTGGCAACTTGGATTCATGTGACTATGTCATATCAATGCCGACGTGGAAGCATGGCCATCTTGTTCTCGAAACTTTGTCGTCCGGAATGATTTATTAAGCATTTTTCTAAGCTGCCTAGCTATTGCTTTCGCCATAATAAAAAGACCATCTGTTTTGTCATTTTTAGCTTAGCATCGTATGAATATTTCCATATATTCCCACGAATTTGTGAAAAAGCCTTCGTAAATTTCAAGAGGCTATGGCCACAAGAGGACCTATATGACATTATATGTTGATGTATTTAGGTTATAATCATTTAGTTTTCGTCTCTAGAACTTGCCTATCGATGACAATCATTTCTCAGGTGACATCACCTTTTTCTAACTCTAATAATAGAAGGATAGACGTATTCGAATACAAATCGAGTGTAAAATCCAGCTTTATCTCGATTAAGTAGGTATTTTTTTTTTTGTGCAAACCAAATTCATGCAAGTTTTGTCAATTGCACATAATCTTGACTTTAGCTTTGGATATTAGCTCTCGCTTTAGGCACTTGAATCCGTAGCTTATTACGAGTTAATTTTGACTTCGTGCAGCTTGTGCCCGACAACGCGCTATACACATGCATACCATCATTAAATATCAATTCATTTGTTACGGCTTCCTTGGCCCTCACGCAAGACGTCATGGGCACGAAATAAAAAGTTCTAATCAAACACATGAACCTAGAAGAGGCAAAGGGGGTGAACAAATTCAAAAACAGACCGATCATGATAGTAAATAAGAATTATTAGATCTAGGGAAAAGAAGTCAGAAAGGATGTAATCAAACGCCTGAAATCTAGACATTGGGTCATGTCTTTTTAGACAAGAGGGTCCAAGTCCTGGTGACATGAACCTTTGTCAGTCCCTTTTTCATGCATTTGCACACGCACACTTTCCACGAAGGTTCTTCGACGGTGCCGACGTTGACCACCGAAGGCGAAGAATTGGTAGGGCCAAAGTCTACGAATAGATCCAAACTTGGTTGGGCCTTTACAAAAGCCTGTTGGACCTTTCTCATCCATATTTTGGAAAATCTTACCTTTCGTACACTGAGATGACATCACAAGGGCTTTCAATAAAAATAAGGAAAGCAAGGAGGGCGAGTCACGAGATTTTTCGTAGTTATCTGAGAACTGTTTGGATCGAGGGTTCACACCGTAAGTCTTATCCATTGTTAGAATATTTTTTATTCTCGCATAAAAAGGATGGTATTGAATATCAGATTGAAAACTTCCAGTAACTTGCCAGCTAAAAACTAAAAGAAAAAACAACAGGAGTATCACTATCATAAATATCTTTGATTGAGTTCAAAAAGCATAAGCCTCAGGCAATTTGGCGGCTCCAGACCAACCTCCCGAAAATCTTATTATATCCTTTGAGGAAGGTTCTACCCCATGAAAACGGTCTTTAATGAAACTTTAACTTTTACTAGTTTGGATCAAGAAGCCACTTGTTTCGCTTGGGGAGGGGAGAATGCATGTCTCATAAATTATTGGGGGGCATATGTAGCCCACGATGGTTAATTGTATCCTTTGCTAGAGTAATAAACCTATTTTTTTTGTTGGTCCTATTCTATTCCTACTTTAACTCTCACTCTCAAACTTTTGCCCTGCCTCCTTGCATGGCGTGGGAGTCGAAACCCACTCTTGAAACTAAATCGTCCCCATCCTAACCCCCCTGAGAAGGTGGAGATTCGAATTTCTTACTTCCTCCTTCCATGTTGAAAGTGTGGCCACTGGGGTTTGCCCTAGTGGTTGCAATAGACCTATTTGAAGTAGCTCATTTTGTACCAGAAAAGTGTATTTGTTAACGAGGATTAATATTACTTCTCCACCTAGCTATTATAGGTTGGGAGTAGGTTCGGGGAGGGGAAGTCATAAATACCTTTGCATATTTTGTATTTGGACCACTTCACTTAATTTCCTCTGCAGATTAGGCTTTGGTAGTACTTATCGTGCACCTTTGGGCCCTTCGACTCTTAAGTATTTTTTCGATTCTTTGGTTATGTATTAAAATGCAAAAAAAAATAAAATATGACTATAATTTTAATTATTCACTTAATCTTGTCAGGAACGAATGCTTCTCTTCTAGTATTTAAGGCTCTTTATTTTGGAGGCATACATTATACCTGAGCTTTGGAAGATGTAAGAAAAATTACCCCAAAAGAATTAGAGGTCCTTATTTTTCTTTTAAGTTTTCTTTGCTGTATGTATATATGTATATCTTCAAAAATTCATTTAAATGAATGGATTTGGGATGGGTCGGTGCCATCACCATGCTTTCTTAGCCATCGCTTCAGTAATTAAATTAGTGTCACCCTAACTAAATAGTTAAGATGTGGGTGAAATCTAGGCAGAACTCAAAGTAAAGACACAAAATGTTATGTCCTCATTATATTCTAAAATTAAATTAGATGTTAGATATCTCGAGTGTCATCACTACATACGTCAATTGTCACACAAGCTACATGTGTGCTTTGTCATTTATCACCAAGAGAATGGTTAAAAAGTTTATAAACTTTTTAATTTGGCTAGTTTAATTCTAAGTTTTTTGACGATAAGTGGTATATGAGTCAGAAGTAAATCAATTGCATCCACCATTTTTATCGGCAAAAAGAAGAAAGAAAAATACTAAAGCCAATCTTCTAGTCTAACCAGTGGCCCATTGCAGTAAGGATACGAATTTAGTTGTTGCTAAGGCCCAGGTTATCTAGCAATCAAGGCCTTGGATCCCCCTCTTTCTCTTTTTGTTTGCTATGAGGCTACGGACTTTTAGTCGCTAAACTCTTCCAAGTGAATGATGTTTTTCTTCCGAGCCAAAAAAAAAAGAAAAAGAAAAAAAAAAAAAAAAAAAAGAGAGCCGTTTGGCATAAAGTATCTATCATATTTTTCCAACTCATGCATAAAGAACGTAGCATCACTATCTAGTCTCTAAGGCCCATAAATCGAACGGATCTGACTGGCATTGGCGGATTGGATTGAGAGATTTCCCAAGGCTCCACTCGAGACAAGTGAACGAAGTGGGGGGTTGACTTAACGTCTACGTGAAAAAAAGGAAGAAAAGGACGTCGCAATGTGACATGTGTAAGATATTGGTAATTTGGTCACGCATGAGCATTACATAGCTTAGAATTCTAGGCAAGCCACGAAGCCGTGCAAGATAATCCTAAGAAGCATAGATGATATTCTGCATGCAACAGACCACCAAACCTTGATAGTCACACCTAAAAGAGGCTATGTTTGGAACAAGAACTTCGCAAATGCAGGTATTAAGTTCCCTTGCAGTGCCTCTCTTATGCGTCTAGGCGAGAAAATGACCAAAAAAGTTATGAACATATTGTACGGATAGCGAGTTAATTCTAAACCTTCTTATTTGGCCAATTTAGTCCAAGCCTTTTGACGATTTATTAATGTAGTCTTTCCGGTGAAATTTTAGTCGACAATCATTAACGTAGACATCAGCTGTCTTTCGAGGTACAGCCGATATTGATATGGATAATTTTTGCATTCTTTTTATATTTACAATTTTTTTAAATATTTTAAATATTTTATTTTATTTTTGATTTTTTTCCTTTTTCTTTTTTTAAAAATTAATTGGGATGACTACATTGGCAAACTATCAAAAAGTTTATGAATTAATTAGCAAAACTAAAAAAGTTTAGAATTGAATTGGCACCCGTATAATAGGTTTACAACTTTTTTGGTAATCATCCTCGTCTAGGCAAGAATCAAATACGTATATTTCCAACATAGAGAATATTTATACATGGATATAAAGAGGAAATTTTTGTGTGTAGTTGGTGTAATTTTTGGAAAAGAATTGGAACTATATCAGATCGAGTTCATTTATTGTTAATCTAGAAATTATGAGAGATTTAAGGGATGGTACATAGAGAAAAGTAGACTAAGTTTAAAACTACTGTTTTGTTCATAGTTTAGTCCTATATTGTTATCAATAGTCTTATAATAGTGACAACGGCTTCAATTGGAAAGTCTGGGAAAAACTAAGATGGGATGGTGCTCTGGGTCAGCTTTATCTTTAGAATCCAAATTTGGGAAGTTCTTGCTTGGAAATTTGGGATTCGCCACCTATAATCACTTCTGGCTTCTTTTTGTATGGCTTGAGCATCCTCTACGTCACATGTGAAGCCCGCAACACGCCAGGACAAAAAAGAGAGCTACTTAGTACTTCCCATATAAAACACAATAAAGACTTGAAAGGAATGGCCTCTGTTCCAACCGAGTCTCACGAACCATTTGTATCAGTCACAGAGAGAGAGAGAGAGAGAGGATGGTGGGGTGGAAGGTGCATTTGGTTGCGGTGATGTTGGTGGTGACCAGCTTGTGGAGGGAAGGGGTGAGAGGAGGAGAGGTGACATATGATGGAAGATCACTCCTTATTGATGGGCAGAGGAAGCTCCTTTTCTCTGGTTCTATCCACTATCCTAGAAGCACTCCTCAGGTCTCTCTCTCTCTCTCTGCAACTGATAACCATGAATGTTGCTGAAAAAATCTTCTATGCACCACCAAATTCTTTTGTAGTCCTGCATTCCTTTTCTCCTGGGCACCCCATGTCTTGCTGCTCTTGTCTGATTTTTTCGTATCAGGTCCACTTAATGATTTTCTCATTCCTGCTTGACTCACTATTAATGGTGGACCGGAAATGTTAGGTTGAGGTTGGGACCGACATATCTGGCTAAATAGTTCTTGTGTAGTAATGAAGGACGTTGGACGTAGGAGACACAGGCCACCACCGGCCCTTAGTTCTGCCACTGCTCACGTCCAACCACACTCGAAAGAAATTGGTCGGTCTTGCCTATCTTATTGTTGATGAAACGACTCTTTATTCGAACTCGACCTGCCACGGCCTTCGTCAAGAGAGCAACAACAACCAACTCTTGACCTGTTTGCACGTTTGTTTCCATTAAATCCTGCCAACTTTGTGACAGCTGCTTTGGTAGCAGCAAATCATTACTAATCAGTGTTGCTTTCACACTCCGCTGCCTCAGTTGATTTCCCCCTCTTTTGAGTTGAGAACTTCCAATAGATAATGCAGCCAATGCAAGTGAGTTTTTTCTCACTCATTAGTAAAGTATCCATCATTTTTCAATCAAACATAGTATCTACTCATCAGGTGTAATCTGTAATGAGGTGAGAACAAAAAGTCTTTTTTTCTGAGTGAAAGAAGGAAAAAGAGAACGTCCGTTGCTCTAGCTGGAATTAGTTGTGAATGAATGAATCACGGGTGACACATGTTGCAGCTCGGCTTAGCCATAGAAGTTTGACACCTGTCCCTCTGAGAGAGCCTAGATTTCAAAGGTTGGTCGGCATTTGATGCTCCTTAAGTTGTCTCTTGCTGGTATTCTCGTCTTGTTCAGGAAGAAAATAAAAGGGCGGTGAACATGTAATCTACCTACTGCAGAAACAGAACAAAAAGCATGTGAACCAAGTGATTGACAGAAAAAAGTAATGCTTGAAGAAGTACTTAATTTCAGGTTGTCATGAAAGAGTAATGAAAGAGACTCGTGCATCGACTTGTTGTTTTCCTTTCACGTCGATATCAGAAGAAGCGCCACATGCACAGCACTTTAGCACTGGACCAGACAGACTAATGTTGTAGTCTACCATGATAGACTCGGCCAATCACAATTTGATACACACCGCGAGTTCATGGCGTTCTGTGAGCTTTACAATGCATTCACCCATGGTGCAGATGTGGCCTGACCTGATAGCTAAAGCCAAAGAAGGAGGAGTTGATGTGATCCAAACCTACGTGTTCTGGAACTTGCATGAACCCCGACCAGGCCAGGTACTAAAAGCACATTAACACCACACTGTTAGAGTATGGTGTAAGTCATAATTAGTCGAAACATATGATTCATTTATTCTAAGCGTTTTTTTTTTTTAATTGCGTTTTGCACAGTATGACTTCAGTGGAAGGTATGATCTTGTGAGATTCATCAAGGAAATCCAAGAACAGGGGCTTTATGCTTGCCTCAGGATTGGACCCTTCATTGAGGCAGAGTGGACCTACGGGTATGTGCCGTAATATGTCAATTCATAATTCCGGCCATTTTACAAACCAGACAAAACCTTTTTTTTATACCAAAAAAAAGTTATTTCCAGCAGAAATTTATCAATAATCAACGAAATCACTAGTGTTATCTGGGTTGCAGGGGTTTCCCCTTTTGGTTACATGATGTTCCCGGAATCACATTTCGAACAAATAATGAACCTTTCAAGGTATGTCATTTTTCTTATAACTTTGACCCCACAAAATAGTGGAAAAAGAATTAAATATTAACACTGGAGAAAAGACATTGAAAAAACCTCTTTCGCGTATAATTCTCTGGCTCGCTAGCCACTACAGCGTATTCTACAACAAAGATAGTCATAATAAAAAAGAAAAATGTGTTGTGAAATAAATTATGTTTGTCTAAATTATAGGGTATTATACAACAGAAAAAATCGAAATTGGAAATGGTTGGCTATGCTCATCAAACTCATAATTTCATTTTGTTCGTTTCTATATGGAATGTTCAGCAAACTTTTAATCTTCGAATCTCTCTATAGATGCCACATCCTTGGTGCCCCACTTTAAATTTGTAGGATTGTGGTGTAAAGTCAATATGACACCATGAAATTCCTTCTTTTTCTTATTCTAGGTGAAAATATCAGTTGGTTGTCTTCCATTTTTCTAGATTTTAGGTGTGAGCTGTTCATAACAGTACCTCCTGTCGTTTTAGTGCATGTGACTCCGACCAGGGGGAGACTACTCATTGGAAGACAACAGTTGAATAGTCAATGACTAGCTATCCAAGCATTCATCGCTCACACTAAAAACAACTCTAATTTTTATTTTGTTGATTTACAAGGCCCTTGTTAGGCCAAAACAGTTGATGATTAGTCTGTTCTGCAGCATCAAGTAAAAAGTTTCATTTTAACAAGAATTAGGATGTTCTGCATATAGCTACCTTTTGAACTTCAAGGTATGGTGTCCTGCGATTGTAGAATGATGACCCAAATCAATAGAACAACTATTGCATGTTGTATGTGAACAAAAAGAGAAAATCCACTTGCTTAAGCAGCTGAATTGATATAGTGGTCATGTCCAAGATCTCTGTGCTTCTTTCTTGCCTTCAACTTCCAGGAAAATAATAAAATAGAAGAAATTCCGAAACATTGACCCCTTATCTGTTATTTTCTAGATAAGAAAAACTAAGCTGTCATTGACATTTTTCCTGTCCTGAATCTTGAGTTGTAGTTCTACATGCAAAACTTCACCACGAAGGTCGTCAACTTGATGAAATCAGAGGGTCTATATGCTTCCCAAGGAGGCCCGATTATACTGTCCCAGGTAGAAAAAAACCCGAAAGGTGGTTTTCCTTATATTAATGAAAAACTTGCAAGAATCCAATATATTAAACTCAAAGCACCTTGTTATGCAGATAGAAAATGAGTATCAGAACATCGAACCGGCTTTTGGCGAGCAAGGACCCTTGTATGTCCAGTGGGCAGCAAATATGGCCGTTGCACTTGAGACAGGAGTGCCCTGGGTGATGTGTAAGCAGAATGATGCCCCGGATCCAGTGGTAAGTGAACCTTATTAGGTTTAAACCGAGAACTGTGCACTTTCAGTGAACAACCATCAATCATCAACCATCGCTTTGACCGGCAGATAAATGCTTGCAATGGCATGAGATGCGGAGAAACTTTTCCAGGGCCAAACTCACCAAACAAGCCAGCTATCTGGACAGAGGACTGGACGTCCTTGTACGTCTTCCCCTCAGCAATCTACATTTTTTTCAGAAGATTATTGAGCAGATTCAGCAAAGAGAAAAAACAGAATGACAAAAAGTCCCAGAAATATTAACGAAGAGAAAAGTAAAGTTGTTTTATAGTTTAGACCAGCTTTTATTTATATATATTATTTCTTTTTTGTGAAGCTATCAAGTCTACGGTGGCGAACCATACTTAAGGTCAGCTGAAGACATTGCATTCCATGCCACCCTCTTCATTGCAAAACTGAATGGAAGTTATATCAATTACTATATGGTACACCTCTTACATTAATGTACTCTATCATCTGATTTGTTTTGACACTGCATGTCTCTGTGTGTGTGTGTGTAGTCAAGTTCCTAAAGCATGTATATATGGCGCTGTGCTAAACTAAAGACTACACATGTACTGCTTTTCTGATGCAGTACCATGGTGGAACGAATTTTGGCAGAACGGCCGCCGCATATTTCATAACAGGTTATTATGATCAAGCTCCGCTCGATGAATACGGTGAGCAGCAGATGATCTGATTCAATGTAGTTCATTGGATATGCAAACCATTTTAATGAATTTACTGATCCAGGTCTCCTCAGGCAGCCAAAATGGGGTCATCTTAAGCAGTTGCATGGGGCAATCAAGAATTCCTCTAGTACTTTGCTGGAGGGAGTCAAATCTAATTTTTCTTTAGGCCAGTACCAACTGGTGATCACTATTCTTCATCAACATTCAATTTATTAAGAACAACTAGATGCACAATTATGGTCATAGACTTATGGTCTGTTTTTCTCTGATGTAGGCTTATGTTTTCCAGGAAGAAACGGGAGGATGTGTTGCTTTCCTTGTAAACAATGATTCAAAAAATAATGCTACTGTACAGTTCAGCAATAAATCATTTGAATTGCTACCGAAGTCCGTTAGTATTCTTCAAGACTGTGAAAATGTGATTTTCAACACAGCAAAGGTAAGTGTCACACAAATTTAGATCGTTCTAATGCATACACACAAGTCACAACCACTTGCATTTGTATTTAGGGTAAGACATGCAAAATCAAATTAAGCTTTGAACATTTATTATTACTAAGGATGCAGTACTTATTTGCCATCTTTACAGAAATCAAGCTACTATGGAATCTATGGAGCGTAATAATATATCACATCAACCTTTCATTCTTTATTTCTTTGTGACTGAACTCTCTGATATTCCTTTGTTCCTTTTGTCTGAGAATTCTCAAGATGGAAAGGCAATCGTCATTGTGAATTATCATTCCATTGATTGTCATAAGTATGCTGTTAAAGCATGAGAAGAAAAAAGAAGGTTAATCCTTGAAAATACACCTGTTTTGACCAACAGAAAAGTCACTGTAGAACAAACATGATCCCCAGTATATTGATCTGCTTAACGAACACGATCCACAGTAAATCGTTCCACGTTTGATGTATGAGTAGCAGCAATGAACATGTATTCTTCCATCCTTCAGGGGGACAGTCATTTTTCTCTCACCTTTTATTCACAGGTAACAAGCGAGAGCAATACAAGAGTCATAACATCCAGCCAGACATTTGAACGTCCAGATAAGTGGGAAGAATTCCTTGATGTAATTCCCAGCTACTTAGATACATCATTAAGAGCAGATACATTGCTAGAACACATGAATACAACAAAAGATGAATCTGACTACCTTTGGTATACATTCAGGTAGAATCATCTCGCTCAAAAAATGATTGCAACATATATCTTGTAGATAATATGTTTTAGCTCATCCATTTTCATATCTTAAAATATCAGTTTTCAGCCAAACTCAACTTGTGCTGAACCAGTACTTCGTCTCGAATCTCTTGGACATGTTACACATGCTTTTGTCAACAATGATTACATGGGTAAGTTCCAAGAACCACTTAATGAGTTACTGGAGTGTGATCTTACAGAGAAATGATTCATTCACAACCTGTAGGTCCAAAAGTTGCGAGTAGACATGCTGAGTCCATCTGATCAAATTATAAAGTCATATTGAGACCAATCTCAGATTTATGTAGGTCCAAAATTTTCAAGAAGATATGGATGAAAAATTTCAAGACAGAGTTCGAATAGTTAATAAAAAGAATTCTGCAGTCTAGATTTGTGAAATAAAACGTCTAAGCTTGCTATCGCTGATTTAGGAGCGGCCCATGGAAGCCATGATGTCAAAAACTTCACCATGGAGACCAAAATTGTGTTAGACAATCAGATGAATAACATTTCCTTACTCAGCGTAATGGTTGGATTACCAGTGAGTATTTGCTTAAACTTTTCAGATCCAGTAATTTTGCAAAATTTATGTGGTGACTGACATAATCCATCACCAAGGATTCAGGAGCATTTCTAGAGAGAAGATATGCTGGATTGGCTGAGGTGGAGATCTGGTGCACTCAAGATGAGTCATACAATTTCACACACTATTCATGGGGATACCAGGTAAGCTCTTACATGAGCAGGTATACAACAGCAGAGCGAAAGGGGACAATAGTGTATATCTCCTTACAACGTAAAAGGTAACAATTGATAGCTAATAATGTTATTATTGCTTATGTAAGGTGGGACTACGCGGTCAGGAGTTAGAAATATACAATGAACAAAATCTTGGCAATGTTGAGTGGAACAATGTAACAACGGTGAACCAGCCACTTACTTGGTACAAGGTAAATTATGTGGTCCCTTCTTATGTGAAGGTCAAAGTAATGCTGATAAATGGGATAATATCTTGCAGGGCTATTGATGTCTGTGTCTGTCGCGACCTCTTTAAATTTAGGTGTCAACAGTGTCAAGCAAGAGGTAGCAATATATTTGAATCATCAATGAGAGAGGTCACGTGTTGTTATCACAAAATAATGGGGCAGGGATTAACTTGGTCTGTCATTTTCTCCTGCAACTTGATTAATTTTCCTTCACTAAAAAAGAAAATGAGGTACCATCAGTGATGGCGGAGAAAACTAATTCAAGCTTTGATTATTAATCCTGTAATTTTTCGTAATAAAAATCTGCGGTTGGCATGAAAACTATGGTCTAATCAATAAACAAGTGACTGAAACAATGCTTAGAACATCTGAAGTTGTTTGTTCATCATTATAAGCTAATATCATACTGCTTTGCAGACTTATTTTGATGCACCAGAGGGCAGCGAACCGCTTGCATTTAATCTTACAACCATGTCTAAAGGAGAAGCTTGGGTGAATGGACAAAGTATTGGTCGATACTGGGTTTCATTTCTTACAGCTAAGGGAAATCCATCACAAATTTTGTACGTTAGACTAATCCACTTAATCATGAAGTTACATTACTTTCAATTTCTGCATTATTCTCTTATTGCCAGGAGAGTATAGAAGGTAATTAACTGAAAGGATTTACCCAATGAAAGCATAAAAGAATAGTGAAACAGTAGGCTGGACATTAGCCACCTTGGAAACAAGAGACATACCTTCAAATTTGTCCATGCTTGAGGCCCCTTGTTTACTAGCACACCACTCTCAGTCTATTGCACAGTCTAGACACATTTCTCACCTTTATCTTTATACTTGTATTGGGAGCACAAAGAAACATATTCATGTTATGCCAATCCTGCCATTTACTTTATCCATAGAATCAAAATCAAATGTAAAGCGGGAAAAAAAAGTTTGAGAGGGCATTTGGTATAGCTTCTCAACAACAACTAAAACTGTGAAAAGAGATGTTGCAGCTTTTCTACACTTCACAGTTGCAGCATCCTCACAACCGCAAAAACTTACAATTGCTTTTAGGATCCCTATTTAAAATTTTTAGTAGCAAAAACACAAGTTAGAGCACTTCATATCACAAGTAAAGCACAAGACAACACCACTATCATTCAGCCACTATTATATGGAATGGACCAAAGCTAGTCTATTAACTACATATATGAGTACAGAAGCAACAGGAATTCCAGAAACCTTTTATCGCCAAAATAATACGATAGTACACATGCATAGAGAGGATTAACATCCCTTATCCAAAGCCTGATAAAATCTATATGAAACTTTCGCATCATCTTCTTCAAGCAGAACACAAACACAAGACAATTCAGAGTCCATCAGAGATAAGTCAATGCAAAGTTTTTGAATAGCATGTAGCTAGGCATCACAAAGATGCATACTCCTCTCCTGTTTATATAGATTTGAATTATATGTCACTCTCAAGCATTGATTTCGTTTTATTTTTGTTTCTCTTCTTTTAGGTATCATGTGCCTCGATCCTTTCTAAAAGCCTCCGGTAACCTACTAGTTCTGCTAGAAGAAGTTGGTGGTGACCCCCTTCATGTATCCTTATGCACCTTATCGGTCTCTCCCTTAAACGACACCTCTTCACACTTCCATCTTCCTTCATGAGATGAGGAGATTGAATAAAGATGTGGGTAAAGCTTTTCATTATTATGACAGGGTTCTTTCCGGAAAGAAATGCATCAGCAGCCAACTCAATATGAAGAGATACATCACATAGGTTATGAGGAGGAACATTCAACTGTTGAAATTGTTAGACAATCAAAGATAGTGACAGAAAGTACTGAGAAGTAATTTGAGCACTACATTTATAGAGACCTCATTGTATCGACCTTGATTGTGCTTATTCTTCCCATTGTTGATAATTTCATCGACTGATTAAAAGTTGATTTGCATGAGCACCTGCAAGGTGCTCTCTGGACCAATTTTGTGCAGCATAATGATTTTTCCAATTTCAGTCATTTTCGTGTATCATGAGCAACCTTTCGTCTGGAGGATGGCCAAGTTTGTACAAATAAGTGATTAACTCGTTTCTAAAGTTTCAGAGGAACTCTGTGTGGCATAATTCAGCATCCCTGCATAATTATACCATTCAACAACCATTTAAAAACATTTCAAGATGGTCTAGGATACGACATTACAAACAGACATATGAACTGGAAAGGACTTGCAAGAAATGCACGCTCGATATTGTTAAAAGCTTATTTTACCCCAAAATTATGACCATTTCACATGAGCCACGTTGGATATTTTCCATGTTTTCCTCGTAATGGTCCTAGCGGATGCTTATTTTACCCTCAACAGCATTACGTGATGTAAGAACAATAGACCATCGAACTAATATCTTGTGCATGGAGTTCTCTTACAGGCAGCAAGCTCTTAATTTGTACATGCGGAACACTTAGAGATACTGGAAACAAGTTAGACATAGTTTAGCATAAAAGATAACCTTCCCTGAGTTTACTTACCTGAATGCATCTTCTCCATGGGTATCCACCAGTCACTGATGGTTTATTCCTGGCCTAAAAAGAGGTTTCGAAATGTGAACTTGAACTCACCATGCCATTGCCAGCAGACCCCAAACGTCAGTCTAGATAGTACAACCAAACTAGGACTTGTGACATGAACTTAAAAAAGGAACTTGAGTTGGTGTAGGTGTTTTGTCAGACAGTTAACAGTTTGACAGCCCCAACCATTCATGGAGTCTCCTCCATATATTTGAACTGAATCTCAATATATGGTTGCATGCATGCTATCTAACATTATAAATGATTAATCTGTCTCGCCATTTTAGGCTCTTTGTAGATTCTGAAGCCCACAACAAGTTTTCTATCAACGTAAGACCAAGCGTTTTGGGCAAGTTTAGTCGTAGGACGCACGGTTCTAGCTTATGCATTCAAGGCCGGATTCTTATACAGGACTCAGATTCAAGAGTCAAGGAATACGAGTGTCGGCCCACTTGGCCCGCGTGGTCGGCAACATTTTTTTGGAACTATTGGAAACTACAAATAGGGTCAAAACATAAAACCCCACAATCTATGGAGACAAAACACGAAGGGTATTGTACATGTATTTCATGTTTAGCTTAGTCAGAAAATTATGCCAATTCAATTTTTCAGGATGACCGTCCAGTCCCAAAGGATATAACTTTTCTCTGACGTCTCGGGGGTGTTTTGAAAACTCTTGGTACAAATGTTATCATTCCTTCTGAAATTTCTGATGTGGTAATGAAGTATTGTAGTTTTCCGCATACAATTCTAAATCTGCATCCAACATCGAGAGACCTTAGGTGTCTTGAGGCACAGAGCTCTCATTGGCTTGCTAACCGGGGGATTTTATTTTAGCATCTATATGCAATGGATGATGTTGTGTTTTGACTTAGAGATGCGGTTTTTAGCACAGAGTCTTTAACTAATACGACAGTATCATAAGTCACACATTATATCTTCATCAACAAATGGTCAAAGTTTCAAAAATAAAAAATAAAAAAAAAATAAAAAATAAAAGGAAAAGTAATGATAATAAGAAATAAAGGTAGGGGTCCGCAAATGCTTTAATAGTTTGCACCTACTTTGAAAATGCTATCAAAAGCAACAACAAACGCGGACGAAGACCAGCGTTGACTCTTGTTAACATCGGGGAAGTTTCTTGCACGCGGCAATTAGTGTGAAAACGAGAAGAATTCTACACTAGTGGTTTACTCTTTTCTCCTCTATATATCAGCTTGAAGGTTCCTAGAATGGAGAGTTGCTTCCATTGCTTTTCTGAACCCGTCTTTGTTTTCTTCCTTTTATGACTGAATCATTCTTTTTCTTCTTCTTTGATTGCCTTTGATTGAGGGAAAGGTTGCAAGTTGTTTAAGGTAAGTGTCATATCTAACTAGTGCTCCCTCTTGTTAATTTGTTCTTATCAATGATCATGATGATAAATATGGGGTTTTGTGGCCTTTATTGTTTCTTTCCACTGCTCAAGAATTTTGAGCAAAGTTCTGTTTTGCTGTGTATGCATATGCAGTATAACCACTCTATATGATGACCTCAAATGCACTTGCCATTTTCTTTGTACTCCCATCAAGTGATTAAAACCATGTCGCTTTGCCTTTTACATGTTGTTTAGGACCCTGCTCATGGCTACATGTGAATGTTTATATGGTCAACTAAGGTAGTGTTTGTTTGTGTTCCTCGTTTCTGTTTTTGAACAAAAATTATGTTTTTTTGTTCCCGAGAACAAAAAAAGAATAGAAACGCGTTTGTTTGCGTTTTTGTTCCAAATCTGTTTTTTTGTTCTCGGGAACAAAAAAAAAAGAAACAAGAAACAAAAAAAGTTGTTTCTTGTTTCGAAACAACTTTGGGAACAAATTTTCTCTCTCCACTCTTTTCTTCTTCTAGGCCGGCGACCGGCCGTCGAGGGCCGGCGACGCGTTTGTCAAGGGCCGGCAACCTCGCCGGAGCGTCGCCGGCCCCCGGCGAGGCCGAGCGTTGCCGGCCCCTAGTGAGGCTCGGCCTCGCCGGATCTAGGCGAGCCCGAGCTCGCCGAGCCTCGAGGCGCGGGCGAGGCCGGGCGAGAGCGGGTTCGCCCAGATCCGGCGAGGCTCGGCCTCGCCGGTGGCTAGGCAAGCTTGGCCTCGCCGGATATGGGCGAGCCCGAGCTCGCCCGGTCAAGGTGAGGCCGAGCCTCGCCCAACCACGATAAGGCTTGGCCTCGCCGGGGCCGGCGAGCCTCGCCGTGGCCGGGCGAGCCGCCGGGCCCTTGTCGGTCGGTCGCCGGCCCTCGTCGGCCGGTCGCCGGGCCATGGCCAAGGCCGGCGACCGGCTAAAATAAGAAAAAAAAAAAAAAAAAGAAAGAAAAAAATGAAAAATAAAATAAAAAAATTAAAAAATTAATAGAAACAAAAAAAGAACACAAATTTACCAAACATGTTTTGTTCTTTTTTTATTCCAGAACAAGTTTACCAAACGCGTTCTTTTGTTCAAAAATTGTTCCTAAGCGAAGAAATAATTTTTTCTATTTATGTTCCCTAGAACAAAAAAAAACAGAAAACACAAACAAACGCTACCTAAGTTGCAATTATCTTGCTAAGTGAAGCAAGAAAGGAGGGAGCTTTATAATCCTGTATCTATGTCTCATGTGTGGTCCTTTGGTCTTCAATATATGCTCTAAAACTACAGGGTTAGGAGGGATTATGAAGGGAGGGAAATGGTTCTAAGAGAGACTAGAAGGAAGTGGTCTAGTAAATTCTATGTTCATTTTAAATATTGGAGGTATTTGTATATAAATTGATAAATTTATTATTCACTCTCACTAGTTCTTTTATTTTACATCCATCTAGAAATCCTATATCTATATCATAATATGTTCTTTTCCTTTCTTTTCCCTTCTAGCATGCAAACAAAATTATAACTCAATCATTCAAATCCTTTCTTCCTTTTTACTCATAATTAAATAAATCTCTTCTTTACCCCCCTAATTACTCCATTCAAACTGAGTGTCTATATGGAGGTTGGGTTTCTCTCTTCTTCGATAAGAGTTTCGTCTCTCCCTTGGTGTAGTATTCCCTATCCATGGTGATAGTTCTCCCTTGACACCCTACTCATGGAGCCTCTTCCAAAATCAATCCCCCTTACCATTCTGTTTCATCTTGGAACGCCATATCCGTATATCATTCATGTTCCAACATCCTCCTTTCTCCTCCAATCCTGTACCATGAAGAAATTCATTTATCCTCACTCGCACCATACTTCATGCCCAATACCCGACACAGTTTAATCCCTAGCCCCAAAATTCCAAACTAAACCTAATGTTATGGACCCTACCTCTTCTGGTCGCTGAAGCCGTTCATGGAGCTCCCTTCATGCACGAGCCATATAACCCTTACGTGTCCTTTGCAAGCTGAAAATAAAGTGTCTGTCGTCCTTTTTTTCCCCCCGTTCTGCAATTCCGCAAGATCCGTGGTGTCTTGACTTGTTGGTTAGCTTCTCTCACGCTGTTCTTCTTGTCTATTTCTTGCTCAGCCTTCCAATTCTGATTCATTGCTCGGGCGTCTCCTATAGTGGTAAGACAGAGTCAACCATGGACAGAGAGTCGGAAAAGGAACTTAGGCTTGCTGCACTTTGTAGAAGAATGGGAAGAATGTGGTCTGAAGATGTTATAGTCAGAGTGCACGAGAAAATTCCTGAGGAGAAATTGCGAGAATGCAACCTTACCTTGATGGGGAAACTTCACTCAAGACCTAATGTTAACTTCCAAGCATTCCTACTGACCATGAAAAGGGCATGGAAAACAGAGAATGTCGTTTGTGACCAAATGGAACCAGGCTTATTCTCGTTCACATTTAGCTCGGATTTGGAGAAGAGAAAAGTACTGGAAGCTAGCCCATGGTCTTTCTCAAGTAACTTGCTTATCCTCCAACAACTAAACCCTAAGCTGCCAATCCACTGTCATGAATTCACTCATTGTGCCTTTTGGTTGCAAGTGCTTGGCTTGCCTCTAATTCGAATTACTGAGAACGCGCTGCTTGAAGTGGCATCAATAACGGGTAAAATTCTGGAGGTGAAGATAGAATCGAAAGGGGGCAGCCTGTGCAAAGTTGGAAGGGTTCGGGTGCTTATGGAATTATCATGCCCTTTAAAATCAGGGGCTGTGGTGAACTTCGAAGATGATCAATTTTGGGTCGATTTTAAGTATGAACGACTCCCTCATTATTGCTATTCATGTGGGAGAATTGGCCACTACACAACTAGCTGTGAGGAAAAGCCCTACAAAGAAGCTGGGTTGGAGGAGATTGGTGATGAAAATTTTGGCGATTGGTTAAAAGCCGAAGAACACGAGGCAAGCCCCTTTTGGAAACTTTTTTATGGGAAGGAATGTCCGATGCCAGAGGAGGAAGTACCTATTCCCGAGACACCAGCACAGGCCGGCACTTTCGAGGACTTAGCTTCCACCGAAAATGATAACCCACAAGGGGTGAGGCATGGAATTATAGAGCTCGGGGAGTCATCGGAGCAGAAGGGCAAAGGCTTGCCCGATGTAGGAATGACAGCAAACGGTAACAGAACTAAAGGCACGCCACGCCTGATCTTAGACAGAGCATGGACGGAGTCTCTCCCCAAGGGCCCCGCCGCTTCAGTCAAGACTCCTGTTAAGCCCTCACAAAACGGAAAAAGAGAAACCCCAGTAAGCAGGAACGGCGGTGGTGATCAATACCGCTTTCCGTTGGTGGCTGTTCGGAAGGCCACGAACGACTTTGATGAGAGCCATGTCATTGGTATAGGCGGTTTTGGAAAAGTGTACCGGGGAAAATTGAATGATGGAACAAGAGTAGCTGTTAAGAGGGGTAGTCCTCAGTCCCAACAGGGACTTGAAGAGTTCCAAACTGAAGTCCAGATACTTTCACTGTTTCGTCACCGCCATCTGGTTTCTTTGATTGGATATTGTGATGAAAAGGATGAGATGATTTTGATTTATGAATACATGGAGAACGGCACGCTTAGGAGCCATCTTTATGGCTCTGGCCTTCCGAGCCTGAGCTGGAGGCAGAGGCTTGAGATATGCATTGGTGCTGCTAAAGGGCTCCAATACCTTCACGCTGGCAATGAAATAGCTGTCATCCATCGCGATGTGAAGTCTACAAATATTTTGCTTGATGAGAACCTCGTAGCAAAGATTGCTGATTTTGGGACTTGCAAGGGAGGGCTGGGAATTGATCAGACCCATGTGAGTACAGTAGTGAAAGGGACTTTTGGATACCTCGATCCGAATTACTTCCGTACATCTCAAGTAACACAAAAATCCGATGTGTATGCATTTGGGGTGGTTTTACTCGAAGTCCTTTGTGCAAGACCCCCTGTTGATCTGTCACTCCCCGAGGGGAAGCAGAACCTGGCGGGATGGGCAATGGAGATGCAAAAGAAAGGGCAGTTGGATCAGATCATGGACCCTACTCTTGTGGGTAAAATCAGACCTGATTCTCTTCGGGAGTTTCGGGCAACGGTTGAGAAATGCTTGGCCGACCGTGGAATTGATCGGATTTCTATGGGAGACGTGCTTTGGAGATTGGAATATGCCCATCGACTTCTGTTGGGAAAACAAATTCATGAAGACGATTCGATACCCGCTTCGATACCCGCTTTGGTCGAAGAATTTACCATGATTTTTAATAAGAGTCGAAGCCCCATTCGAGACGATTCGATACCTGCTTCGGCCGAAGAATTTACCGTGATTTTTAATAAGAGTCGAAGCCCCATTTGAGAAAAGGAGCGTACTGTTTCACGGGAGAAAACTAAGAGAATGTAGAAAATAGAGAAAAATGTATTTCTCTTTTCTACAATGCAACTACTCAGATATCACACTGTTGAGATATTGCCCCCCTTTTTTTAATCTTTATTTTTATAGTAATTGTACTCTTTTATAGGCCATTCACTTACGGGTTCGGTTTTGGTCTAATATGAGCGAACGGGCTTAAGTAGGCCATTAAACATAAAAACCCATCAACTTCTATATATGCCTGTGCAATGGGACCCTGAAGAAACGGTGGCAACATGATTGGTGGGTGATTCCTCAAGACACGCTCAAATCTTGGTTCCATGGAAAAGGTTTGTCGTGCTAGTGCTGCTCCTGCTTCATAGGAATGGACCAATTGGGCGTGCCACAATGGAACGTGGCTTGATTCGAGGGACTAGTAGAAGAGGAGGGGCCCACCTAGATTCGTGCGTCATCGACGTCTCGCGTGATGGAGTTTGCTCATGGACCGACCGACTTTGAAAAGAAAGAAAACTGGTGCGTGTTTTAGGGAATTGCTAGTGACGAGTCTGATCACTGATAAAGATATTGAATTTGAATCGTTTTCTCGTTATGTGTACTAGTTCCTCTCTGGTTCAAGCAGCTTCCTTTGCAAATTTTTATTTTTAGCATCCTTTGTTCTTACTCAAGCATTGAAAGAACCCAATCCGATGACAAAAATTGAGTATAATCGGAAATAGATTTGAAACAGAATCAAAATGTAAAAAAAAAAAAAAATTACTTCTTTATTCACTAGAGCAATTCCTAAATTAAGCCCATTTTCTCTTTCTTTTCCCCTCTTTTCTTTTCTTCTTTTCCTCATTTTCTTCTCCCTCTTCCTTTGGCCGATCGCTAGTCTCGGCGGTGGTCAATGACCTCGGCCTTGCCATGGCTAGGTGATGATGCCCTTGCAGTGGCCTAGTTAGGGCGAGCCTCACCGGTGGCTAGATGAGGCTCGAATAGCTAACCTTGCCTAGCCAAGTCGAGCGGAGCTTCATACGATCCACCGACGAGCTCGATTGACGAGGCTCGACCTCACCGGGGGCCAGCAACACTCCGACAAGGTTCCGGCCCTTGTTTGGTAGGTCACCAGCCATCGTTGAGGCCGTGGCCAAAGGAAGAAGGAGAAGAAGAAGAGGAAAAAAAGAAAATAAAAAAGAGAAAAATATAATAAGATTATTTAAAAAAATAAAGAAATTTTAAATTGCAAAAGAATTTAAGATAACCATTAAACGCATTTCTATTTTGGAAATAGAAATTTTAGATAATTATCAAACGCCTTCAAATATTCGAAACTCATCCAGGGAAGAGAATAAAATAATTATTTTTGAGCAGAAATTATTTTCGAAAATAGAATAGTCACCACTGTTGTTGGGTGAAAGAAATCTCGTTTTACATCTTCATATTGCCATATGAGATAACTCTAGTTTAGGTGGAGATGTGGTTCTTGCTATTCTCACTAGATTATGCTTTTAAAGAGCCTTTCAACTATGACTATTTACCGATTAAATATTTAGAGATATTAATGATATGTTTGTTTCACAAAAAATGAATGATTAAAAAATATTTTCTAAAAAATAATTACTTGTATAATTTAAAATCATTAATCAATAAATAATTTTTTATTACTGATAATAATTTATGTCAAAATATATTTGTAGGTAATGAAAAAAAAATTTCATTTATCATTTTTATAAGAGAGTGATAAATTTTTTTAAAAAGTTTTTCAAAACGTTTACGAAAGAAACACACCCTTAGTTGGAGTTTATTTTTGTGCAAAATTGACTGATTACAGACATTTATTTGTAGTTCATTATTTTTGTGGGCCATTTATGGATTCAAAAGTAGATTTATGAGCTGCAAGATAATTTTTTTTTTTTTTGCATTTATAAATGCTTACAAACGCAAATGTAATTCGAGGAAGTTGAAGCTAATTTTAGGTAGACAAAATACAAATTAAAAACATCAGTTTGTATCTGTGATACAATAAGTTATATTACTACCATGAGACTTTATCAGCTATTTATTAAGTATAAAATTTTTTCTGATCAAAAGAATAAGTATAATTAAAAAGAATGTCAAGGATCAAGGCTCGCTCAATTTCCCAATTACGAGGAAAATTATTACTCCTATTGCTTCGAATTATTTCCTGCAAAGTAAGTTACTGTAGCCGTTGATACAATTACTACTGCATACAAATCAAATCAAATCAAATAAATTTAAACAAATCCGCCACATTGATTACTTGCGGAAATAAGCGGTCGCCAATTTATCGTTTTGACCTCACACGCTTAACCCACTTTCCTTCTCACACAACAGAAGCGTCATCTCTCTCCCACCTCCTCTTCTTTCTTCTTCGTCATCTTCTTCTTCGCATGTTGTCTGTCCGCTGTGCTCCCTTTTCCTCCCTCGACAGAACCACATTGCAGCTCAATCGGAGACGACGGAGCCGCATCTGCCTCCGCTGTGCAGCCGATCATCGATGATGGGCCAGAAAGAGAAGAATGAGACTAGGAAACAACCAATCGCTGACCACTTTCATTACTATAACCATAGAAAAGCTCCACTAATTTTTTAGTCCTAATTATCGACACGAGTCTCACTTTAGTCCAATCAATTAACTCTAACCTTCGACCTTTTTGCTCTCAAATTGTCATCCATATAAATAAACTAAGATCTATGTTTTTTCAAAGGACGTGCGTTGAAGATATCAAAATGAAAATAATAATAAAAAAAAGATCTATAAATTCCATAGAAAGTTTAATGATGAGGTAGATCATGTTAAGACAAGCATAAATATAAATACGTATATTAGTGCAAACAACTAAAGATTCAAATCCTTACATTTTTCCAAAGGATTTTCTTTCGAAATTCATGTGCGATCAACTCATTTTATTTGAGAGTTGAATTTGGCCTCTTTCTTTGAAGCTTTCACGTCGATTAAAATGATGACTTGTGCATACATAGAAATTAATGAAAAAATCGTTGCGAGTTTGTTTTTTACTCGATGAGCTCTTAGAAAATTCAGCATAGTGGTAAATATTGCTGCATCAAAGAAATGATACATTGAATTAGTAAATTCCGTGATGAAAATAATTACTGTGAAGGTAACCGAATCATATTCACGGGAGGCTGGGATTAGAATTCGACCCTCATAGCTGATTAAAACGGTCATAATCATTGAAAATTTAAGTACCCAAAACCTTTTCAAACCTCAGCTAGGATGACAGCATAGCAAGAAAAACGTGAAAATACTCAGTGCGCTTCGTGTCCGGTCGTCTCATTCCCCTTTGCTAGAGTCAAAGTGTAAACATCAGTTCGATGACCAGGGAGAACAAAAGTGTTCACGTCCATCAGACCTCACTTTGATGGAAGAACGGTAACAATTCGAACAATATCGAATTAACGCAGCGGAATAAAATAATCTCCCATCTTATGTAAACCTAATAGAAATCGATATAGTAGAGTAAAATAAATACCAAGCACGCGAACACAAGACGATTTTTTATATGGAAAACCTCATCGATGTGAAGAGATCAAAAACCACGGGACTGGAGTCCACCGGAAAATCTTCACTATCAACAAAATTGGGTGAACAATGTGCTTCTCTAGCAAATTCTAGAGGTGCATAGCAGCAAAAACCTCAAGAACATAATTCTTAGCAATACACAAGAATTTTACAAGAGATCAAGGATAAATCTGACAAAAAACGCAGGTTTTGATCAATCCACGAAAAAACCTGATGTAGGGTGCTTTAAACGAAAATCAAACCGTTCAGATTCGAGAAGATTGCACCACGAATATGCTGACAAAATTTCAGTTTAATCGGACCACGAATCGACCTACGATGCCAGCTTGATGTAAATCGATTTCTTTGCCACAACTCCCGATTTTCTGCTTTTTCTTTTTCTCTTGTTACTACGTTTTTTGCGGCTACAACTTTAAAGATAGTGAGAAATCTTATTTCTCCATATGACTTATCATATAAATTGGCCTTTTTGGATTTAAGAACTCATTGGGAACTTTACTCCACATAAGAGTGAACCCATTAACACACTTACCCTCCAATCTTTAATAAAGGGTCGAACCAACCTGCAAGTTATATAAAAAGAGTTGTTGTTTAATGCCAACTAAGGAAGATTTTGCCAATCCCCAAACCAAAAGCGACAGATACCATATCAGTATTTTAATAGCCATCTCCACACACTAAAAGACATGTAGAGATGGAGACATCACCTTATTCTAGCTCTAACAATAGAAGGATAGACGAAATGTTGAATACAAATCGAGTGCAAAATCCAGCTTAGGTATTTGTGTTTTTTTTTTTTTGGTGGAAACCAAATTTATGCAAGTTATAGCTTTTGATATTAGCTCTAGCTTTACGCACTTGAATCTTACTTCCATTCCAACTATGCCGTAGCTTATTATTGTTAAGTTTTGATGTGTGTAGCTCGTGCCTTACAACGCACTATATACATACATACCATCATTAAATATCAATTCATTTGTTACAGCTTCCTTGGCAGTCATGCAAGACGTCACAAGCATGAGATAAAAAGCTCTAAAGAAACACATGAATATAGAAAATGCAAAGGGGGGGGTGAACAAATTAAAAAACAAGCCGATCATGATAGTAAATAAGAATTATTATATCTAGTGAGAAGAAGTCATAAATGTGTAATCAAATGCATGAAATCTAGACATTGGGTCATGTCTTTTTAGACAAGGGGTCCGAGTCCTAGTCCTAGTCCTCATGAAATGAACCCTTTTAAGGCCCTTTTTCATGCATTCGCAAACGGACACTTTCCATGAAGGTTCTTCGGCGGTGCCGACGTTGACCACCGAAGGTAAAGAATAGGTAGGACCAAAGTCTACCAATGGGTCCAAACTTAGTTGGGCCTTTACAAAAGCCCGTTGGACCTTTCTCGTCCATATTTTGGAAAAATCTTACTGTTCGTACACTGAGATGACATGAATAGGGCCTTTCAATGAAAATAAGGAAAGTAGAGAGGGCGAGTCATCAGATTTCTCGTGGTTGTCTAAGAATTGTTTGGATCGAGGATTCACGTTATAAGTCTTATCCATCGTTAGAACACTTTTTATTTCCGAATAAACGGATGGTATTAAAGATCTGATTAAAAACTTCCAGCGACTTGCCAGCTAAAAGTTAAAGTAAAAAGAACAGGAGTATTACTACTATTAGAATCTTAGATCGAATTCAAAAGAGCATACGCCTTGGGCAATTTGATGGCTTAAGACCAGCCTCCTAAAAACCTTGTTATATTGGTTGAGGAAGGTTCTACCAACGGTCTTTAATGGAACTTCAACTTTAGCTAGTCCACATCAAGAAACCACTAGTTTCGCTTGATGGGTTGGTGAATGGAGAATTGATGTCTAATAAATTATTAGGGGCATATGTAGCCCACTCTGGTTAATTGTATTCTTTGCTAGAGGAACGAACCTATTTGAAGTAACTCATTTTATAGCAAAAAAGCATATTTATGAACGGGTTAATATTACTTCCCCACCTAGCTACTCTAGGTTGGGGTAGTTCCTGGTGGGGAAGTCATAGATACCTTTGCATATTTTGTATTGGATTGCTTCATTTAACTTTCTCTACGGACTAGGCTTTGGCAGTACTTATTATGCACATTTGGGCCCTTCGATTCTTAAAGTATTTTTTCAATTATTTGGTTATGCTTTAAAATGCAAAAATAGTATGACTATAATTTTGAGTATTCACTTAATATTAGGAATGGATGCTCCTCTTCTAGTATTTAAGGCTCTTTATTTTGGAGGCATATACGACACATGAGCTTCGGGATGGGGAGATGTAAGAAAAATTACCCCAAAAGAATTAGCGGTCCTTATTTAAGTTTTCTTTGCTGTATGTGTATATGTATATCTTCGAAAGTTCGTTTAAATGAATGGATTTGGGATGGGTCGGAGTCATCGCCATGCTTTCCTAGCTGTCGCTTCGGTAATTAAATTAGTGTCACCCTAATTAAATAGTCAAGACGTGGGTGAAACCTAGGCAAAACTCAAAGTATAGATGCAAAATGTTATCTCATCATTATATTCTTAAATTAAATTAGATATTAGATATCTCGAGTATCACCACTACATACGTCTATAGTCATACAATTTACATACGTGCTTCTTCATTTATCAGTGAGAGAATGGTTAAAAAATTCATAAACTTTTCAATTTTGCTAGTTTAATTCTAAGCTTTTTGACGAATAGTGGTGTATGGGTTAGAAGTAAATCAATTGCATTCACCATTTTTATCGGCAAAAAAAAAAAGAAGAAAAAAATACTAAAGCCAATCTTTTAGTCCAATCAACCTTTACCAAAAAAAAAAAATCTTTTAGTCCAATCAATGGCCCATTGCAGCAAGGATGCGAATTTAGTTGTTGCTAAGGCCCAGGTTATCTAGCAATCAAGGTCTTCTATCCCCCTCTTGCTCTTTTTGTTTGCTCTGAGGCTAGGGACTTGTACTCACTATAACTCTTCTAAGTGAATGATGTTTTTCTTCCGAAAAAAGAAGAATAAAAAAGAGAGCCACTTGCACAAGGAAATTAAAATTAAAGATAGAGACTTCATGCTTCTTGAAACACAAAATCTCGATCATATATTTCCAACTCATGCATGAAAAACGTGAGCATTACTATCTAGTCTTTATAAGGCCCATGAATCGAACGAATCTGATTGGCATTGGCGGATTGGATTGAGAGATTTCCTCAGGCTCGACTCGAGACATGTGAACGAAGTGGGGGGTTGATAGAAGAGTTTAGTGAGTAAAAGTCCCTAGCCTCAGAGCAAACAAAAAGAGCAAGAGGGGGATCCAAGGCCTTGATTGCTAGATAACCTGGGCCTTAGCAACAACTAAATTCGTATCCTTACTACAATGGGCCATTGGTTAGACTAGAAGATTGGCTTTAGTATTTTTATTTTTTCTTTTTGCCGATAAAAGTGGTGGATGCAATCGATTTACTTCTAACTCATATACCACTTATAGTAAAAAAAACTTAGAATTAAATTAGCCAAATTAAAAAGTTTATAAATTTTTTAACCATTCTCTTAGTGATAAATGACGTTAAAACACATACGTAGCTTGTGTGACAATTGACGTATGTAGTGATGATACTCGAGATATCTAACATATGATTTAATTTTACAATATAATGAGGACATAACATTTTGCGTCTTTACTTTGAGTTTTGCCTAGATTTCACTCACATCTTGACTATTTAGTTAGGGTGACGCTAATTTAATTACTGAAGCGACGGCTAAGAAAGCATGGTGATGGCACCGACCCATCCCAAATCCATTCATTTAAACGAATTTTTGAAGATATACATATATACATACAGCAAAGAAAACTTAAAAGAAAAATAAGGACCTCTAATTCTTTTGGGGTAATTTTTCTTACATCTTCCAAAGCTGAGGTATCATGTATGCCTCCAAAATGAAGAGCCTTAAATACTAGAAGAGAAGCATTCATTCCCAACAAGATTAAGTGAATAATTAAAATTATAGTCATATTATTATTGCATTTTAATACGTAACCAAAGAATCGAAAAAATACTTAAGAGTCAAAGGGCCCAAAGGTGCATGAGAAGTACTACCGAAACCTAATCTGCAGAGGAAGTTAAGTGAAGTGGTCCAGATACAAACTATGCGAAGGTATTTATGACACTCCCTGCCGAACCTACTCCCAACCTACAGTAGCTAGGTGGAGAAGTAATATTAATCCTCGTTAACAAATATACTTTTTTGGTACAAAATGAGCTACTTCAAATAGGTTTATTACTCTAGCAAAGAATACAATTAATCAATGTGGGCTACATATGCCCCCAATAATTTATGAGACATGCATTCTCCATTCACCAACCCACCAAGCGAAGCCAGTGGTTTCTTGATCCAGACTAGTTAAAGTTAAAGTTCCGTTAAAGACCGTTTTCATGGGGGTAGAACCTTCCTCCACAAATATAATAAGATTTTCAGGAGGGTGGTCTGGAGCCGCCAAATTGCCTAAGGCTTAAGCTCTTTTGAATTCGATCAAAGATTTTTATGATAGTGATACTCCTGTTCTTTTTTCTTTTAGTTTTTAGCTGGCAAGTTACTGGAAGTTTTCAATCTGATATTCAATACCGTCTTTTTTATGCGAGAATAAAAAATATTCTAACAATAGATAAGACTTACGGTGCGAACCCTCGATCCAAACAGTTCTTAGATAACTACCAAAAAATCTCGCGACTCACCCTCTTTGCTTTCCTTATAATTATTGAAAGCCCTTGTGATGTCATCTCAGTGTACGAAAGGTAAGATTTTCCAAATTATGGATGAGAAAGGTCCAGCAGGCTTTTGTAAAGGCCCAACCAAGTTTGGATCTATTCGTAGACTTTGGCCCTACCTATTCTTCAACCTCTGGTGGTCAACGTCGGCACCACCGAAGAACCTTCGTGGAAAGCGTGCGTTTGCAAATGCATGAAAAAGGGACTCCAATAGGTTCATTTCACGGGGACTGGGACAAGGACTTGGACCCCCCTGTCTAAAAAGACATGACCCAATGTCTAGATTCCATGCGTTTGATTACATCCTTAATGACTTCTTTTCACTAGATCTAATAATTCTTATTTGCTATCATGATCGGTTTGTTTTTGAATTTGTTCAACCCCCCTTGCATGTTCTAGGTTCATGTGTTTGATTAGAACTTTTTATCTCGTGCCCATGACGTCTTGCGTGAGGACCAAGGAAGCCGTAACAAATGAATTGATATTTAATGATGGTATGCATGTGTATAGCGCGTTGTAGGGCAGGAGCTGCACGAAGTCAAAATTAACTCATAATAAGCTACGGTGTAGTTGGAATGGAAGTAGGATTCAAGTGCCTAAAGCTAGAGCTAACATCCAAAGCTAAAGTCAAGATTATGTGAAATTGACAAAACTTGCATGAATTTGGTTTGCACAAAAAAAAAAAAAAACTACTTAATCAAGACAAAGCTGGATTTTACACTTGATTTGTATTCGAATACGTCTATTCTTCTATTATTAGAGTTAGAATAAGGTGATGATTGTCATTAATAGGCAAGTTCTAGAGACAAAAACTAAATGATTATAACCTAAATACATCAACATATAATGTTATATAGGTTCTCTTGTGGCCTTAGGCTCTTGAAATTTACGAAGGCTTTTTGACAAAATCGTGGGAATATATGGAAATATTCATACGATGCTAAGCTAAAAATGACAAAACAGGTGGTCTTTTTATTTTGGCGAAAGCAATAGCTAGGCAGCTTAGAAAAATGCTTAATAAATCATTCCGGACGACAAAGTTTCAAGAACAAGATGGCCATGCTTCCACGTCGGTATTGATATGACATAGCCACATGAATCCAAGTTGCCACATTTGACGGTCATGATGGGTGCGTTTGTTTGTGTTTCTGTTCAAAAATTGTTCCAAGGAACAATCTGTTCCGGGGAACAATTTTTTACTAGAAAAATGCGTTTGGTAAACTTGTTTCGGGAATAAAAAAAAAAGAACACGTTTGGTAAATTTGTGTTCTTTTTCTATTTCTTTTAATTTTTTAATATTTTTATTTTATTTTTCCTTTTTCTCTTTATTTATTTATTTATTTATTTATTTCCTTTTGGCCGATCGCCGATCATGGCCAAGACCGGCGACCAGCCAAAGAAAAAAAAGAAGAAAAGAAAAAGAAGAGAAAAGAGAGAAGTGTTTTACAAAACGTTCAAGAAACAAGAAACAAGTTTTTCTTGTTTATGTTCTTTTTTTGTTAGGAACAAAAAAATAGATTTGGAACAAAAACGCAAACAAACGCGTTTACATTCTTTTTTTGTTCCGGGAACAAAAAAACAGAAAATCTGTTCATAAACAAAAAAAAAAAAAAAAAACAAACAAACAGGCCCTAACCGTGGCCGTGAGCGAAAGTTCAATTTGCAGAGAAAAATATACGAAGCGAAAGCTAGGGGTGTTTGTTTTGTGTTCTTTTTTTTTTGTTTATGAACAAAAATTCTGTTTTTTTGTTCCTGGGAACAAAAAAAAACGTAAACGCGTTTGTTTGCGTTTTTGTTCCAAATCTTTTTTTATTCGGGAACAATAAACGAACATAAACAAGAAACAATAAAAACTTGTTTATTGTTTTGGAACAATTCAAGAAACATTTCTCTCTTATTTTGCTCTTTTCTTTCTTTTCTTCTTCTTTTTTTCTTTGTTCGGTCGCCGGCCTCGGCCATGGCGGCGGACCGGCCGTCAAGGGTCGACGACGCCGTCGAGGGTCGCGACCTCGCCGGAGCGTCGCCGAGGCCCGGCGAGGCCTAGCGTTGCCGGCCCTGGTGAGGCTCGGCGACGCTCGGCCTCGCCTTGGCTAGGCGAGCGGAGCTCGCCTAGATCCGGCGCCGCCGAGCTCGCCTAGCCACCGGCGAGATGCCGCCGGCGACGCCGACCTCGCCGGTGGGCGGGCGAGCTCGGCCTCGCCTTCGGGCCGGCAAGCCTCGCCGTGGCCGGGCGAGGCCGCCGGCCCTCGTCGGCCGGTCGGCCGGCCTTGGCTGGCCGGCGACCAGCCACAAGGAAGAAAAAAGAAAAAAGAAAAAGAAAGAAAAAATGAAAAATAAAATAAAAATATTTAAAATTAAAAAAAAATAAAAAAACAACACAATTTTACCAAAACGTGTTTAACATTCTTTTTTCATTCCAAAAACAAGTTTACCAAACATGTTCTTTTGTTTAAAAACCGATTAGGAATAGAAATAATTTTTTTATTTCTATTCCCTAACAAAAAAAGAACGTAAACACAAACAAACGCACCCCTACTTTTCAAGGGAGAGAAAGCTCCGAGTAGCTTCCAGTTCCACGTCATCACGTACGTGCGTTTTTAAGTCATGCAACACGTCACACATCTCCATCTCCAAATGTCTTTTAGTGCGTGGAGCTGGCCATTAAAATACTGACATGGTATCTGTCGTTTTTGGCTTGGGGATTGACAAAATCTTTCTTAATTGGCTACAACTTGCAGGTTGATTCGACCCACTATTAAAGATTGGAGGGCAAGTGGGGTCTGATTGAACACTTCGGTCCTCTCTGGCCATCGGATTGAAGATTACACTTTGACCCTAGCAAAGGGAATGAAACGACCAGGCGGGAAGCCCCCCCGAGTATTTTCACGATTTTCTTGTGTCAGAAGTTTAGATAGAGAGTAAAGTTTGGAATTTGGAATTCTCTTCTATATCATTCATGTGTATAATTACATCACTTTTTATAATAGAAGAGGTCGAAATCTATAAGGAAGGAAAATATACAATAAATCAAATAAAAGAATATTCCCCCCAATCAAGATCATTTAAGATCAATTCCTATCAGCACGGGATCAATTAAGACAACTAACTATCAGCAACCGTATCTTCAACACTCCCTCTCAAGTGGGCGGCCTATACACATCAAAGACGCCTAGCTTGCTTTGATACGAATGTTGCCTCGACATAAGGCCTTGGTAAAAATGTCCGCATTTGCTCTCTCTTGTTCTTATTCCTTTTGTTCGATCACCCCACTTTGAATCTTGTCTCGAATGAAATGACAGTCAACTTCTATGTGCTTTGTCCTTTCATGAAAAACTGGATTAATTGCAAGTTTTAGTGCAGCATCATTATCGCAATATAAGATGGTGGGCTGATTCACTTGAATACCGAGATCTTGAAGAAGGCCTCTTATCCATACTATCTCGCAGCTAGTTTTTGCCATCGCTCAATATTCTGCCTCGGCGGACGATAAGGAAACAGTTGATTGTTTCTTCGTCTTCCATGAAAGTAAAGAATCTCCTAGCTTTATACAGAAACCCGTAACAGATTTTCTACTCATCGGACAAGTAGCATAATCCGTGTCGCAATATATGCCGACATCTCCATGTTACTGTCTCGAGATAACAGTATTCCCAGTCCTGGACATCCATTCAAGTATTTTATAACTTTTAATGCTGCATTCATGTGAGACTGTTTTGGAGCATGCATGAATTGACTGAGAGTTTGTATCGCATAGCAAATGTCGGGTCTGGTCATAGTCAAATAGATGAGTTTTCCAACAAGCCTTTGATAAGCAGAGGAGTCCTTAAGTAAAGGATCCTTGTTTACGGGTGACAATCCTTTGTCATATTTAGCCGTTGTCAACCCGACATTACGTTCGATTGGAATAACAGTGGCTTGGATCCCGACAATCCGCTTCCGAGATGATTTCCAAGACAAATTTGCGTTGGCTAAGACAGATGCCTTTATTTGACCGTGCAATTTCTATCCAAAGGAAGTATTTGGGAGATCCCAAATCCTTAATGTGAAATGTAGAATGCGGTATTTCTTAAATCTATCAATGGCATATGCATCGTTTCCCATAATGAGTATATCATCCACATATATAAGTAAGTATATTGATGATGTACCTTGTTTCCATGTGAATAAAGCATAGTCATGCTTGGATTCTTTGGAACTTTGCGATCACAAGTGCATCGGCGAATTTAGCATACCATTGACGAAGCCTGCTTGAGGCCATACGGGGATTTACGGAGACGACATACATTATTCTCCCCTTGTCTATGAAATCCGTGGAAGATCTATATAAATTTCTTTGTCAGTTGCCATGAAGAAAAGCATTGTGGACATCCATCGATGAAGAGGCCAATCACGTAGAGCGACAATAGAGATGAAAGATCACCTTTGTGACTTCCTTTGCAACAGGAGAGAAGGTTTCCGTATAATCGAATCCTTCCCTTTGTGTGAATCCCTTTGCAACTAATCTGGCTTTATAACGTTCAATAGATCCGTCTACTTTGTATTTGATCTTGTACACCCATTTGCAGCCTATGGGTTTTCGATGCAGAGGACGGCGAACAATATCCCAAGTCTTATTCTCCATAAGGGCTCGCAATTCATCTTCCATTGCCCGGCGCCAGCGAGGATCTTTGGCTGCCTCATCATATGATGAAGGTTCCTGTTGCTCAGAAATTTTGCTAATGCAACACCTATGTTCGGCCGAGAGGTGAACAAAACTAACATAGGAGGAGATGGGATAGTGTGTACTAGATTTGTGCAAAGAAGAGCAAACATAATATGCTGTCCATGTAGGTGGTCAAATTGTGCGACCTGATCGCCGAGGATTAACTGGTACAGGTAGAACATCATCCTGTGATGCAGTAGGGGAATCTCCTGCCGGAATAGGCGATTCTTGGGGAATAGATGCTTCATTTTCAGGCCTTGCTTCAATGTCGGGAAATCTTGTAGAAAGTGACACTTGTGGAAGCATAATGACTGGTGCTTGTGGAGGATCATCTTCGCTTAAGAAAGGACGATGAGATGTAGCAAGATCATCCTTTTGATAAGAAGTTGATTTATCTTGGAACGGGAAAACATCTTCATGAAAAATAACATCTCTACTGACAAAAAACCGCCCCTTTGGATGGATCAAGGACTAAATATCCTTTTTGTTGAGTTGGATATCCCATGAATATACACTTTGTAGAGCACGAGGACCCAACTTGTCCCGAGGACCCACGGTAGACACATAGTATAAACATCCAAAAACACGAAGATGTCGAATTTCGGAGGTCTTCCAAATAACAATTCAAAGGGGTCCTTCCATTGAGAACACGAGATGGCATCGATTGATCGAGATATCTTTGCTTTGTGACCACACGGTCTCCCAGAACATTTACGGAATTGAGGCTTGGTATTTAATAGCTCGGGCAACTTCTAATAGATGACGGTGTTTTCTTTCTACAATCCCATTTTGTTAGGGAGTATAGACACAAGAACTTTCATGAAGGATTCCGTTGGAAAGGAATAATGAAGAGCATTCATGATTAAAAAATTCACGAGCATTATCACTGCGAATTCGTTGTACGGATTTGTTGAACTGATTTTTAATCAGAATGAAAAAGTTCTTCAGATTAGAAAGTACTTGGGCCTTGGATTGCATGAGAAAGACCCAAGTTGCTCGAGTATGATCATCTTCAACAAATTATGAGGGCTTTAAATCAAATGGGAATTCAGGACAAGACAACCAGTTATGCAGGTATTTCCCATTGTTTAATGAGCACTATTTCAAATAAAGCATGGATTATTGAATCAGGTGCTAGTGACCATATAGTCTGCGATGAACGTTTCTTTTCCAAAATTGAGAAGCCCTCAGTACATACTTCCGTTCGTCTTCCAAATGGTAGTGACACTTTAGTTATTAAAATTGGGGATGTCCAACTCAGTTCTTCCATCAAACTCAAAAATGTTGAAGATGATCATTATTGAAGGGCCGATTGACCTTAGCATTTCTTTGCTGACGGAAAATTCCCGTTCCTTTTTATCTGCCGGCTTCCCATGCAATTTCCAACAATTTTCTTTAGTATGATAAGGCCGTTTGCAATAATCGCAAAATTTACCTTTTCCTTTGTTGAAAATAGCTTTGTTGGATGATGTGGAAGAATTCTGGCCGTTTGATCCCTTCCAAGTAGGTGCCGACGTGGCCAATTTCGAGCCGTTAGATTGCGGTGCAGCAAGGATCAAATGTGAGCCGTCCGATTTCGCTGAAAAAACTCCACCGTCCGATCCAGGGAATGAATCTCGGCCACTCATCTGTCTCCCATATCCGTGGCCGTCGGATCCCCGAATGAATCTTGGCCGTTGGTTTGAAAAAGAACTTCATCTTAATCCTCACGTAAACCTAGCATTCTGCCTGGATTTGGATTTCGCGGAGGTCCTCCATGGCCGTGCGTTGCCGCGGCTAGACGTTGCTCCGATGAAGCCTTGGCCGCAAGGATGACTCGGTCACCTATTTTGACATATTCCGACGACGCCAACCGTTGAGATTCCTCCTGGGCAGAAGAAAAGAATGGAAGGAAAAATGGGTTTGTCAAACCTACACAGTTGATGCATTTAATTGTGATTTCATTATTACCTGATACGGTGCAATGAACAATTTCGTTCCAAAAGGTACAATGTTTAAAACATTTCGTTCCAAAAGGGGTGGTGCACAGAGGATGTACTACTAGTACTTGCGACCTTTTGGGGAGATGTGACATTTGAAGTTATGTTTGAAGAGCTGCAAAAAAGGCCAAAGGAAGGCTAAAAAAAATGATCATTAAATTTGTGACTTTATTCTTCTTCTTTTCCACCCTATTATCTTTCTTGTATCGAATTCAAGTTCGAGTTCATAATTGAAAAAACACTTTAAAGTACATCCGTGTATTCTTATGAGAAGCAACATTCTAAAGTTAGTATTCCCATCAAAATCCTTTGCACCATAAAAGCGAAATAACTATGTTAAAATTTTTTTTCCTGAAAGTGCTTGTCTCATGACATCTCAATTTTTTATCAAGTCGATCAAGGAGTTTCAAGTGTTATTAATATAATTTTTCCAGAAAAAAAATAAATAAGTTCATAACAATTGATGAAAATACTCTTGATTCAATAATTTTCATGAGGATGTTTTTCGCTTTCATCTTCAATCACATATTTTTGTTGGGTGGATTTCAAGTTAGGCACGATATCTATATTGTTCACCTCATAGTTAGTAAGCCTTAATGATACCCAGGACAATAAATTGCCAAATGCAGTTTAAATAGTCCTTATCGGAGAGATTGAACCTCTAAATCAATGCCAATTTGAGCCTTGTTGCGTCCATTCGCTTTCAGGAACGCTTCCAGTGCATCTTCATCGTCTTATCATAAAACTAAGCCACTCATCAGTCGAGTCAACCGATTCAGGATCGATCTTAAAGCATCTCTAATTTCTTACAAGATTGAACTTCTAAATTCATGCTCTGCTCCTAATGTGCTCTCACCTTGGAGAAGTATTTGCATGGCCCAAGAAATAATGCCTGAGGTACATCTCGACATAGACAGCATTTAAGCCAACGTCGTACCTTGGGCCTTCGGCATCATCTGACGGCCATGTCAGTTAGACTTTGATGGGGCTTTTGTACTGGGACTTAATTTGATAATTTGTATAAGTAGAAGGACTTAATTAATATTGAAGTACAAGGATTCGATCAGAAAAGTAGCAAGTACAGAGATGGAAAGTAGAAATTTCCCATATACTTCCCTCTCGCTTCCTCCAACTAAAACATTTTGTAAAACACCAATGGCACATTTTATATTTGGGGTTATGTATAGATTTAACACTCTAAATTTTAGCGTTTGTGCAATTCCGCCATCTAATTTTTAATTTTGCGATGAAGTTCGAATTGCAATCGAAGAAGTCACTTAACAAATATATCATGATACATCAAACGTTTGGACAATTTTCCCCATGATGACGTTCGGTCAAATATTAAACTTGTCAAGCTTGATCTCATGATTGTTCATTATTTCTACGAGCTGAATCAGGAAGTCCATATAATAATTCGCCAATGTCATGTATTTTTGGGTTTGTACGCATGCAGACTCGAAGTTCGACAAGCCTCACAGCTAATCCACCACTGCCCATGAGTTTCATAAGGTAAACTATGTCTCCATAGTCAACAGCTAATTTATTAGCCAATTTTAAGTAACAAATTATCATTGCATCAAATAGTGGCCTAGTCGGTTAAACCATAGAACCAAATATCTAAACTACAACAATAGATATTATTATTCTACATAAATGTCGTCATACTTCTTAACCATTAACAAAAAGATTCAACTTGATAGATATTAACAAGTGACCAGATGAGTTTAGGTACAATATCCAATAATTTAACTGACATGCATTACCCACATTCAGCAGATGTGTTAAGTAGTACAGTTAGTTTGGTCACAAGTTCTTAAGACGTCCATCATTCAAAGGTTACCAAAAAGAAACAAAAATACATCAAGATGCGTGTAAAGGAATATGCTTGAGCAACAAAAGTTTCATAACCTTTTATTGTTTCTCACCACCTCAATACATAGTTCAAATATTATCCCATAATGGCTGTATCTCATTAAACTAGTTTCAGTTCACAATAAATTTTAACTTTTATTAATGAATCACACTTTTATCATGTTTATGTAATACCAACACCTATATTTCCAAAATCATAGAAAAATACAAGAATAATACACCAAAATATACTAAAAAGACAAGTATTTAGGGTTTCATATGTATTTTAACATCCATAAAATCATCAAACATGTAAAATAAATATATCGTAAGATAAATAATGATCATACGAACTAGAAGCCACCAGCCATGCGCCGATCAGAGGCACCATGCACCCGCACACGTCGCTTGAGTGTGTGGCGTGTGGAGCTCACGTGTGGGCATAATACCCCCAAATCCAGTCCGACCAGTAGCGGACCGGACCGATTCCTGGCTCGACCGACCGGTACGACCGATTAACCGGTCCAGTCCACAGTTGACTAGGTTAGGTTGGGTCGGGTCAATCGGTTGGGTCAATGGGTCACTAGTTGGGTTGGCCCCGATTGTTGACATCATCGTGACGTCAGCCTTCATGCGTGTGTCGCACCCTCAAGCAGCGCCCTGCGCGTGGGAGCGTGTGAGTATGCGTGGCCACGTGTGCTTGACACCTTGGCGGCGCATGTCCGCGCGTGGAGGAGTGTGGGGCCTCCCCCGGTGATGCGCTACCCACGGTCTTACTTGTCTCGATGGGCCCAGTCCAAATTTGTAATTTAATTTGATTTTTATTGAACGAAAAATCACGAAAATCACAAAATATGGCGAAAATTCTATGCATTTAAGTTCTAGGTTATGGAGGCTTCAAAACATGCAATCCCAAGATCTCTATAATCAGAACAAGAGCACGAGATAATTGAGTAGAAAGATTAACACACCTATTTTGGAATCCATCGTTCTTTGCGAAACGGAAAAATAATGATTTTCCGCGTAAGTCATTCTCCTCTATTACCCATTGTATCACGGCTCAATGAGATGGCCCCTCACCCTTTAGCGCTAGGTAAATGCTCTTTATGTGAGAATACTTGTGAGAAATTAGGATTAGATGAGAGACTTGAGTACTATTTATAGAGTTTCTAATCATGCCCTCTTATTATAGGCCATGCTTAACTCGCCCACACTAACCAATCCCATATTAAACTAATTAATTTTTTTTATCTCACCTTAGACCAACCTCGTAAAACGATAAATTACAATATCAATTAATGTAGTCCACATTAGGAAAACTCTTACAAAAAGTTCTTGTATAATAATGAAGGACGTTCGATGCAGGGGACAGGGCCACCACCGGCCCTCAGTTCTGCCACTGCTCATGTCCAATCTTGTCTATCTTATTGTTGATGAAATGACTCTTTATTTAAATTCGAACTGCCATGGCCTTCGTCAAGAGAGCAACAACAACCAACTCTTGACCTGTTTGCACGGTTATTTCCTTTAAATCCTGCCAACTTTGTGTTACAGCTGCTTTGGTAGCAGCAAATCATTATTAATCAGTGCTGCTTTCACACTCTGCTGCCTCAGCTGATTTCCTTCTCTTTTGAGTTAAGAACTTCCAATAGATAATGCAGCTAATGCAAGTGAGTTTTTTCTCACTCATTAGTAAAGTATCCATCATTTTTCAATCAAACATAGTATCTACTCATCAGGTGTAATCTGTAATGAGGTGAGAACAAAAAGTCTTAAAGCATTCACTCATTAGTAAAGTGTGAATGCTTTAAGAATATAATGAACCTGTCAGCTTTGGCTACAGTGTAATTCAATCCCTCTACCTTACTATGTCCCGATCAAACAAAGATCATGGAATATTTGTCAAGTCATTAATTCGATCATATGCACAAATCTAATTGACATGTATTTTATTCGAGACATAAACAATTTATTCTCGGTTACAACCCCAGCCGAGGATTTCAATGCAGTATCATAATTAGATCGCATAGGACATCATTTTATACCTTGCATTTAACAAGGAGACATATTCCATATTGCGCACACGTGTAACTTCGTATATGAACGAACTATGACCATCAGATATAAAGACGGATCAACGACCCGGCATTATGTGCACCTGTGAACCATAGTCGTTCGACACACAAGTTAACACTGTGCCTCAGGTCTAAGGATTATTTACATAAGACTAAAGCATGAACAATTAGACATTGACCACGCTAAAAGCTTCCATGTCGCTAACTGTTCCATATGTGTCACATTCAGTGAACTTGTCTAATACAAACACCTGTGTTCTAATTCGGGCATCATAATACCCAATGACATGTGACTCATCATTCCCTTAAGTATCCAATACTTAATGGCGAAGTTAAGAACACTTTGGGCTCAACGGGATTATTAATATCCACTTAATAATTCATCGACCGAGAACAATTTAAAGATTCAGTCTAACTATGAACCCGTCACATATATTCTTGACGTCTTAAGAATAGGTCTAGTTGCAACTGATCTTATGGAATCATTCATAAATATAAAATAATTGGACAAATGAATGCCATTAATTAAATAATAATAATGAAAGTACAACTGAAATCCCTAATATGTAACTATTACATAGTAGCTTTAGGGCATACATCCAACAAATATGATCTGTCCTCAAGGAAATCCAAGCATAGGGGCTTTATGCTTCCCTCAGGATTGGACCCTTCATTGAGGCAGAGTGGACATACGGGCATGTGCTGTAATATGTCAATTCATATTTCCGGTCATTTTACAAACTTTAATCAGACAAAGCCTTTTTTTTTTTAAATACCAAAAAACAGTCATTTCCAGTATAAATTTATCGATAATCAACGAAATCACTAGTGTTATCTGGGTTGCAGGGGTTTCCCCTTTTGGTTACATGATGTTCTGGGAATCACATTTCGAACAAATAACGAACCTTTCAAGGTATGTCATTTTTCTTATTACTTTGACCCCAGAAAATAGTTGAAAAAGGATTAAATATTAACACTGGAGAAAAGACATTGAAAAAATCTCTTTCGCTTATAATTCTCTAACTCTCTAGTCACTACAGGGTATTCTGCAACAAAGATAGTCATAATAAAAAAGAAAAAATGTGTTGTGAACTCAATTGTATTTGTCTAAATTACAGGGTATGCTGCAACAGAAAAAATCGAAATTGGAAATGGGTGGCTATGCTCATAAAACTCATAATTTCATTTTGTTCGTTTCTATATGGAATGTTCAGCAAACTTTTAATCTTCGAATCTCTCTATAGATGCCACATCCTTGGTGCCCCACTCTAACTTTGTCGGATTATGATGTGAAGTCAATTTGACACTATGAAATTTCGGTTTTTTTTATTCTAGGTGAAAATATCAGTTGGTTGTCTTCCATTTTTCTAGATTTTAGGTGTGAGCTGTTCATAACAGTACCTCCTTTCATTTAGTGCATGTGACTGACCAAGGGGGGAGACCACTCATTGGAAGACAACAATTGAATAGTCAATGACTAGCTGTCCAAGCATTCACCGCTTACACTAAAAACAACTCTGATTTTTATTTTGTTGATTTACGAGGTCCTTTTTAGCCAAAACAGTTGATGATTAGTCTGTTCTGCAGAAAGTAAAATGTTTAATTTTAACAAGAATCAGGATGTTCTGCATATGACTACCTTTTGAACTTCAAGGTATGGTGTCCTGCGATTGTAAAACGATGACCCAAATCAATAGAACAACTATTGCATGTTGTATGTGAACAAAAAGTGAAAAGCCACTTGCTTAAGCACCTGATTTGGTATAGTGGTCACGTCCAAGGTCTCTGTGCTTCTTTCTTGCCTTCATCTTCCGGGAAAAAAAATCCTAAACATTGACCCCTAACCTGTTAGTTTCTAGATAAGAAAAACTAAGCTGTCATTGACATTTTTCCTGTCCTGAATCTTGAGTTGTAGTTCTCCATGCAAAACTTCACAACGAAGGCCGTCAACTTGATGAAATCAGAGGGTCTATATGCTTCCCAGGGAGGCCCGATTATACTGTCCCAGGTAGAAAAAAACCCGAAAGGTGGTTTTGCTTATATTAATGAAAAACTTGCAAGAATCCAATATATTAAACTCAAAGCACCTTGCTATGCAGATAGAAAATGAGTATCAGAACATCGAAGCGGCTTTTGGCGAGCAAGGACCCTTGTATGTCCAATGGGCAGCAAATATGGCCGTTGCACTTGAGACAGGAGTGCCCTGGGTGATGTGTAAGCAGAATGATGCCTCGGATCCAGTGGTAAGTGAACCTTATTAGGTTTAAACCGAGAATTGTGCACTTTCAGTGAACAGCCATCAATCATCAACCATCGCTTTGATCGGCAGATAAATGCTTGCAATGGCATGAGATGCGGAGAAACTTTTCCAGGGCCAAACTCACCAAACATGCCAGCTATCTGGACAGAGGACTGGACGTCCTTGTACGTTTTCCCCTCAGCAATCTACATTATTTTCAGAAGATTATTGAGCAGATTCAGCAAAGAGAAAATACAGAATGACAAAAAGTCCCAGAAATATTAACGAGAGAAAAGTAAAGTTGTTTTATAGTTTAGACCAGCTTATATATATATATATTATTTATTTATTTATTTATTTTTTGTGAAGGTATCAAGTCTACGGTAGCGAACCATACTTAAGGTCAGCTGAAGACATTGCGTTCCATGCCACCCTCTTCATTGCAAAACTGAATGGAAGTTATATCAATTACTATATGGTACACCTCTTATATTAATGTACTCTTATCATCTGATTTGTTTTGACACTGCATGTCTGTGTGTGTGTGTGTAGTCAAGTTCCTAAAGCATGTATGTATGGCGCTGTGCTAAACTAAAGAGACATGTGTACTGCTTTTCCGATGCAGTACCATGGTGGAACGAATTTTGGCAGAACAGCCGCTGCATATTTCATAATGATGCAACGAGAGAAACGGGATTATGTTTTCCAGGAAGAAACGGGAGGATGTGTTGCTTTCCTTGTAAACAATGATGCAAAAAGTAGTGCTACTGTACAGTTCGGCAATAAATCATTTGAATTGATGCCGAAGTCCATTAGTATTCTTCAAGATCGTGAAAACGTGATTTTCAACACAGCAAAGCTAAGTCAGACAAAAATTTAGATCGTCCTAATGCATACTCAAAAGTCACAACCACTCGAACTGGTATATAGGGTAAGACATGCGAAATCAAATTAAGCTTCGAACATTTGTTATCACCAAGGATGCAGTATTTATATGCCCATCTATACAGAAATCAAGCTACTACGGAATCCATTTTTTGGAACAATTGGAAACTACAAATAGGGTCAAAACATAATACCCCACAATCTATGGAGACAAAACACGAAGAGTATTGTACACGTGTTTCATGTTTAGCTTAGTCAGAAAATTAGGCCAATACAATTTTTCAGGATGCCCATCGAGTCCGAAAGGATGAAATTTTCTCTAATGTCTTGAGATGTTCTGAAAACCCTTGGTACAAATGTTATCATTCCTTTTGAAATTTCTGACTCTAGTAATAAAGTATTGTAGTTTTCCGCATACAATTCTAAATCTGCATCCAACATCAATTATAAGTAGATAATTCGCTCTACGAAGATTTTCTTTCTCCGGATCTTATAAATTTGAGACCTTGGGTTTCTTGAGGCACAGAGTTTTCATTGCCTTGCTAACCGTAGGATTTTATTTTAGCATCTCTATGCAATGGATGATGTTGCGTCTTGACTTAGAGATGCGGTTTTTAGCATCAAATCTTTAACTAATATGACAATTTCATAGGTCGCAAATTACATCTTTCTCAAGCGGTCAAAGTTTCAAAAAAGAAAAAAAGAAAAAAAGAAATGAAAAATAATGATAATTGGAAATAAAGGTGGGGTCCGCTAGTATTTTGATAGTTTGCACCTACTTTGTACATGCTATGAAACGCAACAACAACAAGGACAAAGACCAATGTTGACTCTAGTCAACGACAGAGAAGATTCTCACACGTGGCACGCGATAGGAAAATGATAAGATTTTCACACCAGTTGTTTACTCTTTTCTCCATAAGATTGAAAGTTCCTGCAATGGAGAGTTGCTGCAATTGCTTTTCTGAACCCATCTTTGTTGATTGAGGGAAAGGTTGCAAGTTGTTAAGGTGAGTGTTATCTCTAACTAGTGCTGGCTCTTGTTAATTTGTTCTTGTCAATGATCGTGATGATAAATCTTGGGTTTCATGGCCTTGCTATTGTTTCTTTCCATTGCTCAAGAATTTTGAGCGAAGTTCTGTTTTGCTGGGTATGCATACGCAGTCTAACCACTCTATATGATGACCTCAAATGCACTTGGCATTTCCTTTGCACTCCCATCAAGTGATCAAAACCAATTCACATTTTAAAAGGCTGCTCATTAGACTTGATCCACTCATCCAATTGGCAGACGAGAGAACACCGCAGGGTCGAACCCCCAACCACGCTGAAGCCTCTTATTCCTCGGGGTAGGAGGAACATCTTTGAATGTTATAGCTTTATCCCTCACAATCTTAATAAGGTGGTTTTTAGAGCGGAGACCACTAAGGATTCGCCCGAAATATAATCGCATTCCTCTTTTTCCAAATAAGGTGACACATAGCTCCAAACGAGAATCGCGCAATGCAATGGAAGAAGTCCTTACCTGATAAGAATTTTAAGGCCCAATTGAAGATATCTTTCCAACATCTATTCCGCCATGGGAGGTTACACTGGCGGCCCAAAAGTAGGCCGAGAGAAGCCGAGGTGCGACACCCGAAGAATAAATGTTCGACGAACGGAACATCATTGCGAAGGCACAAACATTATAGTCGATCCTTCCATAAGAAAGAAAAGACATCGAGTCGGCGGGCGATTTTTGGTTATAAGCCATAAATTAAGCTGGAACCGCGGGGCTCTGGCATTGTCCCAAACAAAAGACGCCCAATCAACATGATCCTTCTTGACTCTAATGGAATTCCATGCTGAAGTTACGAGAGAAGGATCCGAAGCGTCACGCCACAAAGACCGGGTAAACATCACGAGCCGAAGAGAGGACCGGGAGAGAGAACCCCCATCTTTCCAAAAAGGATTTAAATAAACAACCCATAGAGGTAAATAGATCCGCAACAACAACATTGTCAGGAAGACATAAGCCTTCACGGAATGAGTAAGGAATAAAGGCATCAAGCGGGCCACAAGAAAGCCAGTGATCATGCCAAAGAGACGCTGATAGGCCATTTCCAATCTTCCACACAAAGGATAAGCGAAAGTAATTCCTCGGTTGAAGGATTTTTTTCCATGCCCAAGAACAACAACGAGGCTGGGAAGAAATCCAAAAGTTTCTTTTCTTTAAGAAGTTAGAGTGTACCCACCGACATCACAATGATTCTTTATCAGTGAAAAGAATCCAAATAAATTTAAGCATGGAGGCTTTGTTGCAATCTTTAAGTTTCCGAATGCCTAGACCGCCCTCAACCTTCGGGAGACAGACATCATCCCAGGAGACTTTGGCCCCACCCCGGCCAAGGGTCGTGCCCTTCCATAAAAATTGTCTCAAAATGCGCTCAATATTATCTATAACCGAGGATGGAAGGTTAAAGACACTAGTCCAATATGCTTGAATTGAAAGGAGTACTGACCTTATGAGTTGCAGCCTCCCAGCAAAGGACAGAAAACGTTGCACCCAAGATTGAACCTTGGCAGTAATACGGTCAGTCAATGCAACACAGTATGCTTTCCCCAATCTAGTAGTAATAATCGGAACACCCAAATAGTGAACCGGCGGTTTCCCTTCCCCGAAAACCGAAGGTCCATTGCATCATATTACGAAGAGATGAATCCCCTCCGAGATGAAGATCTCACTTTTGTTTTTATTTGGGTAGAGGCCGCTCCAAGAGGAGAAAATGTCCAAACCCCTTTTTAACAACGTCACCGACGCCCAATCGCTTGATGAAAGTCTACTTCAATCAATATAATTTTCCCTTTTATTTGTCGTTTTGGACCGCACTTATGGCTACAGGGGACCTTTATAAGCTCGAATAAGCTCAAAGTATCTTAGTAAGTGAAGCAAGAAAGGAAGGAACATGGAGGCTAGGTCGTGGGACCGGACTAGTTCTCCTCTGGCCGGTGCTTGACTGGTCAGACCCTTGTAGTGCGGTCAGCGTGGGAGTTTGGGTTACCAAAAAAAAAAAAGAGAGAGAAAGAGAGAGAGAGAGAGGAAGGAATAGGTTAAACTGTTTATGACTTTATACGTGTGTCCCAAGTGTGGTCCTTTGATTTTTAAAATATGCTCCAACATTATATTTGTTAGGGGGGATTAGGAGGGAAGAGACATAGTTCCAAAAAATACAATTGTGTTTGGATGGAGAGAAATAGACGGATGGAGAGGATTAGGAGGGATTAGGAAAGATTAGAAAGAATTGATCCAGTCAATTTTATATGCATTTTTAATTCTTGGAGGGATTCGTAAGGATTTTTATATAAATAAACAAATTTATTCTTCTTTCTCACTTGTTCCGCTTCCATTTCATAATGCATTCTTTCCCTCACAAGCATTTAAACAACATGATAACTCAATCACTTCATATCATTTCTCTTTTTTTTTTTTTCAGCATAATTATTTAAATATATTCTTTTTCCTCATATGGTTTCTTCATGATACCTAATCTGCCCTTCCGTTACGCGTGGATTTGTTTCTTTTTCTTTAGAAGCCATAATAATATAATGAAAATGACTCAACAGATAAGCTCAAGTAGATTTACAGCACATGCAAAGCGTTTGGTAACTTTTTGCAAAATGTACAAACCATTATGCCTTGAAATTTGGCTTTACACTATTTCAATATCTTCCATGCATCCAAACTCCGCATATTATTAATGCACACTTCAGTCCCTCCTCCCCCTCCATTCTAAGTTCTAATCTCTCTCTCTCTCGGATCGAGAGTGTATTTTGAAACCTTTTTTACTCAGGTGGGTGCACAAAACACAAAAGCATCCTTAGAGTCAAAGGAACACACTCTTCACTAATTTTGATTCAGTTAGCGTTAATTAAACCCAGATTGAAACAACATGGCCTCTGGGCTCTGATGGATGAATAATTTTGAAGTTCCTTTCATTTGCCAAGACATAATGTTACTCCACTTGCACAACTTACTAACTATGAGATTTTGTGAGATCACGACTAACCTGTTCTAAAAGTTTAAACTATTAAATGAAAGCGTATTTTATTAGTATTCAAATATTCTTACACTCAATCTCACGCTTAGTCTGATCTTTTTGCCTAGTACTAAGCGTGAAAATTTAATTGGGGAGGCAAATGAGATTAGGAAAGATTCGAACCCAAGACTTCCAATTCTTATACCATATAAGATGTGGGATCATAACCAATGTTGATACCTAAATTTTGGCGACCCGGTCATTTATTTATTGCATAGAAAATTAGGGGTCAATTTTATCCTTGAAAAAATATTAATTGCATATCATATAAATTTAGGTGCATTTGTTTTTTTTTTTTTAATTTACATTTTGTGCATTGGACAGATGGCAGATGGGTTGAAATTAGTGGTTTTGAGCTTTAAATTGGTAGGCCGGACTAAGTCCATGAAGTGAGCAAATTGACCCAAGCCCTTTTTTTATGATCGGAAATTATCTCGTGAAAATAAGAATTTGAAATTTTTCGAGATATGAGGAAATTTTTCGGATAGGGCAAGTGGAAAAAAACGAATATTGTGTTTGGAGAAAAATCTTATGGATATCGATTTTGAAAGATTAAAAACCCTAACGTTGCCTATACACAGGTTAAAAAAACGCATAGGGTTGAGAGGTGGGTTTTGTTTATGGAGATATACGTAAAAAAAAATTCAAGTACGAGAGAGAAAAATGGCCTTTGGTTTCTTAAGGGTTTGGGGAGGAAAAAGTGAAGGTTTTTACTTTTGCTGAAAAAAAAAAAAGCAAAAGCAGAACAAGGGGAGGCGTGCGAACAAAGAAAAGAAAAGACAGAAGAAAAGAGGAAAAAGCAAAAAAAATTCCTGTTCATCTTCTTCCCTTCGGTTCCGCAGCCGCTTCGCCCCCGCAGCCGCTCGAAGCTTCTGCTGTGCCGGTCCCCGCGCAGCGTCATCCGCGAGCCACCGCCCGGGACATCCGTCTCGCCATCGCCACTTCTCCCGCTCCGCCATCGCCGGATCCGCCGCACCGGAGCGGCAACTCGAGACCGGAAGATACCGCGCAGCCCGTTCGTTGTTGCTTGCTCTCGATCTCGCTGCACACCCCGGTAGCCATCGAACTCCGCCGGCCGGCCGAGATCCGCCGAGCGGCCACCTTGCCGCGTCTTCTAGCGACCCACGGGAGCCCGCGCCGCGACCCGATTCCCCGCTCGCCGGACGCCGCGTAGCCACTCTTGTTTCCGCCCGCGACGCCTGTTATCTGCGACCACCCGGCGAAGATCCGGCGGCCGGACGTCCCTGTTCCGCCCGCTGCCTCACCGGCCGTCCGCGATCGCCGGCGCCAGCCCGCGACCCGCCTCGCCGCAACCCGATTCCCTGCTCCGCCCGACGAAGCTGTTGCCGTGCCGATCGAGTCTCACCCAAGCGCCCCCCTTTGCCCCGGTTCTTTGTTACCGATGACCCGCGACGCCACCGGTGGTCGAGTTGCTGCATGCTCGGGCGACGCCGCGCTCCCGGTCCGAGCCTGCGCCGCGCCGCGACCCAGCAGATCGCGAGCCAACTCCCTCCGCCCGAGCCTTCCTAGCTCCGCCCTTGTCTTCTTTGCCCGGTGCCGCCGGTTCACCCTTGCCGGAGTTCTCCTTGCCGGACCGACGACCTGCTGCCCTTGGAGACCCACGAGCAAGCCGTGCGTGGGAAGGGAGAAAGAAAAAGAAAAACAGAAAAAAAAAAGAAATATAAAAGGAAAATTAATTAGGTAGTTTTTCTTTTTTATTTATTTTATTCTATTTTTTATGTTTTTTTTTTTCATTTATTTACTTTTTTTTTAGTGGAATTGTTCCTTAAATGCATGATTGAGATTTTGATAGGAATTAGCCTCTTAAATTAAGGATTGACCCGATTTTCGCGCTCGAAATTTGACTCGCAATCGTTTGCAAAATCGTCAATCCGATCTCACCTCGAGATTTGATTCACGATTTAGTTTAAAATTGGCCAACCCGATCTCATGCGCGAGATATGGTTCGTCAATTTTAGGATATCAATCTTATCTTGTTGGATGTGCTGCCGTGTCGTTTGAGTAGATTATGTTTTCGTAAAAAGGAAAAAATTTAAAATAAATCGAATTAGGGTTAGGTTTGTTTTAGAGTATTTCTTGTTTTAGGGTTATCTTGCATGTTTAGAATTGCAATCTTATTTCAAATTTTTAATTAAAAAAATGCGCTCATTTAGGATGTTAGTTTTCTTTAATTTAAATGGCACGTTTAATTATTTGGCAATTTTAAATTTCGAATGTTAAAGAAAAATACAAAAAAAAATTATTATGCATGTGTCATGTAGAATGAGGGCATTCTTTATATGTCATTGCATATTATGATAAAATTGCATGTCTCATTTTAAGTATAGATTGATTTTTTAAGTAGATTGCATCTTAGGTTAAATGTTGCTAGGTTAAGATAATATCTTAATTTAAATTAGGATTTAGTTTGACATAATCCTTAATATAAGTTGGATAGAATCTTAATCTAGATAGATAATTTTTGCATTTTTCCTAATTTCGAATTTCATGAAAAATACAAAAAAAGTTGTCTTAGAGTAAATTTATTTCGTTCTCTAGGATAGATTGCCTGCTTATTAAGAAATTAAAAAATCATGTGCATGTTATATAGAATTAGGTTCATGAAATGCACGTCATTTAGTGATTGTTGTTATGTTCATTTAATTAGAAATTTCCTGTCATTAAGATTAGGCCATTTTGTTAATTTAGATTGCATATTTAATTATTGCATGTTCATTAAGAAAATACAAAAAAAAAAAAAATCATTTTACTCATGTCATATAGTTTAGGTCATATTGTCATGTAATATCATTTCATATTAGATTAGAAGCATTGCATTGCATATGGATTATATTCTCGTTAAAAAAGTGAAAACAAAAATTGAGTGATGGCGTGTTAATTAGAAATCATATCTAGGATTGCTGATGTGAATTTTGATCTAACAACGCAGATGCTTTTCGTTGCTATGAGGTAAGTCTTGCAATTTATTCATTACTTTATCTGGGTGTTAAATTGATGATTTGCGCACCCGCATGATCATCTCACATGTTAGGAAGTGAATTAAAATCAATTCAAGCTACTTGCCAAACACTTTTCAAAATAAAAGAGAAATGCATTGAAATGGCGTTAGAGAAATCTAACGTAATCAAATCCCCGTACCCAAAATCTCTGATTCGTAGAAATAAAATAATTCTCATATTATTTTACTTAGGTGTCTAATCGACCTACCGTAAACTGATTAGTGATGACTCCTAACTGAAAAATCAATTGCATGTTAAGAACTTTAACTAAAGTCACGAATTGGTATGGGCTTAGGAGAGCCCGAACTAAGTTTAGATTTAGTAATCCATTAGCCAAATCATAGGTGGTGCATATGAAAATTTGGTCGCAACAATCAACTATTCTAAAAGTTTAAGTTATTAGATGAATGCGTGTTTTATTATTTAAATATTCAAATATTCTAACACTAGCAATTGCTCTTTAGTCATCTTTTTTCTTCTTTTTTTGGGACATTGAAGTTTGGTGAGAACACTGCCCCCAAGAACAACCAATACCACCACCGCCACCACCACCACCAAGTTGCTGACATCTCCATGGAGATGCTTACCCAGAGTGTCTCTAGAGGCTTAGATGAGGACGGCCGCCCCAAAAGAACTGGTAATCTACATTGTCTTCTTGTATCATATGTTCATTTCTAATTGCTTACTATAAGTTTGACACATCAACATGCAAAATACACATTTTTTGTACTACGAGTAACAGTTTAATATACATTATCCAAGTGTGATTCCTTCATAAATTACTGAAAAACTAACCCAAGAGTAAATGAAAGTTTTCCAAATGGAAAGAGTTGAGCGGACTTCATTGGTTGATCAATCAGGGACCTTCTGGACAGCGAGCGCGCACATATCATTAGCGATGGTAGGACCGGTAGTGCTTTCGGTGGCATGGGACATTGCTCATCTGGGTTGGATTGCAGGCCCTGCTGCGATGTGCTTAATTTCCTCTGTGTGCTACTACACCTCTCGCCTCCTCTGTGATTGTTACCGCACTCGTGTCTCTGGCAACCGTAACTGCACTTACACAGACTCTGTTCGCTCAATTCTCGGTATGGAATTCCATTACTGTGTTGTTGCTTCTCATTATTTTGACTCCCGCACATTGATTAAACTTCCCATTGACTTTTGTATCTAGATGTATAGCAAAAAGTGTCGCGTAACTTTTAATTATGTGATAATAGGAACTCTACATTCTCAGAATATTAGCATTCTCAGAGTTATATTCTCAGGTGGAGGAGTAAGGGCAAAAGCATGTGCTTTTATTCAATATTTGATCCTATTCGGAAAGGCCATCGAATTCACGGTTGAAGCATCTGTGAGCATGATGTGAGTACAATTCTATTTCCCGAACTCTTAACAAGTCTATTAAGCAGATCACATTGGACTTCCAATTCTACTGTTTCCAATATAACCGGCTGATTCAATTTTATATATGTTCCCTCTTACCCATAAAAGGGCGATCATTTTTACAAATTGCTTCCACAAGAGTGACGGGGAGAACTCGTGCTCCACTTTGGGCAATAAATACATGATCATATTTGGCGTCGTGGAGATTCTGCTGTCCCAGATTCCGGATATTGATCAAATGTGGTGGGTTTCTATGGTGTCTGTTGTCATGTTCTTCACTTACTCTTTGATTGGGCTCGGCCTAGCAATTGCCCGAGTTGCAGGTACATCTTCTTCTTTTCTCAAGACAGATGGCCAAGAAATTTCAAGTGATTATAGGGGGCGTTTGGTTGGGCATTCCCAAGGGGCTTTGGGCCCCAAAGCCCTCGGGGAAAATTTTGGTGTTTGGCAAATATTTTGAAAGCTCCTTTGCCCAAATATGAGCATTCCAAATGCTCAACGCCGAAAGCAGGGAGGGGCGGCATTGAGCATTCGGCATTTAGGAAATGCCACGCTTATCGTTCATCTTCTTCTTCTTCCCCCGTCGTCTTCGAATGAGGCCACCGGTTCTTCTTCTTCTCCGCAGCCACCACCGTCGCCGCCGCCCGAGGGTCGCGCGTCGCCGGTGACCACCGTCCGGGGGTGGCGCGACGCGCGACCCAGCGGCGCGGACCTCGGCGCGCCGCGGGTCCGCGCGGGACCTCGGCCGCCGAGATCTGGCGGTCCGGAGGGCAGATCCGGCCGCCGGACGGACGGCCAGATCCGGAGGTCGCGCCTCCAGCGGCGGCGACGGCGTCGCCCGAGGTCGCGCCGCCCGGGTCCGCGCGACCTCGGGCCGCCAGATCGGGCGGTCCGGAGGCCGATCGGCCGTTGGAGGTCGCGCCTCCAGCGGCGGCGACGCGCCGCTCGAGGTCGCGCCGCCGGGTCCCGCGACCTCAGCCGCCAGATCTGGCGGTCCGGAGGCCGGGACCGTCGCCGAACGGCCAGATCTGGAGGTCGCGCCTCCAGCGGCGACGGCGTCGCCCGAGGTCGCGCCGCCCGGGTTCGCGACCTCGAGGGCCGCCAGATCCGGCTGGCCGGCGCGACTCAGCCGCCAGATGGGCGGTCCGAGGCGGACTCGCCGCCGGACGGCCGGATCTAGCCTCGCGCCTCCAGCGCTCGAGGTCGCGGCGACGGCGTCGCCGATTGGGGCCGCCGGACGGCGAGATCCGGCCGTCCGGCATCGCTGGCCACCGGACTTGATTTTCATTTAAAAAAAAAAATTAAAAGCGAAAGCCCATTTGTAATAAGTTTTGCCAAACGGTATTTTCACACAAGTCACTTTTCAATGCATAATTTGCCAAACATCCGAGCATTTCCGAAAACCCCTTTAGCCTAAAGATATTTGCATTTGGCCAAAGCGCATTCCCCAAAAGCCGAACCAAACGGGCCCATATTACCCATATCTTAGCTAAGAAGTTTATTCCGGCAACTTCTTTCTTGATGAGCAGCTAGAGGAAGTTCCGAGAGCAATGGAGCTTTCACTGAAACCCAAGAGATATGGATGAGCTTCAAAGCTCTTGGATGGATCGCCCTTTTGTACTCATATTCTGAGATCCTTATTGAAATTCAGGTGCTTAAACGTAATTCCATCTGTTCAAAAACCAAGGAAATGGAAAAAAGTGGATAGAAAGGAACTGAAATACCCTTTTTGCCCTTGTAATCTTTGGCAGGACACCATCGGATCCCCACCATCAGAAGCGGAGACCATGAAGAAGGCCACTTCTCTGAGCACCGTGGTGTTGACGACTTTGTTCATGCTATGGGGCTGCGTGGGCTATGCTGCTTTAGGTGACGCCACTCCAAAAAATCTTGTGACCGACTTCGCTTTCTACAGGCCATTCTGGCTTCTTGATATCGCCAATGCTGCTCTTTTCATCAATCTTGTTGGAGCATACCAAATATACAGCCAGCCGATTTTCGCCTTTGTCGAGAAACAGGCTGCTGAGAGATGGCCTTGCAGTGAGTTCATCGCCATAGAGAGAGAGATCACCCTGCCGGGCTTGGGCCACTACAAAATGAACCTCTTTAGGCTTGTTTGGAGGACGGTTTTCGTGATCCTGGCCACCGTGATATCAATGGCATTCCCGCTCTTCAATGATGTCGTGGAGATCATCACCTTGGGATTTTGGCCTCTCGCGGTCTATTTTCCCGTCGAGATGTATATTAAACAGAAAAATATTCGCCCATGGAAAACTAAATGGGTATGGCTCAAAATGCTGAGCATGGCCTGTCTTGCGATATCGATCGTGGCAGCCATAGGTTCGATGGCAGGACTTATGGACGACCTTAAGGATTATCGACCATTCAAGATGATGTACTAAAAAAAATGCACGGACCTTTGGTTGATCAGCCATTTCCGGCGGAGACAATAATATCATTGAAGTTTCTAGTTGCTACGTTTTGTATGGAATTACAAACCCTGCGTTGAAATATATTTATGGGTATTATAGAATTCCCCGTAAAAATATGCTGTTAGCGATTATTTCAAATAATGAGATTATTTAGTAGAACAGCTACTTGTCGAGGATTCCACTTTCGTTGTTTTTTGTAGAATTGCAGACTTTCTATATACTATTGATTGCTTATGAAAACTTTCTCTTATATAAGGATGACCAAAAATTGTCGTTTCTTTTAAAAGGAAAAAAAATTATGAATATTTTGGTTATGCAAATCGTCACGTCAACGTACATTGAGTTACGCTCCCCTTATAGAATGACAGGCATGCCGACCTTACAAGATTGACATTAGTGGGAGAAATTGTCATATAAAATTCGGAAGTCTCGTATCACTGTCATCTGTACATCGACAACCAAGAATGAATAATTTTTTGGAGAAAAAAGGAACAGAGATGTATGGATAACAATGTTTTGAGAGAGTATTTTTTCAACCCTTGGACGACACTTAAAAAAATATAAAGATGGAAACTCCATACGAATTGAGGATGCAAAATAAGTAGGTAAATTCACGTGTGATTATAAATTCCTTCAAATAATCAACATGTGAATGTGGAGACATCATAACCCAGTTAGATTTATTTGCCAGTTCCATGACTCTTCGGCATCCTTGACCAATTCCCTTTTATCAAATTTTGTCCCTTGGCCTGAGTCAAATAGCTATATCCGGTATATGTTATTTCAATTCTGGAACGTGTCTTACTCCAGTCAATGTCCTCACAATACCATCATGCATTCTAATTTTAACATCACCAACACCCACAACTTCACACTTAGCGTTGTTCCCTAACTGGACTTTACCACTACCCACTACTCGTGTACTGATAAGTGATAAACCAGTTTCTTTTTGGTGTGACATGAAAAGAACAACTATAATCCATAATTCATCCATCAAATAATGAATCATTAGTGATGACAAGACATAATCGACATTATCTACTACAACTGCAACATTATTTGCAGAATCAACTATAATTCTCTTACCCTTCTTATTCTTCAGCTTAAGACAATTCCTTCTAAAATGCCCCCTCTTGCCACAGCTCCAACAGATAACATCACCAATCCTAGACTAATTACGCCTGTTCATATTTGTACTACTATTACCTACATGTGTTGTAGATCTTCCTATATTTTCACCTACTAAAGCAGTAGATACAGGTTCGCCAAATTCTCTTTTACGGATGTCCTAGCTCATAATCAAATCTCGAACCCCATCAAACGTCAAATTTGTTGACCCAGAGGAATTACTAACAGTAACAATAATAGTATTCCAACTATCAGGCAATGAGGATAACAAAATTAAAGCACGTACCTCATCTTCAAAGTAAATCTCAACTGAACTCAATTGACTAACAATCACATTGAATTCATTGATATGATCTACAACTAACGCACCTTCACTCATCTTCAAATTAAACAGAAGTCGCATCAAATAAACTTTGTTGATCGCAGAGGGCTTCTCGTACATATCCGACAAGACTTGCATCAAATCAACAAGTGGTCTTCTCCTTCAAGATGTTAAACGTGACATTACGAGCCAATGTCAGCCGAATAACACCCATAGCTCGTCTATCCGGCCAAATCTCAATCAGCTTGCTTCATCGACCCTAGTTTCTCCCTAGATAAGGGCAAGTGCGTTTCATCGATAAAGATAATCTTCAATCTGCATATTCCATAAACTAAAATTCTTCCTATCAAATCTGTCGATTCTCACTTTTACTTCTTCTGTCTCCATCGATTCACTTCAACTTAGCTAAACCTGGCTCTGATACCACTTGTTGCGAAAAAGGCGAGCGATAGAACAATAATATAGATAAAAGAAGAAAAATAAATCGGACACCGGATTTGTGTGGTTCAGTTGTAAAGACCTACGTCCACGGGGAGAACAACATCGAATTTCATTATAGATCAAGCGATACGAGGAGATTACACACTCAAGTTACTCAAACACTCTCTCGGTGTTTCCCAAGCCCCAATTACACCCAATAATGCATGCAGTGTTTAGCCCTAAAATTCCTCAAGAAATAATATCTCAATCTCACGAAAGAATTACACGGAAATCTCATCACAAGATTTAAATCGGCTACAAACACTAATCTTTCTTGGATGTAATTCACGGATAAGAACGACAAAGAAAATCCCTCCCAAGCACTCGACGACTAGACAGCGCTTCAAGAACACTTCTTCATGATCAACACTCTTCCATCCACGGCCACAAGTATATATATATATGAGACATTTATTCTTTTGCCAACTTCTCATAGGATTATGTTTCCTATTTTGCCCGATTTTATCCAAAACATATTTTTGTATATTTTAAACAAATCCAAATCCAAGTAAAAGTTGGACTTTCCTATTTTAACGGCCAAATACTCCAACGTAGATTCGAATTTTGGGAAGCTGATCTTCAGATCTTCTTTGCTCAATTTCGAACGTCCGCAACATATCCAATTTAGAATATTCGGAATTTCACATTGGACTCAAACTCGAGACATATTTTAACAGGAATGCTTTCAAATCGCATCAAATAAATTTAACAAATCTGTCTCATTGATTATTTGCGGAGGTTAGCCGTTGCCAATTTATCATGTTGACCTCACACAATATATTGAGTTATGATCTACATTTCAGGTTTTCATATAACATGGTTTCAGGTTTTCATATAACATGGCCATAATATGTATAAATAATCTTCCTAATCAATAGAATTTTCCCGTTTCTAGGTTTCTCTCTCGCAGAAAGAGTTTTCTCCACTTCTGATGTGGTAATGGCTTCGCCACTCCCAAATCCAAACCCTATTCGAAACACCCAACCCTCCTTCTCATTCTGTCTCTGTCCCTTTTGACCACTTTTCAAGCTCCTTTTCGTTTTGATCAGAGTTTCCTTTCAGGTACTATTCTATTCGTCCATGAGCTTCGTCCATGGTGCGAAAGTCTTTTCTTCTTACTGAGTAAGCCATTTTTACAAACATCCACTACAACAGGAACTAGATCTTCACATACTACCCCTCAAATAGCCATGCCTTCCCATTCAAAAACCTTATCTTACTTCTACCCCAAATTACAAAAACCCTAACCTTAACCCTGTTTCTTTCATCGATAAAAAAACCAAGTTCCCTGTAAGGTGTTTAGGAAGGTGGGGTGCTTATTAGAACTAACCCAACCCAAGATTAATTTTTCCCCCAAAATTAAACCGACCAAAATCGACTTAACCTCAACAATAACCAGCAACATATTCCAGCAATACAACCTCATAATATGTAAATATAATACCGAAATGTTAAGGAGATAAGCCAATAATAACATCAAGATTTTATGTGGAAAACTTAATTCGGGAAAAAGTAGTAACCACCAAAAAACTTCTACTAGTCACTAAGAATACTAGGATACACACACACAATAAGTTTTTCTCCAATCATACATTAGAGGCTCAATATTAATAATACAATAGTACTCCACCACCACGAAGATGAATTAAGATATATAGAGTATGAAAACCTTAATCACCATTAGAAAATTCGGAGAAAGCTCTTAATGAACAAAGCAATTAACTTGTAATGCACGATCTCACGGAAAAACATTTGAAATTTGAGTCAATTCAGATAACTTTTGTCCTTCGAATCGAGATAAAAAAAGCCGCAATCTTTTTCTACTTTTTCTTCGTGAGCTCTTGGTGCTCCCCACCCCCCCCCCTCTCCACTTCACGAACGAGCAGCCCTCTTTTCCTCTTCTTATTGTTTTTTGACTTTGACTGCTTTATTTTTTTTTTTTTTCACACGTTGGCTAGGCCCCCACAAAGGCCGACCCGGTCAACAAGTATTTTGAGGTGTTCAGAAATCTACTATTAATGTTATCATTCTTTTGAAATTCTTTTTGTGGTAACGAAGTATTATGGATTCTCGCATACAAATCTAAATCTGTATCCAACATCAAATATGGGCACATAATTCGCACCGCAATGATTTACTTTCTAAGTGCCTCATACCTTATTATAGAGTTAGTAATGCTAATTTTGGGATAATTGGGACCTTAGGTTTTTTAAAGTTTGGAGTTCGATTGTTTTTTCTTGGTCATCGACAAAAATTAAAATTAGAATCTCTAGCGATATATGCAATGGATAATATTGCGTCTTGTCTTGAAACTCATTAACTGATAGGACAAGCCCTCTTAGGCTCTTTCCACATGCCTTCTGGGAAAAAAAAAAACAATGATAATAGCAATAAGGAAATGAAGCTAGGCAAGTGTTTATAGTTTGACTTGAACCCACGTGGCCGCGTTTATCTCATCTATAGAAAGGGTTTCGTAATTTCTCGTAATACTTGCGGACCTCTTCCCATTATCTTTCGTGAATCCTAACTCCTCACATTATAAAAACACACTTCAATCCCTCCTTTCCCTCTATTCTAATTTCTAAGTTCAAACCTCTCTCTCTCTCTCTCTCTCTCTCTCTCTCAAACTACACTTGCATATATTCTCGTTTTTGCCACGTCCATCTCTCTCTCCAAACTAACCTCAGACAGAAAGAAACACACACTTCCCACGAATTTGGACTCGGTTAGTGGTAATTAAACTTTCAAGTAGAACATGGCCCCGGATGTATGAATCTATTTGATGGTCTATTCATTTGGCAAGACAGAATTTAGTTTCCACGCACACAACTAACTAACAATTGCTATTTCCTTCTTCTTCTTTTCTCCCTTTTATTTTTTTTATTTTTTTTTTATTTTTGTTCTAGTTTGAGTTTTTGCGATTTTTTAGATGGGTGACATCTCCATTGAAACGCTTCCTCAGCTTGTCTCCAAATGCTTCGACTCCTTCGATGATGGCCGCCTCAAACGAACCGGTAATCAACCTTATCTTCTTGTATTATATTGTCTAACTCATTTCTATTTGTTTATAACAAGTTTGGCACATATCATTGTGCGAAATATACATTTTTTGTACTCGGAGTAACAGTTTAGTATGCTTTATCCAAGTGTAATTCCTTCATAAATTACTGAAAAACTAACTCAAGAGATAATGAAAGTTTTCCAAATGTAAAGGGTTGATCAGATTTTATCGGCTGACCGATCAGGGACCTTATGGACGGCAAGTGCGAATATAATAACAGGGATGGTAGGAGCAGGAGTGCTTTGCCGGTCATGGGACATTGCTCAGCTGGGTTGGATTGCAGGCCCTGCTGCAATACTCTTGTTCTCTTTTGTGGGCTACTACACCTCTCGCCTCCTCTCCCATTGTTACCGCACTGGCGACCCCTACACCGGCGAGCGTAACTCCACTTATATGGACTCTGTTCACTCGATTCTCGGTATGGAATCCTATCACCTTGTTGTTGCTTCTCATTATTTGACTCCCGCACTTTGATTAAATTTCCCATTACCATATGTCTCCAAATGTATAGCAAAATGAGTCGTGTAACTTTTGATTAAGTGATAATAATAACTCTACATTCAGGCGGAGCAAATTTTAAAGCATGTGGTTTTTTTCAATATATAACCCTATTTGGAAACGCCATTAGCTGTGTCGTTCAAGCATCTCTCAGCATGATGTGAGTACAATTCTACTTTCCCAAACTCATGACAAATTTATTCAGCAGATCACGACGAACTTCCAGTTCTACTGTTTCTCATAGGGAGAAGTGCCAAAAAAGTCATAAACATTTTCTGTTTGTGCCGGTTTAGTTCTAAACCTTTTTTGGTGCCAATTTACTCCTAAACCTTTTTACTTAGTGCCGATTCAGTCCTTTTGGCAGGATTTTGCTGACTCGGACGCCGACCGGCCGACGTGGACAATTTTTAATAATATTTTAATATTTTTGAATATTTTTTTATTCTTTTTTTCTTTTTTTTTTTTTTTTTTTCTCTCCTCCTCCTCCGGCCGCTGGCCGGACCACGGTGACCAGCCGAGGCGACGCCCGGCGAGGCTCGCCGACCACCTCGCCGGTGGCCGTGAGGGCGGCCTCACGCCGGGCGGCGAGGCTCGCCCTTGTCGGATTTGGCGAAGGTCGAGCCTCGCCCATGGCCGGCGAGGCTCAACCTCGCCGAATCGCGGCCTCGTCTTTGGGCCGGGCGAGGGCGAGCCTCGCGCCTGTCGCCCGGCTGGTCGTCGTGGTCCGACCGGCCGGCCGGAGGGAGGAGGAGAGAAGAAAAAAAGAAAAAAGTATAAAAGAATAAAAGAATAAAGGAAAAGAATAAAAAAATTCAAAAAAATAAAATATTATTAAAAATTATCCACGTCAAGCACCGATTAAGCCACGTTAGCCGGCCAAGCGCCCAGTTAGCAAAATCCAGCCAAAATTGGCCGGAAAGGATTGAATCGGCACTAAGTAAAAATGTTTAGAATTAAATTGGCACCGAAAAAAAGGTTTAGGACTTTTTTGGCACTTCTCCCGTTTCTTATATAACCTGGCTGATTCAATGTTGTACACGTGCCCCCTTTCCAATAAAAGGGCAATCAAATATATGCATCGCTTCCACGAGAATGAGGAGAACTCGTGCCACGTATTGGCTAATCCGTACATGATCATGTTCGGCATCACAGAGATTCTGCTGTCCCAGATTCAAGATCTCGATCAAATATGGTGGCTCTCTATTGTGGCCGCTGTTATGTTCGTCGCTTACTCTTTGATTGGTCTTGGCCTAGGAATTGCCCAAGTTGCAGGTACAGGTTTCTTCTTTTCTCAAAGACAGATGGCCAAGAAAATTCAAGAGATTATATTATCAATATCATAAAATAAGAAGTTGTTTCCAGCAATTTTTTTTCTTGATGAGCAGCTAGTGGAAGTTTCAAGGGTAGTCTTACAGTAATAAGCGTTGGGGATGCGACTGAAACCCACAAGATATGGAGATGTTTCCAAGCTCTTGGAAATATTGCCTCAGCATACTCATTTTATGAGATCCTTATTGAAACTCAGGTACTAAAACGTTGATTTCATCAGTTCAAAACCTAAGGAAATGGTAAAGAGTGGAAAGAACAGACTGGAAATACCTTGTTTTTGCTTTTATCTTTGACAGGACACCATCGGATCTCCACCATCAGAAGTAAAGACCATGAAGAAAGCCATTTCTCTGAGCACCGTGGTGATGACGACTATTTACATGCTATGTGGCTGCGTGGGCTATGCTGCTTTCGGTGATGACACTCCGGCAAATTTTCTGATCGACTTGGGTTTCAACAAGTCATTCTGCCTTCTTGATATTGCCAATTCTGCTATTGTGATCCATCTTGTTGGAGCATACCAAGTAAACAGCCAGCCGATATTTGCCCTGGTCGAGAAACAGGCCGATCAGAGATGGCCTCGTAGTGAGCTCATCGCTAAAGAGATGAAGATCCTGATACCAGGCTTGGGCCAATACAACATGAAGCTCTTTAGACTTGCTTGGAGGACAGTTTTCGTGATCCTGACCACTGTGATATCGATGCTATTCCCATTCGTCTTCAACAAAGTCGTGGCTATCATCAGCTTGGGCTTTTGGCCTCTAATGGTCTATTTTCCCGTCGAGATGTATATTAGACAGAAACTAATTCCCAAATGGAGCACTAAATGGGTATACCTGCAAATGCTGAGCATGGCCTGTCTTGTGATATCGATCATGGCAGCTGCGGATTCGGTCCCAGGACTTAAGGACGACCTTAAGACAAATCGGCCATACGGGATGAGCGGCGATCAAAATGCATGGACCTTTAAGGTCCGTTCGTTTCACGGAAAATGACTTTCAGGAAAACGTTTTCTGGATTTTTCGATGTTCGTTTCACGGAAAATAAACTACTCAAGGAAAATGTTTTCCATCGTTGGAAAAAACAACCTTTAAATATGAGGAAAATGTTCTTTTCACTAACACATTTTTGTTTTATTTTTATACTTTCTTTTTCTTTTTTTCCTTTTCTTTTTTCTTTTCTTTCTTTCCTTTTCATCTTTCTTCCTTAGCCTTGGCCGGTCACCGGCCATGACGGCGGCCAACTACGGCCGCGAGCGAGCCGTTCGAGCTCCGCTCAGCCGGCGAGGCTTCGCCTAGCCCGATCGGGGGAAGCCGAGCTCGCCGAGCCCGGCGAGCCGTCGGCTTGGGGCGGAGCTCGGGCCTCGCGCAGCTCGGCGAACCTCCGGCGAGCTCGGACGAGATCGATCGAGCCTCGAGCTTGCGGATCCGGGCGACAGGTCTTGGTTGGCCGCCCGGCGATCGGCCATCGTCGGGCGTGCGTCGGCGGAGGAAGGAGGAAGGAGGAGGAAGGAGGAGGAGGAAGGAGGAAGGAAAAGGAAAGGAAAAAAGAAAAAGAAAAAAGAAAAAAAGAATAAAAATTTCAATTTAAAAAAACAAATAATTAAAAATTCATTTTTCAAAAAAAATATAAAAAATAAAACTAATTTTTTGGTCAATTAAAATATTAAAATTCAATTTTTGGATAATTTTTTTCAAATAATTAAATTAGCTAACGAATGGTGGAAAATATTTTCCACTCAAAGTTCATGTTTCAGCTGTACACCGCAAAATATAGTCATTTTCCTAAAAAATGACTTCTGGGAAAATATTTTCCGGAAATGGCTCATTTCCCAAGAAACGAACGTACTCTTAGTTGATCGGCCATTTCAGAAGAAAAGAATAACATCATGGAAGTTTCTACTTTCATTGTTTAGTCTGGAATTACAAACTCCGTAGGTTCTAGCCATTGCTAAGGAAAACTTGCATTTTATGCAAGTGATGGTTACACATTGTCCTGTTGTTGTAAAAAAATCCGAAATTTTGGTTATTCAAACCGCCACGTCCACGTCAATTCGGTTAGGCTCCAATCATGCGATGACAAGCGTGCCGACCTTTCAAGGTTTATATAAGGGGGAGAGTTATAAAATGAACAAAGAAGGTCCCATGTTACTATCATATATAAATTGATAATTAAACGAAATCTCATAATTTGAAAGCGTTAGTATGTCCTTTTCAGGAAGAGGAAAAAGAAAAGCGATGGGTGGATATCAATATCTAAAGAAAAAGCGACTTTTTTACCTCTTGGAAGATACTTTAATAATAGTTAGATAAGGAATATGAATGCAAGATAAGGACTCAAGCCCACGTGTGAATTGAGAATTCCTTCAAATGATTAACATGTGAATGGGGAAACATTACATCGATGGGCTGGCTTAGATTGAACATACCATAACCCCATTAGATTGATTGGCTTGTCCAATACCTCTTCGACATCCTCGACTAACTCTTTTTATCAAATGTTTCTCCGTGGCCTCAGTCAAACCAGCTCTTTCATGTATATGTTTTCCCCTAAAAACCAAAATTGATTGGTGCCCCACTTCATTTAACAAATTCATTTGCTTCAATTCTATCTAGGTACTCAAAAATAGCTTCATGACCTTACTTACATTCCATTACTGATATGTGCATATTAGGGAAAACCATATGACAAAACTTTTCTCAGACTTCAGGCGTATTGCCGAGTTATAGATTGCATGCATTAACAAGTGATTTACGAGCGTGATTTATTGGGATTTTGTTCCCAAGAGATCGTTGTCTAGCATTATTAACTCCACTTGTACATTTAACAAATGTTGTTGGAGCACTAGTTAATTTAACTCAATATAGAAATAAAATTCTTCAAGAGGCTTAAAAAATAAATTACTTACTCCAAATGAGAAATTTATATTTTTCAAGTATTTTTTAATAAAGGCTTAATAAGTGCCCACCCTAGGGACAATTTTTAGCATTTTGCATATGATTTTATGGAAAGTTCTCATAACCATCTATGCATAGATAGGGTTTGCAACCTAAAGAGCTAGTTACACAAGAATTCTCACATAATATTGAGAATTTTGTTTCATACATATTCAATGGGTGACATAAATAGGTTACATTTTCCTATATTAAATCTCCACCATATCTTTCGTTTGTTTTTGTAGCTTAAAAAACCAAATTGGACCCAAAAATCAACATTTGAGATATACATCAAGATATTAGTGTTGAACCGATTGTAGTTATCTGATATGATAACTTTTGGTTAATAATGTGCAAATATACATGTGTCTAGGACATTTGGTAGAGGATGATCGAAGGATTTTAAGGGGTTTAGGCAACGTGATGAGGAAAGATGATTCCACTATTTCATGGAAATAGTTTTATAATTGTTGGAGAAGTAATGGTGAAGGAACTAAGGGATATGAAGCTTATGGTGATTTTTCCCACTCAATCGGTGGAGGGCCCTACACACACGGAGCTTACGGCATTCTCAACATGACACTCAACTATCGCATTAAAACCCATTTTTCAAGGACTCCATCGGCCGACTACAAAACTCTCTGCCTTGTCAGAAATCTTTTCTTTTGCTTTAGTGATATTCATCGCCGTACTCAATTACAGTGGACACACACATCCTGACTTTTGTACAAATATCTACTCCATAAATATCTAGTCCATGCTATATTTTTCGAGAAATTGCATCACGCATAACCTGTCTATTACTTGGGCCTAGCATCATTCCAACATCTTCCATGAGCCCTAACTCCGCACAATACAAATACTACCATATAGTCACTTTTTTGCCAAACCCATCTCTCTCCCTCTCTCGTAGTAAGTTTGAGCCTTAGGCTTTCAAGTGGGTGCACAAAACACAAAGCAACCTCAGAGTCAAAGAGACCGACTTTCCACTGGTTTTGAACCGGTTAGTGCTAATAAAACTTGCAAGTAGGACTAGCTACCATCCAGATTGAAACTATACGGATTCTGATGGATGATTAAATTTTGGAGGTCCTTTAATTTGGCAAAACAGAATTTAGTTTCCACACACACAAACTTGCTAACAATTGCTATTTCCTTCCTCTCTCTCTCTCTCTCTCTCTCTCTCTCTCTCTTCTTTAGGACATTCAAAAGGGATGAGAACGCTTGCCACCAAGAACAACCAAAACCGCCGCCGCCGCCAAATCGGTGACATCTCCATTTTGAATGCCTCCCCAAAGCGTCTTCAGATGCTTCAGCTCATACTGCTCCGACAGCCACCTCAAACGAACTAGTAATCAACCTTATCTTCTTATATTCCTTATTCATTTCTGCTTGTGAGAAATATAAATTTTTTGCACTCAAAAGTAACAATTTAAACATAATTCCTTCATATATTATTACTAAAAACTTCGGAGACAATGAAAATATTTCAAATGTAAAGAGTCGATTAGATTTCATCAGTTGATCAATCCGGGACATTGTGGATGGTGAGTGCACACATGATAATAGCGGTGATAGGATCGGGAGTGCTTTTGCTTGCATCGGACATTACTTTGCTGGGCTGGATTGCAAGTCCTGTTGTGATGTTCTTTTTCTCCTCCGTGTGCTACTGCACCACTCGCCTGCTCTTTAATTGTTACCGCGTCGGCGACCTCAACTCCAGCAAATGTAATTACACTTACATGGACTCTATTCATTCAATCCTTGGTATGGAATTCCATCACATATTATCGCTTCTCATTACTTGAAATCTGCACTTTGATTAAATTTCTTGCATGAACAAAAGATCCAATGGATGAAAATAAAAGAGTGAAATTTTTTGGGGGATATAAATCTCCAGACATCCACCATAGAGACCGGATCATGATCATATTAATCTAACTTTTAGTTTGTCCTACTGCTTTGCTTCGACTAGTGTTCCCTGCTCAAACCTGAGCATTTGGATTTGCTGCATGATCTCGACAACTCCGAGACATGAAAAGAATCGGATGTAAGATTGGCCTAACAGTGGTATTGGTCGCATTAAAATCTTGTTCTGATTATCGAAAAATGGCGAGCAACAGTCAAAGTGCAGAATGTCAGGGTGAACGACAAGGGGAAAAATTAGCAAACAGAAAAATTGCCTATCATTATAACAGCACTTTCACATAACCATGGCATTTTGAAGAAACATCATCTGGTAAACCCTTTTTGTAGCCGCACCAACAGCAGAGCAAAGCGTCCAAGATATCTTAGAAACCTCGAATGAATTCCTTTTCCCTGATGTCACTCCTGTTGTTGGGTAAAAGGAATCTTATTTTACATCTTCATATTGCCATCTGAGAGAGCTCTAGTTTAGTTGGAAATGTGGTTCTCGCTATACTCACAAGATTATGCTTTTAAAGCGAAGTTCCACTTTGACTTTTTACCGAGTAAAAATTTATAGACATTCACTCTACGTTTGTTTTGCAACAAAAAAGTGATATGAAAAATATTTTCCAAAAAATAATGATTTTTATTGTTCAAAATAACTAGTCAATAAAGAATATTTTATTATTAATTATAATTTATGTTTAAATATATTTGTAAACACTTTATAAAATATACAAGCGATCAAATTTTGAAAAATATTTTCCAAAATGTTGATCTTCCGTGTAACAAGCGTACGCTTATCCAGAGTTTATTTTTGTGCAAAATTGACTGATTGAAGATATTTATTTATAGTTTATTTTTGACGTGGGTAATTTACGTTAATTGGTGAGTGGTAAGATAATTTTTTGCATTCATAAAATACTTACCAACGCAAAGGTAATTTAATGATGCTGAAGCTAAATTTACATACACAAAATACAATTTTAAAATATAAGTTTGCTTTCGTGATAGAATAGCTTGTATTGCTACGATAAGACTTTATTAGCTATGAATAAGTATAATTAAGAAGAATGTCAAGGATTAGGGCACGCTCGATTTCCTAATAAGAAGGAAAATTACTTACTACCACTGCGACTTCGAATTAGGTAAGTTACTATAGCCGTTGTTACGATTACATCATATCAAATAAATTTAAACAAATCCACCACGCTGAAAGCCGAGAACAAGCTCAAATGAACACCAGATCTGCAACTCGAGAGAACACACCACCTCTGAAATGGAGAGATGAGCCGACACAGCCCTACCGAACGCTGGAACCAGACGGAAACGCTGGTGCAGGGGGCTGTTCCAGACGGAAACGCTGGTGCAGGGGGCGGCATCAGAAGTTTTGAAAGCCAAGAACAAACTCAAACGAAAACCAGATCTGCAACTTGAGCAAACACACCACCTCAGAAATGGGTTCCACCGAAAGAAGGAGTCTTGAAGATAAACATAGATGGAACATTCTTACCTGGTTCGTTGAAGCATTCGATCGCATGCATCTGCCGTGATTCGGAGGGGAGGATGGTGGGCGGAGTGGCTAAACAAATCAGAGCCTCCTCCCCCTTAATGGCCGAAACCGTAGCACTTTTGGAAGCCATCAACTTTTTCTACCCTAAAAGACACGAAGCACTTCTCTTTGAGTCGGACAGTTCGCAACTTGTTAAAGCAATGACCAGTTCTCAGTAGTACAGTTGGGAAGTTCAACCTATTGTCAGCAAATGCAAGGAAAATATGCAAGCCTTTTCCAACGTGAAGATAGCTCATTGCTCTAGAGAGGCTAATTGTGTTGCAGATTGGGTTGCTAAAGCCCACAAGAATAACTATTTATCTCTGAATTGGGTCTCATCACCTCCACAAACTTTATGGGATATGTTATGTAATGATGCCCATATATACTGGGCCTCTCATCTTTGATCACTTAATGAAATGCTTTAGCTTTTGACCAAAAAAAAAAAAAAAAAAACAAATCCACCACGCTGATTACCAGAAGAGGTAAGCCGTCGCTAATTTACCGTTTCGACCTCGCGCGCCCAACCCACTTTCCTATTCTACAAGGGGCGAATTCGGAACGACGGGCGAAGGGACGCTTCATATCCGTTACGGCCCCCTCCTCTGTCCCTCACACAGCAGTCGCATTATCTCTCTCCCACCTTCACCTTCTTCTTCTTCTTCGCATGTTACCTGTCCGCTTGCTTCATTTTCCTCTCTCGACGGAGCCACGTTCCGGCTCAACGGGAGATGGCGGAGCCGCATCTGCTTCGGCCGTGCGGCCGATCGGTGGGACGCCCGTTGTCGGGACCACAGAGAGAGAGAGGAATGGGGCTATGATCGGGGCTCGGCGCGCTCTGTGGCTGCAAAGGCGGGGCTGAGCAACGACGTTCTGGCGGGCGGCGGATTCGAGGGCGTGCTGGAGTTGAGGCGGACGTGTGAGTTTCTCGAATTTTTTCTCTCTAGCTTGGTTGAATGGGTGTTGTTGCGTGATGATTATGCTGCTGTCGTTTGGGGCGTAAATCTTGTCGGAGGAGATGGGGTTTTGATTCCTTATGCTGATTTGTGCCAAAACCTTTTATTTCTCAAATCTTCTTTGGGAGTGGGAATTTTCTTCTAAAGAACATTGACTTATGATAGAATATCTCTTTGAGCAGTAATTTTTCAACAAATCTGTGCTCTTTCTTATAAAAAAAAGTTCAGATTTTTGTTTTGTACATAGAATATGAATCTAGTGCTTAGAAAGTTCTTTGTTACAGAGTAACTTGATTCGTTTGCCATAGTTTTTTGGCTTTTCGACCTGATTGGTGATCTGTTGTAACGTTACCATATCAACGAAATATATGAAGAGAGTGACATGCCTCGACAAATCATACTGTTTGGTGTACTTCAATTTCGGCAAAGCACCTTTTCATATGATGATTCACTATTGCTTATCCTCATATCAAGCCTTGTAATCATTTTGCTACAGATCTTGCACCCGTGCTTTATGTTCTTAAAAATATATTTCTCTTTTTTGAAAACCTTTTTAAAACATTTCATAAAAATCAATCTCTGTTTGAAAAAATGTGTGATACTTTTGTTTTGTCATTTCTCTATATTAACTTCTGTTAAAGAGTACGTGGATTTAAAAGTTCTTCTTCAAAGTCGTTTCCAAATGTTGCAAATTATGACAATTTTCTTCCTTACTCTCTTTTTCAATCAACTTTGGGAGTTTAAATTTGCTTTTAAAGAATGTCATGCAGAGTATTTTAGATTCTTTCACAAGTTTTTCCCCAATGTATTTCCTCATAGCTTTATGAGCGGCAAGTTTTCAAATATCTATTTTTTGCCGAATAAGTTTAAATTTCTGTTTTCTCCTCGAGGATATATTTGTCTTTCTTGAAAACTTTTTGAAAGACATTTCGTGAAGATCTATCTTTGTTTGAAAGAGGTGTGATACTTTTGTTTTGTGATTTCTAAATATTAACTTCTTGATTTTAAGTTTTTTGTTACAGAGTGACTGGGTTTAAAAGTTTATTTTCAAAGTCGTTTCCAAATGTTGTGAATTTTCACAATTTTCTTCCTTACTCTGTTTTGTACAAGACACACCTATTCAAACAACTTTGGCACTTTAAATTTGCTTTTAAAGAAGGTCGTGCAAATTATTCTGGAGTCTTTCACAAGATTTTCTAATCTATTTCCTCCTAACTTTCTGAGCAGCAAGTTTTCAAATATCTCTTTTTTTGCCAAATAAGTTTAATTTTGTTTTCTCCTTTGAAAATATCTGTCTTTTTTTTAATAGTTTCTTTATTATGACATATTGGAAAAATGTTCTCTGTTTAAAAGAGCTGTGATACTTTTGTTTTGTCCTTTCTGAATTTTAACTTCTTGAGCTTAAGTTTTCTATTAACGAGTATAACTAGATTTAAAGTTTCTTCTCAAATTTGTTTCCAAATGTTGCAAATTATGACAATTTTCATCCTTATTCTGTTTTGTACAAGACCTACCTTTTTCAAACCACTTTGGAAGTTTAAATTTGCTTTGAAAGAACGTAATGCAAATTATTTTGGATTCTTTCACAAGTTTTTCCAATCTCTTTCCTCATAGCCTTATGAGCAGCAAGTTTTCAAATATCTATTTTTTGTTGAAAAGGTTCGAACTTTTGTTTTCTCATTTGAATATATTTCTCTTTTTTGAAAACCTTTTTGAAGACATTTCATAAAAATCAATCTCTGTTTGAATCGGCAGGGATCGCGGCCCCTCGCCTTCGGGCCAAGGGCCGCCAACCTCGCGCCGTGGTCCGCCACCCCGGCCGACCCTCCCCCCTCGTCGCCGGCCCTTCTCGGCGGCGGGGCTTAGCCCTCGCCCACCTCTCCTTTTTTTTTTTTTTTTTAATATTTGTATTTTTTTAAAATATTTTAAATAAATTTAGTTTTAAATTAAATCTAATTAATTACTATATTAATTATTTACCATGTCACCATCAAAATAACGTCTTTTTGACGCTGTTTAGCCACATCAACATGCAAAACGATACCGTTTTGCACTTACTTCATCAGAAATTGCGCATGTAAGCACTTAAAGTGATCAATTTTTCTCCGATTTTGGCTTAAGTGTCACCTTCGTAACTTTTGGCACTTAAGCGTCATTTTGTGCCAACTTTTGGCACTGCAGGGTCCGGATGTCGGAGGTTAACTTACCGATTTTCAGCGACAGCGAGCTTGCGGCGTGACGGCGTCGAGAACGTGTCGCTTGTGACGGCAGCGGCGGCAGCGATGGGGAGGAAGAGAGAGGGAAGAAAAGACCAAAAAAAGAAAAGGGGAGGAGGTGACGTGAGAGGGAAAGGGGAGAAGAGAGAGAGAGAGACCGACAGACAGACAGAAAGGGGAAGGGGGGATGGATGGCAGAAAAGGGGGAGAAATCATGTGGGGGTTGGGGTGGGAAGAGAGAGGGAAAAGATAAGACAAAAAAAGAAAAGGGGAGGGGAGAGGAGGTGACGTGAGAGGGGTTGGGGGAGAGGAGAGAGAGGAAGAGGACAATGCGTCTCTAAGTCGAGACGCAGTTTTTAGCATCGAGTCTTTAACTAATACGACAATATCATAAGTCGCACATTATATCTTCCTCAACAAACGGTCAAAGTTTCAAAAAATAAAAGGAAAAATAATGATAATAGGAAACAAGGTCGGTCCGCAAATACTTTAAAAGTTTGCACCTGCTTTGAAAATGCCATCAAAAGCAACAACAAACGCGGACGAAGACCAGCATTGACTCTTGTTAGTATGAAAACGAGAAGAATTCTACACTAGTGGTTTACTCTTTTCTCCTCTATATATCAGCTTGAAGGTTCCTAGCATGGAGAGTTGCTGCCGTTGCTTTTCGGAACCCATCTTTGTTTTCTTCCTTTTATGATAGATCCCACTCTGTGCATCATTCTTTTTCTTCCTCTTTGATTGCCTTTGATTGAGGGAAAGGTTGCAAGTTGTTAAGGTAAGTGTTATATCTAACTAGTGCTCACTCTTGTTAATTTGTTCTTATCAATGATCATGATGATAAATATGGGGTTTTATGGCCTTTATTATCTTGTTTCTTTCCATTGCTCAAGAATTTTGAGCAAAGTTCTGTTTTGCTGTGTATGCATATGCAGTATAACCACTCTACATGATGACCTCAAATGCACTTGCCATTTTCTTTCTACTCCCATCAAGCGATTAAAACCCTGTCGCTTAGCCTTTTGCATGTTGTTTTGGACCCCGCTTATGGCTACATGTGAACGTTTATATGGTCAACTAAGCTGTAATTATCTTTGCTAAGTTAGGCAAGAAAGGAGGGAGCTTTACAACTCTGTATCTATGTCCCATGTGTGGTCCTTTGGTCTTCAATATATGCTCTAACACCACAGGATTAGGAGGGATTATGAAGGGAGGGAAATGGTTCTAAGAGAGACTAGAAGGGAATGGTCTAGTTAATCCTATGTTCATTTTAAATATTGGAGGTATTTGTATATAAATAAACAAATTTATTATTCACTCTCACTTGTTCTTTTATTTTACATTTATCTAGAAATCCTACTTATATCATAATACGTTCTTTTCCTTTCTTCTCCCTCCTAGCATCCAAACAAAATTATAACTCAATCATTTCAAATCCTTTCTCTGCTTTTTACTCATAATTAATTAAATCTCTTCTTTACCCCCCCCCCTAACATCTTTGACACATTGGCGACTTCATTGTCGGGATAATCTCAAGGTTTCAAACACGGACACAGGTACCCAAACGATTTAAAAGTTTGCCTAGTGCCGATCGACAAGAATTGTGCGATCTGGTGGAATCACCCACACTCGATCACATGCCTCTGTCGAGTCGACCTATCTCCGGTCTCTAATCGATTTTTAACTGTGCCGTAATAACCCTTGCAGATTAACTCGGTCAAAAGGTCGTTTCCTAGTCAAATTCTCAAGTCCGATGCATTAGAATTTCTTAACGGCTTCACCTAGTCGACTAGTTATCCCGTGAGTGATCGTTCAGGGAAAAGAACTATATGTGCACAGATTAAATGCCCATTTCAATTTATTGAAAATAGAATTGGAAATTCGGGATGTCACAATACCTACACGTTAGCTCAACATATATACCATCATCAGTGCAGCAAGTTCACTTTTATAACCGGAACACATCATTTCAATCACATGGTCCCGATTATAAGCGCTAAACCGTTATGACATGTCACATACCGTGCCACACAATTTTGTCCTATAATCGACGCAACTATCACAACCATTCGGGCGTGTCCAGCTTATTACGACCCATCGGCCACGGCCAACTCAATAGTCGGCGGTCATCCGGCGTAACCAGGCATTGTCTTGCCCCCATCGAGCATGGCAACGTCTAGAACCCCGCCTAGACGGCATTCCATAAAAGAGCATCAGTCCGGCCTCCACCGTGATCGGCTTCCGGACCCCCGGCATCCGATAAAATCGGGCATCGTCCCATGTATTCATACGCATCGACGGGTTCACTACCCCGCGTAAACGCATCGGGGTATTTAGGCGATCACACGCGCACATACTTGGCCAAGAATATTGTGCTTTGCACTCAAATACCTCAATTTCAAATAATGGACTTGGCCAATTTCCTTCATATTAAAAATCACCTCAGTAAAATAATCGTGCGTGGTCACGCAATTAAATCGAACCATCCAACTAAGTACACTCTCATTTTAAAACTCCACGGTTTTACATAGTACATAAAAGATTGGCGTCAAAACCAACACCGGCATCTTTTCCATTTAAAAGCCCATAAAACCGAGTTTTGTAATAATAATCGGTAACTACCATCCAGCAATCAATTGCACAACAACACACATACAAGCCATCAAAACCACTCATAATTCCATCATTTAGCCAAGAACACCAAAAATCCCTTTTTAAAATTCACTTGGCAACTCTTTTTTTCTTTAAAGCTTTCGGAAATAAATTCGTACGAGATCACGTATTTCAAATTAACCCGCCAAACTTTGCACCATCTAGTACAAAACCTCCTCGTTTTATTGAGCACATAAAATTTGGCGTCCAAACCCGACACCTAATTTATTTTTTATTTTCTTTTCCAAACACCCCTTTTTGAAGACAATCTTTAGTAACCCTTTGTTTTTCCAAACCTTTAAAAATAAATTCATAGGTGCTCACGTACTCAAAATTAACCAGTCAAACTTTGCACGCACCTAATTTAAAACCTCATCATTTTATTGAGCAAATAAGTTTTGGTGTCCGGACCCAACACCTCATTTACTTTCTATTTAATAGCCCATAAGGTCACCTTTTTGCAATAGTAATAACCAACCAACATAGAGCAACCATCCACATAATATCACTCACGACTCTCAGCATGAAAAACATCAACCAAATCACCTAATATGCACTTCCCAGCAAGCAAGACACTAAGAACAATCACAAAGCCACAATCGGCCCTAATTGGCAGAAACCGGGCCACTCGCACGCCTCCAAGTTTAATTCCAGAAACATAACCAAATGTGCTCAGAAAATTCCTAAATTTGAATATGTTATAGAGGACACTTAAACGAACATTTTTTTTTTTTTGAAGACACCTTGACCCAAATCTTTCTAGAATGAGAAAAGTAATTCGCTCAAGTCGTTACCAAAACTATGTCCGTGTCCAGAAATTCTATTTTCCAAAATCATTTTAGTTCGAGGTCTAAAACATGTATGTTTGCTCTGAAATTTGACTATGTTAAATTACAAGATGTGAGGAACAACTTTTGTGAAGAAAAATTTTTGAAAATAGAACCCTAAGAGTTGATAAAAATCATTTCAATACCAAAAGGTCACAAGTTCCAGCATAACTCGAGATTCCGTTTTGATTGTAACGAAGCTGAAATCTCATTCTTGTAAATCCCTAAAATCTTGAGTAAAATATATGTCGTATTTGAAGATGTCTAGAACATTTTTCAAGAAGGCACCAACCCCATAATCATAGGAAATTTTTCCCCACAAAAATAGCAAACGGCGAGTGTCCAGTAAACCAACTATGAAATTAAGCTAATCCACTTAATACTAACCTAACTAGGCTAATTAAAACAATCTAACTAAGATAATTAACATTAATCTAACCCTTTAAGCGCAATTAACAACCTAATCAATTATTAGGGAGTTAACTCACCGGAATTCGACGGTGGTGGGCTCACCGCAACGGCAACGCGACGACGACAAAGACCCGAGACTACCGTGTCTTGCACGGAGGCTTAACGGCGGTGGAAACGACCTTGCAAGCTCTCGGCCAAAGAGAGAGCTTGGCTTGAGCTGAGCTTGCTGTGGCTGGTCGGTGCGGTGAGGCGGTGAGGGTGTCGTGTAGGATGCAAATTCCGCAATCCTTAGATCGCCATAACCAGAACAAGAACATCAAGTAGAAAGATTAACGCACCTGTTTTAGGATCCATCGTTCTTGAAGCGGAAGCGAAATCACGATGTTCCACGCGCAAGTCCTTCTCCTCTATTGCCCTCCGTAACACTGGCTTAATGAGACGGCCCGCTCACGTTTAGCGTTAGGTAAACGCCCCTTAGGTGAGGATACGTGTGAAAAATTAGGGTTAGAGGAGAGACTTGAGCACTATTTATAGAGTTTCCAGCTAGGCCCCTCATTACGGGCCGTGCTCAACTCGCCCACACTACCAGTCTCATATTAGACTAATTAAGAAACCTTCTATCTCACCTTAGACCAAATCCCGTAAAACGGTAACCGTTAAACGGTAAATTACAATATCAATTAATGTAGTCCACATTAGGAAAACTCTTACATTCTCCAACTTGGACTATATTAATTGAAATCGTACTATATGTGCGCACTTTGGTCTAGTGATAATTCTTAATAGTCAATCTTATCCCATAAAGTCTCAAACACCGAATCATGGCGGTAATCGCATGTATACACACAAAGCCTTCCATGGTCACGCGTGCTTTCAACTTTATTGATATGGATCCAATATGGTAGTGTGTCAAATGGATAACATCTCTCATAGAGAGATCCCATTTGTCACCACCATTCTCTTACCTTAAGCGTCACAAAAACTTGTGCCACTAGAGAATGCCCATTCTCTTACCTTAAGCGTCACAAAACTTGTCTCACTAGAGAATGTCTTTATGGTTCCAAAGAACCCACATATGCCTTGTCCTTATGGTTAACCTTTCTTTATATATAGCAAGGCTTATGCACAAGGTCAATAACTGAATGCCCCTAGCCTTCACTCAAGGTTTAAGCAATACCTTAAGACTTTTAACAATATATATATTCAACATAATAACAATCCATTCAAAAAACATTTTATTGAATGCAAAAGTTGACATATATATATTAAAATGTTACTAAATTGTAACAAATACAGATGTAAACTTTATTCAAGAAAAATAAAACACAGCATCCACTAAATAACAGCATCCCAAGATGCTCCTAGGCCCATGCTAATGACATGTCGCTCAAATACACACGGGCGTAGGCCTTTAGTTAGTGGATCTGCAACCATATCATCTGTAGGAATATGATCTACTGCAACGTCACCATTCTGCACTGATTCCTTTATGGTCAAAAACTTGACCTCCATGTGTTTAGACCCCTTGAGACTTCGTTGTTATTAATAAACAACACCGCAAAGTTATTGTCACAATGCAGCTGTATGGGCCTATCCACAAAATCATAAACCGATAACTCCCTAATGAGGTTCTGGAGCCAAATAGCTTGAGTAGCAGCTGAAAAACATGCTACAAACTCCGCTTGCATGGTAGAAGAAGATATGGATTTCTGTTTCTCGCTCTTCCATGATACCGCACCTCCCGCCAACATAAATATGTATCCAAGTTGTTGACTTCTTATCATCTTGACAGCCAGCAAAATTTGCATCCGAAAACCCCGCTAATCGCAAGTCCGGAACATGTCTATAAATCAGCATATAATCTCTTGTTCTCTTTAAGTACCTTAAAACCTTCTTGGCAAGCAACCGGTGATCGTGTCCCGGATTTGACCGATATCTCGCCTAGAAGCCCCGTTGCAAAAGCAATATCGGCCTAGTGCAAACTTGAGCATACATTATACTTCCAAGCACACTAGCATAAGGTACATTCTTCATTTGGGCTTTCTCAAAATCTGAATTAGGGCATTGTGAAAGACTCAATTTATCACCCTTAACAACAGGAGCAGTTCCTGGTTTGCAATGCTGCATATTGAATCTTTCTAAAATGCGATCAACATACGCCCTCTGAGATAAACCCAATGAATGGCGAGAGCGATCCCTATAGATCTCAACGCCAAGAACAAAAGACGCCTCACCAAGGTCTTTCATGTCAAAATTTTTCGATAACATCCGCTTTGTCTCATGCAAGTAAACCAATGTCGCTACTAGCAAGCAAGATATCATCCACATAAAGTATGAGAAAAATATATTTCCTCCCACTGACCTTGATGTATATACACTAATCTACTTTGTTCTCAATAAATCCGAATGAAGAGACAATGCTATGAAACTTTAAATACCACTGTCTAGAAGCTTGTTTCGTGCCATAAATAGACTTTTTCAATCTACAAACAAGCTTACCCGAGTCATCCGCTACAAAACCTTCAGGCTGCACCATATAAACCTCTTCATTAAGGTCTCCATTTAGAAAAGCAGTCTTAACATCCATCTGGTGTAACTCCATGTCAAAATAAGCTACCAATGCCAAGATCACTCTAAAAGAATCTTTAGAAGAAACTGGAGAAAATGTTGCTTCATAATATATTCCTTCTCTTTGAGTGAAACCCTTAGCTACCAATCGGCTTTAAAATTTTCAATCTTCCCTTTGGAATCCCTTTTAGTCTTGTATACCCATTTGCAGCCAATAGGTTTACAACCTTCGTGCAATTCAACAAGCTCCCAAACACCATTATGTTTCATAGATTGCATCCCATCTTTCATCGCATCTAGCCAAAAATCTGATTGAGAGCATGAGATGGCATCAAAGATAAGTTACCGGATCAACGACACAACCAATATCATAATCATGCTCTCCAAGGTAGACTAAGTAGTCCGGTGGTATAGCTGAACGTCTTTCCCTAGTTGATCTTCCGAGTGGAGCTACTTCATCCTCATTCGAATCGAGGAGCTTGTGGAATTTCTTCAGAACTGTCTCAACAATAGCATCCCGGGCCACAACAGCTCGGTTGCCAGGGCGCAGAGACTCCATAATTGTCTCCGCACAGGATGAGACGGTGATCCAAAGAATCCCCACCATACTATCATCTTCAATAGTTCGTGAGCAACTACCATTTTCAGCTACATCAAATTCCAGAAATTTTGCAGTCTGAGATTCCACAATTCTTGTACCTCCATTAGGGTTATAAAACCGATACCCCTTTGAATGATTTGGGTAAGATACGAAGTAACATCGAGTAGTTTTGGAATCCAACTTACTCAATGTCGGATTATATAACTTCACCTCTGCAGGACATCCCCAAACTTTAAGGTGATTCAAGCTAGGCTTACGTCCAGTCCATAACTCAAAGGGAGTCAATGGAACCGCTTTAGTAGGAACACGATTTAAAATGTAAAGAGCTGTTTTCAAAGCTTCACCCCATAAAAAAATAAGTAAATTGGTCCTACTAATCATACTTCTCATCATGTCCATAAGAGTGCGATTCCTCCTTTCAGCCACACCATTTTATTCGGGACTTCCAGCATAGTAAAAACGACCTATTATCCTGAATCCTCTAAGTATTTAGCAAATGGCCCTTTAAGTTGTCCAAGCATCACCGTGCCTACCAAAATACTCACCACCACGATCAGATCGACAATCTTTATAACTTTTCCCAATTGTTTCTCCACTTCAGTCCGAAAAATCTTAAATTTGTCAAGAGACTCGGACTTTTCTTTAATCAAGTATAAATTTCCATATCGGGAAAAGTCATCAATAAATGTGATGAAATAAAGATTTCTACACAAAGTAGCTATGTATGGTCCACTAATATCTGTGTGAATAACCTCCAGTAAGTCAGAACTTCGTACGGCGGATTTCTTCTTTATCTTAGTCATCTTACCTCTACAACAGTCCACGCAAGTCTCTAGATCACTTTTAAGAGTAGGCAAGATATCAGCCTTTATAAGCCTTTCTACTCTTTCTTTGGAGATGTAACCAAGACGTTTATGCCACAATGCATAAGACTATTCCTTAGATAAAGGCCTTTTGGAAACAACCTTTTCAGCTGAATAAGCAACGTACATGTCGTTGGGAGATAAGCTCAATCGATACAATCCATTGGATAAATTGCAACACCCAATCTTATTCGAATCATAAAACATGGAAATAATACTACTCTTTATATCAAAAGAGTATCCACACATGTCCAAACAAGACACGGAAACTAAATTCCGCCTAAAAGAAGGTACGTAAAAGGTGTTTCTCAACATTATCCTAAATCCGGAATCCAAAATCAAAAGGACATCTCCCACGAACTTAACGTCAACTTCAATGTTGTTTCCCACAGTGAGCTTTGATTCATCCTGATTTGGCGTCCTTCGGTTTATGAACCCATGTATGGTGAACGCAACATGATTAGTTGCACCACTATCTAACCACCACGAATTGGTTGGAACTTCGATAGATTAGATTCACAAACAAGCGCCAAAGAATCATTACCTTTAGGCTCACTCTTAGTTCTTTTGGACAACCAAGCCTTAAACTTATTGCAACGTTTCTTCACGTGTCCTCTTTCCCTACAAAAGTAGCAAAGAACACCATCCTTCTTGGTGAATTCTTTCTTAGGACCAGGATTGTTAGAAGGACCGCACCCTCGTAATTTCCTTTGTAGTTGGAAGGACCAAGCAGCTTTAATTGCCCTTGTGGGTATATAGTTTTTCACCTTCTTACCCTTATCACTAGCAGAACTAGAAGTATAAAGAGCAATGTGCCCTTTATCTTTCTTCAATTTCTCTTCCTCTCGCCACAAGCCTTGCTATCGGTCATTAACAGACCAAGTTTCATCTTGGGAACTATAATTGGTCTTGATAATCCCAAAATCAGGAGGAAGAGTATTTAGAGCTTGATGCACGATGCAAGCAGTGGGGATTTCAACATTGAGAGCCTGAAGCTTTGTCTGCAAATCTATCATCCTCAAAACATAATCTCTAACTCCACCGTAACCATCATACTTCATAGTAAATAGTGTTTGCAGGTGTGTCCCTATCTCAAAGATTAGGCGACACACGGTTTCTAGCCATCAAAGCTTCCATCATTTGCCTAGCAGTGCAGTTTGCAGGCAAACCACTTTTCAAGTGTTCCTGGATGGAACGCTTCATGGACAGCAAACAAATTCTATTGCTCTTTTCCCAAGCAGCAAAATTTGCTTTCGAGCCTCGTACTCTCGGCGTCGATTTGGCGGTCGATCGCCAGATGAAGAGCCATATGAACATCTCGCCATCTCCATAGCAAGCAGAAAATCTTCTTTCCATATCTTAAAATTTGAACCAGCAAGAACCTCAATAGTGACGGAGTTACCATTTATAGAAAAGGTGACTGTTAAACAAGCAATGTATATAATTAGCATCATGTGAGCATCGTGTAACTTAACGTACAAGTACACATCCAGAGAGTTACATGCAAAATCATATAATCACCTTTGGGCAGAATACATGACATGCAAGCTTGTACACTCCCCACATGATAGCGGTAATGAGAATATATTCCAATCTTTGTGAATTCATCACCTTTGGGCAGAAGAACCACTAGGATCAGTCACTCCTCTACCACACCATCATGTATCCCTCCATGAACTAATACACAATCACCTCCTTTGGAAGTATAATTACGCATTAGATTAGGAGACATCCCAATCAATATACGAGACCGAAATTTCTCAAACCCAATCAAGTGTGCCACTTTGGCGGTCACAACTCAATTGAATCCTTGAAACTCTCTCATACCAGGGATATAAACTTTAAATCTCACATTCACCATATATATGTGATTTTTAACTTTAGTGATAGGGGCAATAAATCACTAAAATCACATAGCATGCTAATTACATTGCTTTATTCATTAATAAAAATTAAACTTCATTGTATATTATTAATGAATAACACATTCATAATATGTATGTGATAGCATATCGACAATACAACACTTGTATTTCCAAAATCACAAAAAAATACAAGAAAAATACGCAAAAATACACTAAAAATGTCACGTATTTAGGGTTTGATATGCATTTTCACATCCATAAAATTATCAAACAAGTATAATCAACACACCACAAGATAGAGGATTACAATACGAGCCGAACGCCGCCGGCCACGCGCGAATCGGAGCCTCCACGGCCCGCACACGCCGCCCGAGTGTGGGGCGCGTGGAGCTCACACGCCGCGCAAAGGGCCGGTCAAAACCGGTCCGACCGGTGGCGGTCCGACCGGTTCCGGTCCGACCTTCCGGTCCAGCCGCCCGGTCCGACCGGTTGACTGGTCCGGTCAACGGTTGACCGGGTCGGGTCGGGTCGGGTCGGTCGCCAATCGGGTTGGTCCGGGTCAGGGTCGCTGACGTCATCGTGACGTCAGCATCCGCGTGCGTCGCACGCGCGAGCCGCGCCCCGCGCATGTGGGCGAGTGAGCGCGCGTGGGGCGCGTGCTTGACGCCCGGCCGGCGCGGGGCCACGTGTGGGGGCGCGTGCGGCCCCCCGGCGACGCGCCGCCCATGGATTTGCTCGCGAGGACGAGCCCAGTCCGAATATATAGTTTAATTTTATTTTTATTGAACAAAAAAATTTCGAAATTCTCAAATTAGGGCAAAATTCAATGCGTTCGAGTTCTAGGGTTATGGAGGCTCTGATACCACATGTAGGATGCAAATTCCGCAATCCCTAGATCACCATAACCAGAACAAGAACATCAAGTAGAAAGATTAACGCACCTGTTTTAGGATCCATCGTTCTTGAAGCGGAAGCGAAAACACGATATTCCACGCGCAAGTCCTTCTCCTCTATTGCCCTCCGTAACACCGGCTTAATGAGACGGCCCGCTCACGTTTAGCGTTAGGTAAACGCCCCTTAGGTGAGGATACGTGTGAAAAATTAGGGTTAGAGGAGAGACTTGAAAGACTATTTATAGAGTTTCCAGCTAGGCCCCCTCATTACGGGCCAGCTCAACTCGCCCACACTAACCAGCCTCATATTAGACTAATTAAGAAACCTTCTATCTCACCTTAGACCAAATCCCGTAAAACGGTAAATTACAATATCAATTAATGTAGTCCACATTAGGAAAACTCTTACATCGTGCTTGGCGGGTCTGGTGACGGACCCGCGGCCGCTGTTGGTGGTTGCGGGCCGAGGCGATGAAGTTGCGGCTGCCTTGGCTGCTCGGTGGTGAGGTGATGGAGTGCTGGTGGTGGAGATGGCGTAGAGGCAGACGTGAAGATGGGGTGAGGGGTGGAGGACGTGGGACAGTGAAGAAAATAGAGAGATTTGAGGCAAAAATGGATGCACAAGATGAGGAGGAGGATCGGCAGAGAGGTGGGGAAGTTACGTGAGAGAAGAAAGGGGGTGAAAGAGTGAGGGAGAGAAGAGAAAAAGAGAAGAAAGAGGGAACGAAAAGAATAAGAGAGGGGCTGATCGCTGGGGGAGGTTGGCGTGCGTGAGATAGAGGGAGAGAGAGAGAGAGAAAATGAGAGCAAGGAAGTCAAGAAGGCAACCAATGGAAAGTCTTGATAAATATCTAAATATTCAAGTGTGTGCTCCAAAGTCTTCATGCTTAATGTCAATGTCCCAACCAATGAAGAATTAGTTCCAAATTCCACAAACAAAGCCAAATTGAAGGTAGAAAACCCCTTTTGCTTAGCCATCCGAATTTGCACTTTTTTCCAATTTGTCCGAAATCGATTTTTCCGTAAAAATTCGGGCTTGACGGAAATTCCCGAAAGATGAGATGAGATCCTACAAATAAATCGTGACACGCCGAACATTCGATTCCCGAAATCGAATTCAATTTCGTGGTTAAAATCGACCGAACGCGATTTTAGCGCGACCTAACCTCTGAGGGTAACTTTTAGGGATTTTAGCGCGTTTGACTAGTGATCGATAATTTTCAATCCACGTTTGTGCATCTTCGACTCATCGGCGACTCTCCATTGTCATAAAAATCGCAAGGTTTCAATTACAGGTACCGAATATAAAATCGACAGAAAATCGGGTTAGTGCCGTTCGACGCGAATTTTGCAATCATGCAGAATCATCCGCAATTCAATTACGTGATTTCGTCAAATCGACCTATATCCAATCACTAATCGATTATAACGGTATCGTATTAACCCTTGCCGATTATTATGGGCAAGCGTCGATTACGATCGAATTCTCAAGTCCGCCGCGTTTATTTCCCTTAATGGCTTCACCTAATAGATTAGTTAACTCAAGAGTGATCAGCTCGAGAAAAAGATCATAGGCGCGTCGACAAAATGCCCATTTCATATTATCGAGACGGGGTCGAAATTCAAGATGTCACGTTACCTTTAAAGAGTTTTGTGAAACTAGTAGGCAAAATCAATTTCAACTAAGATTTCATATGTAAGTTAAGTGCTTGAGTCATTGAACCGCCAAACAATCAATGAACACTATAATTGTTCAATTTTATCTTCCTATTATCTTTACATTCCAGCATCTTTTTACACGGCTGGCCACAATTGCCTTTAGCATTTGTACTTTGAATTTTTTCATCAATTCACGTTTTCTATCTAAGAATCGGCAAAGGATCCCTCATATTTGTTGTCGATTGGTTTGGCAGTCTATCTTTTGAAAGATGCATTGTCTGATACTTTTCGACGAAACATATACATATCAAATGAATGTTACAAAATGGTTCCATTTCTATATATCGAATCTCCATCACTATCTCTCGTTTTAAGACACTCGTGTTTTATAGCTTAAGAAACCAAAATGCACCAAAAAATAAACTTTCAATCAAGACTGGAGACATCTATCAGGATGTTTATCGAGATGTCGATATTGCATTGAGAAAACTGAACTTGTTCAAGCTTTGATTTGATTTCATTTGGGGTTAAATAGATTTGTTCAGCCGTCCTAGTGGGGATCTAGGCCTGGCCCGTCTAAAGTCCTGCTCGCGTGCCCCTTATGTCTCATGTTAAATGTCGATCCACTGTCTACATGAAATTTTCCGTAGGCGTTTCAATTTCTTCAAATGTAGACTTGTCATTGTTGGATCAACTTTTGTTCTTTATTCGTCTTTTTAAAATTTCACTGCTGAACGATTTGCTTACTGTCTGTCATCGGTAAAAGAACTTTTATCTGCTTTCACTTTTGTGCGTGACTATGCCATTCAGCGAAGTGTGTCATGCAATAATTATATCGCCTGAACAATTAGACCAATATTGTGCAATCCATCAAATGTTTGCATTCATTACGATCTTCAAAGAGCTGCGATTTATACTTCATCTATCACATGATGGCATAAACATTACATGAAGAGCAGGTATTGTCTACATTCGATATAAGTGGGTCCAACTCACTGCATCGTTAGATCATATGACCTCACATGTGAACTGGGCAAGCACTGGATTCAGTACTTCTCTTTATTGAATTGGACCAACCGTATAGAGGACTGTTATAGCTTAAAATCCTCGCCTAACAATGAATGTGAAAGCACACAGCCATCTTTACATGTTTTGCCGGTGAAGGGCTTTGTGAGATGCTTTACTTACTATTCCCTCAACACCGTTATGGAAACGACATCTTGTGGATGGAGTTCTCTTATAGGCAGCAAATTCTTAAGTCGTAAATGCAGAACATTTAAAGATATTGGAAACAAGTTGACATAGTTGAGCTGAATGCATATTCTCCATGGGTATCCATCAGTGACTGATGGTTTAATCCTGGCCTTGAAAGAGGTTTTCGAATGTGAAATTGAACTCATTATGCCATTGCCAGCAAACCCCAAACGTCAGTTTAGATACGCAACCAAAACTAGGACTTGGGAGAAGAACTTGAAAAAGCTGTCCAGTGAATGCTGGCAGTAACATAGGGCATTTGATTCGGTGTAGGCGTTCTGTCAAACAGGTAACATGGTTGACAGCCCCATACATTTATGTTTTCTCCTTCATGTTTTCGAACTAAATCTCAATACGTGGTTGCATGCATGCAAGCTAACATAATAAATTATAGATCTTTTCCCCCATCTTTAGGCTCTTTGTAGATTCTGAAGCCCACCACCAATTCTCTAGCAATGTAAGGCCTATGATTTTGAGCAAGTTTACTCTTAGGACGCACGATTCTAGCTCAAGCATTCAAGGCCAGATTCTTATACACGACTTTGATTCAGGAGTCAAGGAATATAATTGCCGGCCCACTTGCCCAGCCCATTCATGGGTGGAGGCCATGGATAAAACTCTTTTAAACTCACACTCAGAAGGAAAAATGTCTGTACCATGACAGAGTACAGGCAGAACAGCACACTAATATGAAACTAAGGGAACCTAATAGAGCACGAGAACGTTTGAATGAATGATTCAATTTGTGTCATCGCCAAATATAGGCTTCCTGAACTCCTAATGGCTTTGGTTTAAGGTTTTCAAGTTTAGGAGGTGGGCTCGCAGGCCAGCCACCCGTATGGGCACAGATGAGCTGCTCCACCAAGCCGGGTAGAATCGTGCCATAACGGCCAAGCCATTACAATGCTAATCCGTAATGTGGGCCCATATTCTCGTACTCCTGAATGAAATTTTATTAAATTATGATAAGCATGTGTGTTGGAAAAAAATGTGAAAAATTCCATAGCAAGGCCTGTCTTTCGATACATTATTTTGGTAATGTAAGCAACATTTTTTGTTGAGAGATTTACAAGGGTGATGATCAGAAAAATCACATTGCACAAATCAAATGAGTTAGAAAATTAAATTCAAAGAGGATCCTTAAATTTAGGGGCTAATTCCCTAAAAAAAAACCTTGACTTTAGGTTAAGTCCCAATTTCATCCAAACTTTTTTTTGGTCTTATGAAAATTCATCAACTTTTACTCTAATCTCAAATCTATTTACGCATTCAAAAATCGCCATTGATTTCTTCAATATTATCAATATCAGAAGGTTGTTATTGTTCCTTACAAGGTAAAGATGTTGTTGAAAGCGAAAGTTTTAATAATGAACTTCTAACAAGTTCTAATGTCAAAAATTTTGAGCAAACTAATGGTGATTTTTGGACGTGGAAGCGGATTTTGGGATTAGAGTAAAACTTTGAGATTTTTTTATGAGACAAAAGGAAAATTGGGGTAGAATTGAGATTGGACCTAGAGTTAATTATTATTAGGCCTTAAATTTAAAAGATTTAACCATGTACAAAGTAGGAGCTCTCTCCCTTGGCGGCTCCGTCGTGGAAGTGGAGAGGCAAGTGGACTCCTTATTGGGTCGACTACTTGATGGCCACGAAAATTATATTAATGTCGTTGTTAATTCTAGTAATAAAGTAGAACATCTAGATTCTCCAGGTCATTCCCCGGTCTTCGGAATCAAAGTGTCATTAGAACTTTGTGCCATGTGGTCGACAATTTATTAGGGTCCCTAGATATGATATGTACCTAACATGATATTGTTATTTAGGTGGTCTATGTGAAGTCATTCGCCCACTCATCACTTTGCTCGACAAGGATTGAAGGATGCAAGGGATTCGAAACTCCAAGGAAAGTGATGTTTTGGCACTATTGAAACCCACAAATAGGGCCAAAAAAAGATCAAACGCCACATTCTATGGAGACAAAACATGAATAGTATTTAACGTGTCTTTCATGTACAGTTTAGTCAGAAAATTATGCCAATATGATTTTTCGGGATGACCATTGAGTAGGAAAGGATACAATTTTTTCTCTAACGTTTTGAGGGTGTTTTGAAAACTCTAAATTCACAATATTATTCTTTTAAAACTCTTACTATTGGGTAACGAATTATTACAGATTTTCGTGTACAATTCGAAACTGTCACTGTTATCAAGGCGTTATACCTTACTATAAAGTAAGTAATGCTAATTTAGGGATAAATTAGAGACCTTATGCTTCTTGAGGCAAAGAGTTCTTGTTACCCTAGTTTCTAATAGTATCTCTAGTAAATTTGGATGGGAAAACGACACAAAAAATGTGTGAATTTTGGCCCAATGTGTAATTTGATCTTGTGGTCTGAACTTTTAATGTATTGATATAGTTAACTTTTTTTACATGTTCAATACTGTTCGAACTGTATGAACTTGTTCGATAGAATCCTGAACATTAATAGAATGACCGCATTAAATATTTTCATACGGTTTATGAACTATATTGAACATGTATCAAAATTTTATGGACTATAATGAATAAATTAAAAGTTCAAAGACTACATTATACATTTGGTTAAAGTTTAGATATCGTATTAAACAAATTAAAAGTCTAGAGATCAAATTGCATATTAGATCAAAATTTATGGACTATTTGTGTCATCATCTCAATTTGGAACGGAGGATGAGTCTTAAGTAATATGACAATGTCTTTAAGTTACTCATTACATCTTGCTATGCCCCTCTCTCTCTCTCTCTCTCGCAACATATGTTTGGAAGGCTAAGAAGCCCTCTTTACACCAACCAAAAAAAAAAAAACGTCTTTACGCTCTTTCCACCTGCCTTCGTAGAGGGGACCATAGTGTTCCACCAAAGGAGTGATCAAAGTTTCAAAACTAAATAATTAAGGGGATAAACAATAATAATAGGAAGAAGAAACGAAGCTAAGGTCGGCAAGTATATTATAGTCTGCAATTGCTTTCAACATCCAATCAAAAGCAATAGCAAACGCTCTTTAAAGGCACGGACGAGAGACGAGCATTGATTCCTTTCAACAACAATGGAGGAGATTCTTACACGCGAGAGTGCAATACAAAAGTGAACTTTATCGGTAATTAAATTATGATTTTAGTCACGCTACTTGCTGTCTCTTTTCTCCTGTATATAAGCTCGAAGGCTCCTGCCATGGAGAGTGCAGCGATTGGTTTTCTCAACCCGTCTTTGGTTTTTCTTCCGTTAGGAATAAATCCCTCTTTGTATATAATTTCCTTTTCTTCCACTTTGATTGCCTTTGATTGAGGGAAAAGGCTGCAAAATAATATAGGTAAGTCGTTTATATAATTAGTGCTAACTCCTCTTAATTTGTCCTTGCTGCATGATAGTGATGATCATGTTCCTTTGTGTCCTTAATGGCATTGAGTATACATCATGTTGGGCAATGGAGATTTAAGAAGTGGGCTTTGTCTTAAATGCCGCTTTACCGGTATCACTGTCTCAACAACTTCAAAGCGTGTGCGCATTTAATATCCATTCTAGTGTGCTCTATTTTTAGATGTTATTTACTGCATTTTAGTTGGTCTGGCTTTGTTTTATTTATTTATTTTATGTAGTAATGATTATTTACAAAGAGAAGTGGTCGGTTTACTTTGATATTTTTTGATGTAGTACCTTACAAAAGTATGTAGAGGAGGGAATACATGGACCAAATGGAGCTTCGAGACTTAAGACCCAGCTTCCCAAATCAATTATTGAACATAGATAGGCCCAACGCTAAAAGCTAATATATGCTCAAATAAGCTCTAAATATCTTACTAAGTGAAACAATCAAGGCAGGAGCAAGTGAAACTGTTTATTACTTTGTATCTATGCCCCAAGAACGGTCCTTTGGTCTTTAAAATATGCTCCAACATTACATTTGTTACTGGGGATTAGGAGGGAAGAGAAATAGTTCTAAAAAATGCAATGGTGTTTGGATGGAGAGAAACAGACGGATGGAAAGGATTAGGAAGGATTAAGAAAGATTAAAAAGAATCAATCTGATCAATTCTATGTACATTTTAATTCTGAGGGGATTTGTAGGAATTTCCATAGATAGAAACAATCTTATTCTTCTTTCCCCCTTGTTCTCCTATTTTGCATCTATTTAGAAGTACATAAAAGTCTACTTACATCGCAATGCATTCTTTTCCTTTTCTTTTCCTTGCTAGCATCCAAATAATATTATAACTTATTCATCTCAAATTCTTTCCCTTCTTTGCCCTCAAAATTATTTAGATCGCTTTCTTCACTTCCTAGTCATTCCATTCAAAATGAGTGTTAATGTATAATATAGTGCTCGATAATGTTTAATCAGCCCTTCCTTTGTGGATTTCTTTCTTCTTGCTTTTTTACAAGCCATCATAATATAATGAAAACGATTTGTAAAAAAGGTCGAGTAAATTTACAGGACGCGCAAAATTTTTCTTGACTTGTTTAGAGAGAGAGAGAGAGAGAGAGAAGGTCTCCGATTTGGGTGGGTCCTCCTGTCACGTGGGTTCTTTTTCTTTTTCTTTTTTCATTTTCTGTCTTTTCATTTATTTTCAAAGTTCTTTTTTTTAATAAAATGCAACTCATGGTTCTCTTCTTAAATTTATAAAGGAATGCAGAGATTAAGAATTTCTAGTAAATTTCCACGGGGTGGTGGGTCCTCCTGTGGCCCCATTTTTGGGGGTTTACTCCAGCCACTTGCGTACGGGGGGTTCCTAGGTCATCAAAAAAAAAAAAAAAAATTTCTAGTAAATTTTATTTCCCAACATTATTCAATGAGCGGCCCACCTCGTGGATGAATTTTCACTCACTCAAATATTCGTGTAAAACCTAATTCTATGGCAATAATACTTAGCAAGTACGTATTAAAAATTTGGAACAAAAATGATTTTTGGTCAAAAATTGATTTCTCAATTTCTATTTCAGAAATTGAGAAGTTAAAAAATTTTAACTCCTGATTTTTTTTTTCAAATCTATTTCTAGAATAAAAATCTGTTTCAAAAATAAAAAAAAATCAAATGCGTTACCAAACGGATTTTATTTCAAACATGTTCCGGAAAACGTATAAAAATGAGAAATAAAGAAGCGAGAAATTTTATCATGCATGTCCTTACATATCATTAGTAGAAATAGCTATTTAATGTCCTTTTTTCGATTGCCGGTGAGAAAAATATATTATTAATATAATTCTTTAACGAACAAGTTCAACCATCAATATAACATAAATTATTATATTTGTTGGATTCATATGTGTTCAATATACATATTGGATCAAATAAATTTCACGAGATATCATGTTCGGGATAAAATTATATAATTAGCGTTTTTTTACGTCGATCCTGTATATGCAAAGCATTTGATAACTTTTTGCAAAAGGTACAAACCATCTTGTCTTGAACTTTCGCTTAACATTATTCCTGTATCTTCCATGGATCCTAACTCCACGCATTATAAATAACACAATTCAATCCCTCCTCTCCCTCCATTCTAAGTCTCTCTCTCTCTCTCTCTCTCTCTCTCTCTCTCTCTCTCTCTCTCTCTCTCTCTCTCTCTATCTATCTCAGAGAGTGCTTTGTGCACCCTTTGGTTTTTAGGTGGGTGCATAAAACACGATGCAACCTGGGAGTAGAAGAAACACACTCTCCACTGATTTTGATTCGGTTAGTGTTAACTAAATTTTCAAGTAGAACTAGATGCTACCCAGATTGAGACAACATGGCCTCCGATGGATGAGTAAATTTGAAGTTCCTTTCATTTGGCAAGACAGGGTTTAGTTTCCACACACACCACTTCCTAACAATTCCTATTTCCTTCTTTTTTGGTTGCTCTTCGGGACATTAAAGATGGGTGAGAGTGCTGCCACCAAGAACAACCAAAACCACCACCACCACCACCACCAAGTTCGTGACATGTCCATTGAAACGCTTCCTCAGAGTGTCTCCAATTGCTTCGACTCCTTTGATGACGACGGCCGCCTGAAACGCACCGGTAATCAACCTTAACTTCTTACACTACATCATCTGATCCAATTCTACTTGTTCACTACAAGTTTGACACATCAGCTGTGTGAAATATATATTGTTTGTACTAGGAATAACAGTTTTATATGCTTAATCCAAGTGCTATTCCTCACAAATTACTGGAAAAACTATCTTGAGAGACAATGAAAACTTTCCAAATGCAAAGAGCTGATCGGATTTCGTCGATTGACTAATCAGGGACGTTATGGACGGCGAGTGCGCACATAATAACAGCTGTGATAGGATCGGGAGTGCTTTCACTGGCATGGGCCATTGCTCAGTTAGGGTGGATTGCTGGCCCAGCTGTGATGTTCTTATTTTCCTTTGTGAGCTACTACACCTCTTGCCTCCTCTCTGATTGCTACCGCGCTGGCGACCCCGTCTCCGGCAAGCGTAACTACACTTACATGGACTCTGTTCGCTCGATTCTCGGTATGAATTGATATAGACTCCTGCACTTTGCTTAATTTCCTACTACCGTATGTCTACAAATGTATAGCAAAATGAGTCGCGAAACTTTTAATTATAGGTGATAATAGTAACTCTGCATTTTTAGAATATGAACATTTTCAAGGTTTTATTCTCAGGTGGAGCAAATGTAAAAGCATGTGGTTTTATTCAATATTTCAACCTATTCGGAATTTCCATCGGCTATACCATTGCAGCATCTATCAGCATGATGTGAGTACAACTCTTTGTTCTCAAACTCTCACAAATTTATTTAGCAGATCACAGTGAACTTAAAATTCTACTGTTTCTTATATAACCTGGCTGATTCAATTTCATATATGCTCCCTCTTTCCAATGAAAGGGCGATAAAACGTTCGAATTGCTTCCACGAGAGTAACGGGGAGAACCTGTGCCACATGTCGAGCACTCCGTACATGATCATGTTCGGCATCACAGAGATTCTGCTGTCTCAGATTCCGGATTTCGATCAAATATGGTGGCTTTCTATTGTGGCTGCTGTCATGTCCTTCACTTACTCTTCAATTGGTCTCGCCTAGGAATTGCCCAAGTTGCAGGTACAGCTTTCTTCTTTCTCCAGACAGATGGCCTAAAAGTTTCAAGAGATAATATTATCAATATCTTAAATAAGAAGTTGATTCCAGCAATTTCTTTTCTTGATGAGCAGCTAGTGGAAGTTTCAGGGGTAGTCTTACCGGAATAAGCATTGGAGCTGTGACTGAAACCCAAAAGATATGGAGGAGTTTCCAAGCTCTTGGAGATATTGCCTTTGCATACTCATTTTCTGTCATCCTTATTGAAATTCAGGTACTTCAACGTATTCCACCCGTTCAAAAACTGAGGAAATACTTAAGAGTGGATAAATTATTTTTCTTGTTAATTAAAAGATTCAAGCAAATATTTGTGACGGCTAAGCCAAAAAGTTGAGTTTTGAGTGCCGCAAGCTCAGGAAAAATCGTGTCTTTGGCAGGACACCATCAGATCCCCACCATCAGAAGCAAAGACCGTGAAGAAGGCTACTTTTCTGAGCACGGTGGTGACAACGACTTTCTACATGCTCTGTGGCTGCATGGGCTATGCTGCTTTTGGTGATGCCGCTCCAGGAAATCTTCTGACCGGCTTCGGTTTCTACAACCCATTCTGGCTTCTTGATATTGCAAATGCTGCTATTGTGATCCATCTTGTTGGAGCATACCAAGTATACTGCCAGCCGATTTTTGCCTTCCTTGAGAAACAGGCCGCTCAGAGATGGCCTGATAGTGAGTTCATCACCAAAGAGATAAAGATCCCGGTACCGGGCTTGGGCCAATACAATATGAACCTCTTTAGGCTTGTTTGGAGGACGATTTTCGTGACCTTGACCACCGTGATATCAATGCTGCTCCCGTTCTTCAACGATGTCGTGGGGATCCTTGGTGCCTTGGGATTTTGGCCTCTAACGGTCTATTTTCCCGTCGAGATGTACATTAAACAGAAACAAATCCCCAGATGGAGCACCAGATGGGTATGCCTCCAAGTGCTGAGCATGGCCTGTCTTGTGATATCAATCATGGCAGCTGCAGGCTCGATCGCAGGAGTTATGCTCGACCTTAAGAGTTATCAGCCATTCAAGACGAGCTACTAAAAAAATACAGACGTTTCGTTGATCGGTCATTAAAGAAGAAAGAAATAATGTCATTGACGTTTCCAAGTTTCATTGTGCACAATTCCTTAAGTGGGCGGTGCTAGTGTGGTTTGCATCTTTGTCTTGGTTAGCTTGTTTTCTAAAACAGTTCCTGTTTGGAAGAAGGAAGAACTTGTATGTAATTGTGTGGAATCCTCAACATAAATCTCTTTTCTTCTCAATTTGCTTGTTAGTGTAAAAATCTTGCTATAACAAGGGTGAGAAAACACCCATCAATATCGTTTTATGATAAAACATCCTTCCGACAGCCTACGGCACACTTGATATCCATGATTTAAACCAAGCTACCAACCTCCTAGCATGTTTCTAGAAAACAACAAAGCGATATAGCAGGTGAACTGAAACAAACATTCATTTGAGTGATTTTGATCTCCAAAGAACAAGCATTTATTTACAACAATAAAAATACCGTAATAGTGCGGCTAAATGTGGGGATGTTCATGTTTGCTGCATCGGAAATTTCCTGATTAGTTAAACAAGCTTTGGAACATTGTAAAATATCGCTATCTTCCTTCTCTTCTGTCTGATCGTTTCTCCTCCGTCTTCCAATTGTATTCATAATCCTGCTTTACGCTCCAACGTTACCCCCGACCAATGATTTGGCGTTACATCTGACAAACTTCTGATTTCACTCTTACTCATTACAATTCTTCAAGGTTTTATTACATTTCTAATTACGTAGGTCTAATTACGTAGGTGGCGGACATGTCGTATGCACAGCTCTGCTTAGATAAAACTTCCTGGAATGATTTTGCCCGTGTAGGCATTCTCATCCATGCGGGGGTATATGCTTGACATAGACAGTGCCCATGTTTTATTATTAGTTTAAGTTTTTGAGATAAACATTCATCTAATAAGGAAAATAAGGAAATCAGGAGAATTACCAAAAAGTTCTAAACTTATTGCAATTATGCAAATTCAGTCCTAGACTTTTATTTTTTGGCTAATTCAGTCCTAAACTTTTTTTTTTTTTTGGCCAATTTAGTCCTAAACCTTTTACAATTACACCAATTCAGTCCATCCGGCCAAAATTGGCCGGCCGACGCTAACGTGGACGCCGACTGAGGACAGCTGGCTAGCGAACGTTGATGTGGCAATTTTTTAATTTTTTTTTTTTGAATTTTTTTTAATTTTTTTAATTTTTTTTTTTTAAATTTTTTAATTTTTTTTTTTCCCCCACTTTCTTCTTCCTCCGCCGACTGGCGCCAACCGAGGCGAGGGCCGGCGAGGTTAGCCTCGTCGGCCACTAGTGAGGCTCACCCCGCCGGCCACCGGCGGCGAGCCTCGCCCAACGACGACAAGGCCGCCGTCACCACATCTAGCGAGGCTCGGCTCGCCCTAGCCATGGCGAGGTCAAGCCTTGCCGGCCATCGGCGAGGTCGACCCTCGCCTTGGCTGGGCAAGGGCTTCTTGTCCTCCTCCCAACCACTGACACCACCGCCCGTCACAAACATTCTCTCTCTCTCTCTCTCTCTCTCTCTCTCTCTCTCTCTCTCTCTCTCTCTCTCTCTCTACTGGTACGCGATTAGGGTTTTCTCTCCGATTCAATCGAATCCGGCAGCCCGATGCGCGCACCTTTATATGCAAGCGGATGGAGCAAAGGAGACGGAGGAGAATGCCTCGCCCAGCCAAGGCGAGGGTCGACCTCATCGGGTCATTTGGGCGAGGCTTGCCTTCACCGTGGTATTGCGAAGCAGCCCCATGCCCGGAGGAAGAAGAAAGTGGGAAAAAAAAATTAAAAAATTAAAAAATTGCGCATCGGCGTTTTGGTATTTGTCACTCAATCGACGTCCGTCGGCGTCGATCCATCAATTTTTGTCGGATGGTAAATTGGCATAATTGTAAAAGGTTTAGGACTAAATTAGGTAAAAAAAGAGTTTATTTGAGTTAGACAATCGATTACGATAAGTTTAAGCTTTTTTGGTAATTTTCCCTAAGGAAATCGAAACTAAAAGAAGAACAACACAAACAAGAAATGAGAGAAAAACAAGATCTCGAGGAAAGTTGGCATGATCGGTCTGTGTTAAACAACATCCACATCTGGCTAACTTCAATCCTATCAAAGTAGGGTCGCCACCTTTCATGACCACATATCAAACCTTCATGCAACTTTTTCTACGTCCTCTCTCCAACGTACAAATCGGCATAGAATTGACCTTTCAGATCCTGAACGCACCCCCCTTGTTGCCAGCAATATCTTTCCCTACCGGAGAGACAGACAACGACCTTTACTTGTTGGAAAAGACGTCAAGTCCTCAAGAGATGCTGCTCATTACCCAAATATAAATAAATAAATAATTGTCATGCATGAAGATCTGAACCTCAGTCCTGAGTCCAGGAAGGTTTCATTTGAGCTGAGAATAGAAAAGCTGACAGCTAAAAGGCGGAATCAAAAGGGGGTCCCAAATAAATCGAAAATGAACGGTTGCTCAAAATCACAGAAAAAAATTGAATGGGTCGGACTTGGAAATGTCAGGCAAGAAATATGCTCAGCACTGTTTCTGTACTTTAAGCAGGAAGCAGCCAACGTGGAAGACAACACTCCACAGGACATTAAGTAGAAACGACTTTTAGGAGAGTACATATTCAAATGATGGAAATTTTGGGATGCTCCATCAGAACCACCAAAGGTGCTGCTTCATGTTTACTCCTTTTTTCCATCATAACCTGTGGCCAGTAACGTTAAATATCATCTAGTGGTGGAGATATCATGAGCATCTGGTCCACTTAGACGTGGTTCTTCCTCCCAAACAAAATAGAATCCTCGCAAGGTACTTCGTTTGAATTAACTGAGTTTAGACGATAATGTAAAGTGGATGACACTAGCATGCGCGGCACAAGAAGCTGTTCCATAAGTTCTTTTCATTATCTTCTTTCTGCCCTTAATTCAGATTCTTCAAAATGGAGATCAAGAAAATCGTGGAAGCAGAAGGCAAAGATCCACCTCTACTTTTCGAGAGCTAATCACATAAAAGGATCCCAGATGACGTGAGATGGTGCAACAGCGCGAATTAATCTCGTTAGAAAGAAATCCATTCACCCGGGGATCATGTCAGTTTGAAGTCGTCCATATTTAATACCAATCCTAGTATCACTTCCAATTTTCAAAAGGAATTTACTCATTTTCTTCATCAGTCACAAATCTCAAGTTTTTCCAAGCTCTTTAAACCAGTTTTGCCAGCACAAAGATAATTTACATATATGATAGACATCACAACGCACGCAGATATAGACATGGATATCCTTGTAGATGTATACGTTTGCAGATTTGTTAATTCAAAGGGAAACCTCTCCACATACCGAGTAAAATTACTAAACCATCTGCCAAAGGCGAGTTGTTTATTTTAGTAACAAGAACACGACCATTTAAATAAGAGGTCGGCAGCGTTCCCACTATTTTCTCTTCTTCTTTTTTTGGGAAGGGGGGGGTTAGAGTGGGGATGGTCGGGGAAGGAGGGAAACCTTACACCTCGCCATCACCTCGCACGATGGCGAAATAAGTGATCTTGTAGGAAGAAATAGACTGTCAGCTTACATGCGACACCCAAGAAACCTCACATCATTGTGAAAATGATACCGCAATGACACTTACAAATACATCGCCGGAGGTGTTATGTTCATCATCGAATAGAACTGTCCGCTAAAATAAAGACTTTCTTCTATATAGAGATGTGCAGAGCAATCATACAGATCGATACAGATGAGGTTATACACTCAATAAATGGAGCTATATCACAACCCAAGAGGGAAAAAATTACCAAAAAGAAGACAAGTCTTCTCAATCTCAATGAGAAGCAAATCTAGTAAGAGTTTTCCATAAATGGAATCAACAGATGCTATTCTACAAAGGCACAACATTCCAACCGATAACACAATAGCTTTCAACTTCTTTTACCTCGAGAGACGCTCAATTGCAGCAAGCGACGATGTTCTGCAACCTTTGGGAGAAATCAAATGGATTGTGTGTATCTATGCTCTTTGTTTGCACATGTGCACAGTACATTTCATCAAGAAGACGTGCTACCATTCTTCTGCATGAAGCAGACTAGCATTCCACCAAAAATATGACACGGTTGCCAACAATGCAGCGTTAAAAGACGCAAGATCGCTCCAGGATTTCAAAAGAGCTCCTCAGAATTGAATTTGTTCCAAGCTTCCTGAGCATTATTAAAACAACGATATCAGTAAAAGGATATCCCTCAGACAAGAATTCTTCATTTGACTTGTGACTGGTTCCTCCACCTTTCAACAAATTACTTGCTACATAGTGGCACTAAGACGACCCACATTTACAAATATGTCCTGAAAGTTTACAGTGATAACATGCGCAATACCAACAGAGACATGACCAATTAGGAAAATTTGATATCCCAAATACCTTAAGGAGGTCAAACACTTTCTCAGCAACGTATTTCTGCTGAAGATTGGCACCTTTCTGCTGCACTTTATCAGGATGAATGCACAAGGTTGCTTTCCTGTATACCTTCTTCACCGCTACACCAGTTATCAAATCTGTCAAAGACACAGGCTGCCAACCACATTCAGGCCAGAGCACCTACCAAAAATCAGAAAAAAGAAAATCAGCCACTGCAAAATACAAATCAATGACCAAAATATCTATCAGCGAAAGCAAATAATTTCTGTCAAACTGACTAATCAAATTTCAAACCAAAGTTTTCCATTTAGTAAACTGCAATTCATAAGTAAGTTAAAAAGGGAAACAAGTATCTCGACATACATATTGTAAAGTTGAAAGCAAGGCCCGAAGGTTCCCCTCTTTGCCAGCAGCCCATCGCTTGATCTCTCCACATCCAATGTTTCAGCAATTCTCTGAAAATCACCCAAACCAATATTAAAGAGAGAATCTCACTAATTTGTAATTTTGACCAAGAATCATTGTAATTAAAGAGCTAATGTGGGATGAACATGAAATAATAGAGGAAATATGCAACCCGTATACAATGATCATCAACAAAAAGTATCAATTCAAAAATCGAAACAAGCTTCAAATTTATTCTGCCATCTGCATTCAAATTTACTATTTCATGCCCTTCGTCATCTAAACTGTGTAGGACACATCAATGTACAAAAGCATCCACACTTTTCCCCAGTTTAACCTTGACAGCAGTAAGTGCATTCTTAAAGGCGATTCACAAGAAGCCATTTGTTGTTTACTTTTCCCCAAGGAGAAAAAAAGATTTGAATTCATGAGAAATATTCCTAGTCCAATTGCAGAAAATCCTTCAAAATGAATGTCAAATAGTAGAACCCAAACAAAGTAAAAACTCTAGATAGAACCGCCACCAACTCAAACAAAAAAACCCAACAAAATCCAAAACGTACACAAATTATATTAACTAATGTTAAGGATCTCCTCAGTAGGAGTCTAAATTTTTGACTTTTACATTAAAAGATGAATTTAATAGTGTCAACTCTTATTCATGCATTTGACCAAATGATTATTGTGAATTGGAGATTTCGCAATTCAAGAATGAATAAGGAGTAGGTTGGTGAGGTTTCTGACAACATGTTTGTATGGAGAAATAATCATCTTTAATTGTTGTGATGTACTGCTAACAACAAGATTCGAGTAGATTTAATATGTCCCTAGGTTCTTTGGCTTCTGTATAATTCATTTTGTGGTCCTGTGTCAACTTGGCATATAGGAATTTCAGTTAGGAAGAACAAGCAGTTCTGTCTAATTCAATTCTTAATCCATCCAGAACGTGATGGTTACAGGTAATGGAAAATTTTACAGATGATGGTGCGTAATTATTGGATGTGGTCTTTAAGAAAGTTCTGGCAATATCTACTTGTACATTGACTAATCTTATTTTACTTTATACAGTGTCTCTGAAGCCAGATGTTTTTGAGGGGTTTAGGTTTGATTTTACCAAAGGACTTAATCCACAATTTGCTCTGAGTCACAGGTAGATCTTGCTTGGTTGCTTTATATACTTGGTTTGCTTGTATATTTATTTGAGCATTTTACTCGTGCCCATGCTTATTTTAACTTGTCATTGTCCATCAGTGTGTCCATGGGAGTTGCTGAAATTCCTTCTCAATCTACTGAGACTATCAAAATCCCCACTGCCCAGTATGAGTTCGGTGTTAATTTTATGGACCCAAAGGTACGGACATTCTCTGTCAGATATTTGGATGATGGTATTAATACTGTGGTGTTAGTAGCTGTTGTTACTGCTACTCTCTCTCCTGATATTTGTTTGACGAGTGTCATACTAATTTTAATTTAATACAGTTGATGCTATTTGGGAGGCTTTTAACGGATGGCAGATTAAATGCTAGAGCTAAGTGGGATTTGACCGACAATTTTTCTTTCAAGGCTAATGGGCTGGTACACTCTTACTAGATCATCTCTGTCTCTTCTTTCTCTTCTTGTTTTGGTTTGAAGATTGTTTCTTATGTTGTGAATGATTAATCTATAAATTTTTTTCGCAGCTTACCGGCGAAGCCACACATGTCGCACGGCATGTTCAATTTTGATTACAAGGTCAAGTTTGTTATTTTTATCATCTATTTCCTCCTTGCGCAGTGTCATAGTTGGAGATGTGACTTTTCTGTTAGTGTAGGTTGAAGATATGCTCTCACGCTAGTGTTATCTATACTAGAGTTTAATATAGTATTATCTTTTGCAAGAAATAGTGAGAAGTGCACCTTAGAGATCCCTTGCATTATAGAACTCAAGAAAGATTCTTTGGGGTGGTTTACTTGTGAACTTCAGCCTTAATCTGATGGACTCGTGTCTCTTGGGAATTCTGATTTATACAACGGTTGTGTTGTCACTTTTATTCTATTGATGTCCTGCTTAAGCTTCTTTTCTGTTACTTTTACAGGGAAGTGATTACAGAGCCCAGTTTCAGGCAGGAAGTGGTGCCTTATTTGGAGCAAATTATATTCAGGTACACGATATATCTATTCTTGCTGCGCCTTTAATATTTCTTTTTGCATGGTACAGAATGTGAAAACTGAATCCATTTGTCAAGACTGAGTGTCTGTGAAACTTAGTAAAAGCTCCCCTTTTTATTTATTTTTTCCCTGATTAATGGAAGCTTTTCACAATGTACAAGTTTGCATCTTAGCATATTAAGACTTGAGAAAATCAGCTTTTTATGTATGTATAAAGAAGAATTTGCAAAAAAATTGGCTATTTGAGGGGGTTTCTTGCCCATCAACAATGATATTTATAATAGAAAAGGTCAATGAAATCCACGATTACACAAGCATTTGCAAAAATATCGAGATTGTAAAGTACGAACCATCTCTATCTAGTAATGAGGATCTCTAATCTAATCAGGTGTCAAATTTTGTGTCATAAGTGTGCATAGACAATCTTTCCTTTCCACTTCTCAACAAGTTATGGTTCTGAATGTCTAGTGATTTCAAGAAAAGTTTAGTCTTTAGATGTCAACAACAATTGTGATTATGGGTACATGCTGCCTTAATTACTACATACGTTGTCAAGGATTTCCTGTACAAGTTTCTTCTTCGTTGCTGCATTCCATAAAGAAGCCAAAAGATTATCTCAGTGTCATTAATTCATGAAATTTTGGTTTCTTTTTCTTTGATTAACAGCTATAGATCTGTTAACTCGGGGCAGCAGAATGCTATCACCTCTCACGTGGAGGTTCTCTTATCCTCCACGGTGTAGCTCTCATTGGCTATTTTCACTCTTATCTTTTCTTGCAGAGTGTGACACCTCATTTATCTTTGGGAGGTGAAGTATTTTGGGCTGGACAGCATCGAAAGTCTGGTATTGGATATGCTGCTCGATTCAACACAGATAAAATGGTGCGACACCTTGGCTCTTTGCCTTTTTTGGTCCATCAGATTAAAGTTTGCTCTTTACTTAGGGAATTCCATTATCAGCATTTTGTCCTTTGGAAGTTGGAACACTGTAAAACATATATGGTCTCTGTTTCCAATCATTATACCACCATATTGCTGTCTCATGTACATCTTTGGATGTGTCATTCCATCGCCATCATGGTGAATGGTGATTCTTGATTAGCACTCTGGTTATGAGACATGATGCTCAACGCAATGTAAATATTATGTTGGACTGTTGGATTGAATTCTCAACTATTGATCACTTATTTACGATATATTTAGATTGATTGTCACTCGATGGAGTGTGGAGAGAAGTAAGATATATGGTGCTTTCTGGCTTATTGGTGTAGGTTCTTCTGTCTAAGCTGATCTGTTAATAATACATTTTCCTGTACATGCTATTTGTGCATTCTCTAAAGATAAGCAATGCATTTATAATGCCCAGATCTATGAGCTGAAGGTTTTCATCCCTCTTCGTCATCAGGGTCAAGGGCCTTCTTGAATTACTAGATGATAGGAGCTATTGCATTTCTTATCCATTTCCTTGATGTGAGGTTCACTTTGTAAAAGCTTGTCCTCTTTCTATGACTCATATCCTCTGTTATGGTATGTGTTTGTCTATATAAAATATAGATTACACTAGTCTCGAGATTTTTGTACCTGGTTTTCTTCATTTTATTGGTGGAGTTGGTTTTGATTATAAATTTCCTTGAGTATCTGTTTAGTGATTTCCAAAAGCTTAACAAAAAGGCAAGCACATTGATAGGTGCAGTTTACATTTTTCTTAGCGTGGTTTATTATCTGTCACTGAGACCATGAGTATTGCGACTCGCATTGCTTATAGATGCACTTTTCCTATCTGGATGTTCTTTGTGATATTCTCATGGTCATTGTCATCATTGCTAATGCATACAGGTCGCTACAGGACAAGTTGCTAGCACTGGAATGGTTGCATTGAGTTATGTTCAAAAGGTGTCTGAAAAGGTGAAGTAGCCAGGCTTTCCATACCATTTTTTTCCATAAATTAGTATTATTGAGGGTTTTCTTATGATTTTTTCCATTTTAATCAGGTTTCTTTGGCAACGGACTTCATGTACAACTACATGTCAAGAGATGTAACTGCAAGTGTGGGTTATGATTACCTCCTTAGACAGGTAGATCTTACACGTGAAATGTTTTTGTTGTTTTTTCTTTTGTGCAAAATATGTCTGAAGCCATCAACTTTCCTTAGTTACATTCAACTTGTGTTCAGAGTGGGTTTTATATGTCTTTTGGGTGGAATGCATTACTGCCTTATTAGGCAATCCTGTTCCTATTCTGTAGCTTGTGCATGACCAACTACAATGTTTACACAGCTTAGCGTAGGTTATCTATGACCACAACAATTGAAAAACTGTCACCACCAATTTCTTATGTTCATCACATGTGATTACTATCTTCCAAAGGCCCCTTAAGTTCCATCTTTATCGTTACTGCGCCTTCATTTCTAGCAGCAATGCCACCATTGCCAGCACCACTACTGCTACATCACTTTTTATTCTACTACTGCTGCTATCAACAGTGCTGCTGCCACAATCTGCTCTAGCGACCTCTACATTTGCACTTTTCATCGCTTTGAATTAGGATTTAAAAATTCATGCAAACTTAATTGAATTAAAATAGCATCAAAAGCATGAAATTTGAGTAAGTTCAGCACAGTGGTACCAAATTTCTTAATTCTAATTTAAGGAAATGTCAATCCTATAGAATTCCAAATCCATGCAATTAAATTAAGCACCTTTAAATTTCCCCATTTGGCACAAGAGCATGTTAGTTGATCTTGTTTTGTTGATTGGATTGTCATCACTCGATCTCACATTATTTATGATGATAGATCATGAAAGATATTATTGATTATTCGGTGTCAATAATTTGGCACTGTTATTTTTTTTTACCTTAGTATGCACTTTGTTGCAGTTTAATTTCATGGCCCATGTGAATCCCTATTGGGAGGTGTCCTGGGAATGCTTCCCTTAACCGTCTTTTGGTTGTTACAGTCTCGCTAAGAGGGAAGATTGATTCTAATGGCTGTGTTGCTGCGTTTCTGGAAGAGCGATTGAATATGGGTCTTAACTTCATATTGTCTGCGGAGGTAAGTAAGCATGAGTTTGACAGACAATTTTCCATGCCCCCTGTCTTGACCAGATAACAAATATAGAACGTGCTGTGTAAATGTATTGCAGTTGGATCATAAGAAGAAGGACTACAAATTCGGTTTTGGCTTGACTGTCGGACAGTGAGACTTGATGCATGGAGCTATTGATGAATTCTCCTTCCCTTATTGCTGCTGCAAACTTCAAGTTTGTGGGTCGATTTTCCTTTCAATTATCGGAGAGGTTTTGTTGTACAATCCTTGAGCAAAATGGTTTAGCTAAATTTACCAGCTCGAACATTATTCAGATGGCTCGGAGCTGGTTAATTCTTTTTCCTCTCTTTTGTCTTGGAACCGTAGCTATCATTAGTTGGAAGCTAGGTATGTTTCATGCCAAATTATCGACTTGCTACGACTTTTAAGTTTGATCTTTGTTAGCTAAGCGGCGAGAGCTCTTCAAGAGTATTTATACTGCAGATTAATGGCTGGACTTTACCTTTGAAGCTTTGTTGTATTGACTTGATGAATGGCTGGTGTAGCTTTTAGATAGCTTTTAGATAGTCGATCTAATAGATCAAGTCAATTACAAAATTTGCATTTGTATCTAGAGGAGCGTGCCATTTCTCAATCGGCTTGATTTACCTGGTCAAGTTAGAATGGTAGCTTTCACGCTGGCTTTTATCCGGCAATTGGCCGGATATCTGAGCCAAGACCACCTAGGATGGGGATCTATTCCTACCGTGATTTTCATGTTTGGAACAGGAAATGATATGGATTGGACATTGAGACTGGTCTAGGATATGAGATCATTGAGTTAACAATGATACTATTAGGTTATTTACTTGATCTTCATTTATAATCTCTTTCAATTTGTAGTGGTGCTATAGTTGTCCTTAAAAACAAAATTCATCCGCCATATTACTATCGTCCGGTCGGGTTGGGTCGGGTTGTAGCCATGCTGGATTTTCCTAATCTGAAAATTCATTTTCTATATTATCATCATTTTCCTAGCGTGTTGAATTTGTTTTGAAATGAGAATTTATGGGATTTATTCGAAAATACAAATGTGTTTATTATAGCTTGGTCATTTGATTGATTCATAATAAACATGATTTTTTGCAAGTTGCAATAGTAAATTTTCGGGAAAAAGTCACCAAAAATTTCAAACTTTGCTCAAAGTGACAAATTTATCATAATTTTTTTTTTGTGATAATAAAATCTCAATTTTGTTAATCGTGACACATTTAATATTTACCAAAGGCATTTTCATCTTATTTTTTTAATGTTTTTTTCTTCTTCTTCTCTTCCCTCCGTCGGCCATGGCGAAGGAAGCCGAACTCAGTGTGAGGGAGGCCCTCACCAATGTCTGGGCGAGGGCGGCCCTCCCCCTCACTAGCCCAAGCAAGGACAACCTCGCTAGATTCGATGAGGGCGACCTTCGCTTGGGCCGGATTTGCGAGGACAGCCCTCCAACCCAAGCCGGCATTGGGCGAGGGGTGCTCTCCCCAAATTTGGCGAGGAGGCCTCGCTCGAACCAACCGAGGGCGACCCTAGCTAGCCTGGCGAGGGGCCGCCTAGATAAGGCCGCCTTGCTTGAGTCTAGCTTCCCTTTGCAAAGGAAGAAGAAAAAAGAAAAAAAAAGAAAGAAAAATTTTAAAAAGTAAAAAACAAAAACGCTCTATAATTTAAAGTAAATGATTATATGAATAAAACACGGTTTTTCATTTACGAAAAAAAGATTTGGGTAAATGTGTTACGGTTACTTAAAGTTTGAAATTTTCCATATTATCAAAAAAAATTTGGGTAAATTTCTCATAAAGTTTGGGATTTTTTGTGGTTTTTTTTCCTAAATTTTCTGAATCTATCAGCAGATAATGACAATAATAATAATTTATTTTTCGAATCCGACGATGCGGGGAGGGAGAAGACGAAATGAGGAATAATGGCAAGAGAGAGGAGAAGGGCGCCATTGACGAGGTGGAGGAGCTGCTGCGAGCTGCTCAGGACGACGTCCTCTTGAAGCTCTCTCTCAACTCCCACATCGCCCGCTCCTCCTCCTCCGATCTCCACCCCGATCTCTCCCGCCGCTTCACCGCCCTCAAATCTCCCCCCTCCGCTCCCGCCGCCGCGCCTTCGCAGCCACCGCCTCCGGCTCCGGCGGCTCCGGCGGTTTCGGCTTCTTCTCCGTCTCCTCGTCAGGTCGATGACGAACTGAAGGCCGTCCTGGGCGAAGATCTGTCGGCTCGGTTCGCCGCCCTCAGAGGATCGCTGTATTCTTCATCTCCGTCTTCTTCGTCTACATCTTCCAATGCGGCTACTGCGGCTGTCGGCCCTAGCGCGGTGGCCGACGGTCGCGATCGGCGTGAGGATGGTGGTTTGAAGAGCGGCGGCGAGGATGATCTGAAGGAGGAGGATGAAGTGGAGAAGCTCATTCAGTGGGCGGTGGACGCCGCTCGGCTCGATCCGTCTCCGCCTTCGGATGACGACGATGGTCCCAACGACATTGATGATAGTGACGACGACGACGACGGCGGCGACAGTGACGACGAGAGGGAGCAGAAGAAGAACAAGCAGAAGAGCAAATAGCGTGTAATCTACTTATACACTCCTTGTTATACTTTCTGCGGCTTCACTTGAATACTCTATCCCTGCGCTTATATTGAAGATGGCCCCCATTTGTGTGTTTAGGGTACGATTGTGCAAAAAGCATGACTTCCTCGATTTCAAATTGAATGTCACTATGAGGTTGTGTACTTAATCCAGCGTTTGAGCAAATTTAGAGTGGTGAGGGGGTGGAGCAAGAATAGAATGAGTGTTTTGTGTCAACTTGTGCGGAACAAGATATGCATCGGATTATAGATGAGATCATAAGCATGGAGAATAATTTTGCATCCAGATTTATCTGAGTTTCCCGGTGCATTTGGTGCAAGGTTTTGGCGATTTTGGACGAGAAAGCCATCTCGAGAAGCATCTGTTCATTGAATTCGTCAATGCTGTTCAGTAAAACGAACAGGATACCATTTGATGTTCGTGGATGGTTCGATTTAGCCACTATAACAGTATCTGCCTGAAATTGGCAATAAGGGAAAGTAGAGATTGGATTTAGCAAAGTATTCCGTATTGTTCAGTAGTACTTTGGTTACATGGAAATGGGATGAAGTACATTTGGCTATACTGCTAATTTTCACTTGGGTCATTCGTTATGCTTGGATAGTGTAGAAAACGTAGGGAACTCTAAAATGCGGGCTTGTCTTGCTTGGTTTGTATGCTGTCATCTCTTTTCTTGATGTCTTGTGGCTTCTATCATTCGGCTGTTGATGCTGCTTCTCTCTTCCAATCTTCATTCAGTTCTTGAGCTTCAAGGTGTTCATTTCGGTTTCTCTTTCGCAGCCGTCCCTCACGAGTAATTTTCTTGGGTGATGGGCGAATTGCGTGCAATCCTAGCTGTTTTTGAAGTTGATGTAGACTTGGAGTTTGGAGACAGAATAAGGTACATCAGTGTGTGACGGTAGGAAATGTGATCCAATTGATGAGGAGACACTTCTTGGACCCTCAACTATTTGCTATTACTTTACCAATCCTCTTTTTCAGTATGGTTGTAGCACCCGAATGCGCAAATGTCCTGCACTAACGTCGAGTCGATCAGATTATCTACAAGTGCATGAGATACTTGAATGAAAGTGAAATCATGGTATATCTCTCTGGTAGTTTATTTAGTTGTAAGGACCCAATTTCAAACTAAGCATAGATCGATAAACCCACACCAGCTAGTTTCATGAAATTTGAACCTCTTTTACACATCAAAGGTAGAGTAGTGGCATTCATGTTTGAAAGAGTTTCACATTTCGCTTTCTGAAAAGTTGAACTTAGAGGTGTTTGGTGTTCAGTCTCCATTTGACAGAATTGATTTGGTGCAAGTATGAGGTAATGGTAGCTAGGTGTCACGGCCAAGAGGTTTCGGTAGCTAAAGGGCCGTACCTTGCTGCGGAGGACCGTGCTCGCTTGGATTCCCAACAAAACTTCTTCTGAAACTTTTCAAGGGCGGGCGATACGGTCATTACGCCAAATTTTAGAAGTCTCTATCATAAGTGTCGGTAGTTGATAGTTATGGTGGTGCGATCTTGTCCGTCGGATAAAAATCCGATTGGTAAATATGGTGGTGCGATCTCGTCCGCCGGATAAAAAACCGATCAATGGATATAATCAGAGGGCCTCTAGTATAAGAAGGGGTGCCCTCCCCTCATTTGTATCCATCCAACCATTTAAATTTATCGAAGACTCATTTCTTTTCGAGCTCATTTCTCTAGAAACTCTCTTACGATTCGGGTAGCTCGCGATTGGCCCGTGACATAGGCATGAAGGAGTCTTTCATGAAGGAAGGTCTTATTGCAAGAAAAGTGGCCCTGCAGAGCAGTCAAATTTCCTTGAATTAATAGTGTAATTACCTCTTTCCGTCAAATGCTGTCCTGGCTTCAGAAAGTCTCTCATGATCCCTAACAAGGATGCTTAGCCATATGGAATGTAGATGATTCAGTATCACAATCCCTAACAAGGACGCTTAGTCATTTATAACTGAGAAAATGCAGTCAGTTCCTTTGAAACTGCGAAAACGGTGGAGCGAGAGCAGCGGAACAATATTGTCATTAGATGAGAGATCTTGTAGAAATGAATTTCTATTCTATTCTTTGGGGGAAAATCCACGAGAAATGCTTACTTGAATGCACAGCAAGAGTTACTTGAATGCAGAGTTGCAAGGCCACGACCAGACCTCGAAATTTCTTTTTCTTCAAGGACGATCTGAATAATATTGCACATTTGATTTCACGATCTGAATAATATTGTACATTTGATTTCATACCTAGAAAATCTGGTGCGTTCTCTGGTTTCAAAAAGTTTTGCTGAAGTTCCGCCGAGGATCTGATTTCACAGCCTATAATCTGCATGGACGGGTAATTTGATTTTGCTGTCCATCTTCGGTCAAGAGCACCACCAGAACCTGCATGGACGGGTAATTTGATTTTGCTGTCCATCTTCGGTCAAGAGCACCACCAGAATGCTTTTTCTTTGGAATATTATAGAATTGTAGGAGAAAGGAGCACTAATTGCTCATGAGAATTTGATCTGATAAGAACAGGAGTGGAGACCCCATGTTGAGGAACGGTTGTAGGTTCATCTCCACGACTGGCCCATATATCTAGTAATTGAAAGCAATTATGGCTTTCCACATAAACAACGATGGTATCCGTATGTAACACAAAAAATCTAATACATGAAACTAATGAATCTCGATGTGCACATTTAGCTTTTGCCCTTCGATTATTGAAGGAATGGGCCGAATCTATATGCTTAAAATGTTACAAATGTGTCTAAGCTAAAGAATTTGCAATTTGAGACTGTACCAAGTCAATCTACTCCGCCGCTACTTCCAGGTTCAAGAAAGATGCTACAACTTCGTGACAAACAAATTGTATTACAAAAAAAGAAAAGAAAATAAGTCATTTATCAAAACACTACCAAAATGTTCACTAGAAACTTTATATTGTAACAACAATACAATTTGCAAGAGACTTTTTGCGTGGTAAGCACCAATCCCTGCAATGACAAGCAAAAAACATAAGAACGACAAAATAATTCACATGAGAAAATTGAAATGATCAAGGAATGATCAAGGAAAGCAGATATTCACCCCAAGAATCAAGTTGGCATGACACTTGTTCACGTCGTTGAACTGTTTGATATATCATGAATTCCTGCATTTGTAGACGTCCTGGACTGACAATTAAAGTCTGAAGCCGTAAGACACAGGTACTGAATATAGCCACCAATATGGGGAAAAGGGAATAACTGCTCTAACCTACTATGAGATCAGCGGAACTCGTCATGGTAATCATACTCATCTTCATCATCATTGAAAACGGCACTGTAAAATACATAAGGGTTGTCAATCATCTCCGTCAATGTCAGACGCCCATCCTTGTCATTATCTGCCTGCATTGACAAGTAACTAGCATCAATCGGAGAAGCACTCCACAAGGAAAAATAGAAGCCAATTTAATGAATTATGCCAGCAAGCTCAATCAATGAAACAGTACCATCATATTTTAATGGTAATACATGAGCGCTTTCCAAATCAAGAAAGGACAGATTAAGACATCCGATAACTCCAGTCAAAGAGAAAATATTTCATGAGGTCACTCCCTGGGGGATACAATCCTGGTATCGGCCGAGTTTTGGAGTCTGTATAAGATTAGAGTAGGTATTTCCATATTCTTACAGAAACAGGGCCATTGTAACTTCATAAATGAACGCAAGATGAGTATCTGAAAACAAGTGTATTGTGCTAGAGGAGGAATAAACATTGAGGGACTACCCAACTGTCAGCTGCTCATGCTTCCAAAGTGGGGCATTGCTGATTGAGAGATTCAGACACGCCATAATATGCAAGTTACTTCTAAAGGATGAAATAGAAACATTATCCCCATCAACTTCTCTTTCCTGTTTTCTGTTTGGTATTGGAAAAGAATATAAGAGACTTAAGAGCCATGAGTTTTCTTAATTTCAGTTGCATATAAGAATGTAAAGAGTGCATAGAGATCAATTGTCCCAAGTAACACTAGTCCATTGGTTGCCATAAAATGTGATAAACAGTATCAACATCCTACAAAAGATACTATTGTGACCCATGATCGAGTAGCAAATTCCAACTACCTACTTCACACAAGCAAACATGTGTGAGGCCAATTCAAGAAATCCGTTTCACTCAGAAATACCTGTGACAAGATGTAATCTGCTTGTTGTTTGGCATAATAGCGCTCCGAAGGGTGAAGCTTTCCAATGATAGGTAGCAGTTCTACATCTGACAAGTATCTGCAAAGGTAAATTTAAGTTGATAAGACAACAATTTCTTGAAGCAGGATCAAGTCGATAGTGGAACAAGGAAATATGTGGCGGAGGAAAATGAGTACCCATCACCATCTTTGTCGAGCTGATTAAACAGTACTCTGGCAGGAGCCTCCATTGAATCATCGGAATTATGTGATGAGTTATGGTTTTCTTCTTCATAGTTTCTTACCAAGTCAAAAAGCCCATGAAAGAACTCTTTAAAGTTGACCTTCCCATCTTTATCAGAATCTCTCTCCCTGGGTGGAAGAGCAAATTGTAAAATCAGCCTAATAATGGTCACAAGCTTGCAGTCAAAGCCACAGACAGGTGAGAGAACATGGTTAACAAAACAACCTTTCAGAAATAAATGTGCACAACATAAAGTGTGAGAACCGGTCTGTGAGACAACTTGATAAGGTGATCCAGTAAAAGGGTAATTTACAACTCAATCACATTCACAAAATACAAAAAATTTGAGGAGGTCCTTTTGCAATTAGTAATCAAGTGCATCATTTATTCTAGACCTAAAAGGAAGATTTCTACAATTTATCCTTGTACCTTTGCTCCCGTACATCCACTTTTTTTAATCAAGTCCTTCTACTTACACAATGTCCACTCAAGTTCCCTCGAAACAAAATCCAACCAAAATCTAACTAATGTGGCCATCAAGGAAGCAAGAGGGTGACGTGAATTAAATATTGGCTACGTGGACATCTGCCGTGATTGTGGATAATGAATAGATTGTTCAAGTTTCCACTAATTCATTATCCACTATTGGTGTCCACGTAGGCGATATTTAATCCTCATCACACTCCAACATCTTCTAACCTCACTGCACATCAGCTGGATTTGGCTAGATATTGTATCGAAAGAACTTGATTAGACATTTTGCATAAGTACAAGAGCTTGACTAAAATGTTGAAAGAACATGGATTTGATTAGAGAGGTGGTGAAAGCACAAGGGAAAAAAGGAATTTTTCCAAACTAGATGTACACAAAGAAGTAGCAAGTCCCTGAATGAGAGAACGTGCACAATAAGAGAACCATTACTGGTTTTTTGGCTAAAACTTATCAAAGGATCAGAAATCCATGATAACACACGTTTGCCATTGCTATGAGAAAATCTTTCCGAATAAGATAATCCTTGTCGGGATGGCAATAAATGTTACATTTGCTAGCATAGTATCTGTTCCGACATTTGCCAAAGTAAAACTATGCGCAAACCTAAGCTCGAGCCCACATTATATTATCTCCATCCAGAATTTATCTTCTTATATTACAGAACTAACCTTGTAGTGACATTAAATACAGCAACCACATCAAAACAGAAAACAGAAGACTCAGAAGATACTTTTGAGAGAATAAAATTTAGTATGGAAAATTTGAAAGAAAAATTAAATGCATGATTTAGGAATTAATCTCACCTTACTTCCTCCTTGCTTAACCACTGAAGAAGCTTTGGATTTTTGCTGTCAGCTGGGTGGAGAAAGCTGTAATTATCAAAATATGCAAAGAGTTAACTCATTTCCTATTGTAAATTGAAATTATGCTGTTTCATAGCTTACTCATTGAACTCCGTAATATTGAGTAGGCCATCTCCATCTACATCCGATGCGTTAAAATGCTCCTCTTTCCACCAGCCCATATTAAAAGCAAAGGAATCGTTATCTGCAAGGCAGTACTGAACAACTTGTCACACCTGAATAAACATAATGCAGCAAAGACGAAGGCCTAGTTTCTACAGAAAGACCTCAAATTGCGAGCAAAGTTCCATGAGAAAGCATTAACAAAAATCCCATATCCTGTTTCTTAAGTGTGAAGCCCAGTCATTTCATTTTAATTTTCTTCACTTATGAAGGCAAGGGTGCCTCATGCAAATGTCCCGACTGTCAACAAACCTTCCCACATCACCACATCTTTCTGTAATTTATAGTTTTGATTACTATACTTACTAATTTATACCAAGTGCTTGTAGTTCTGCAAGCTAATTTAGGTTTTCCTGCTCAATGATGACAATTTTAGTATATGAGGCTTTACACTTTTTCTTCATATGTTGATGTGATTCACCTTTTTATATAGGACTGGGAAAAATAATGTTTCAGTTGGAATCCTGAAGAAGTTCAATTATCTTCATCTACAGCATTAGTCTCTAATCAAGATCTTCCAACTAGATGACAAGTAGAAGCAAAAAATTATAGATCACTGACCTGAACTGTGGACCCAGCTAGGTGGCTCATATTCTGCAAATGAGACATAACCATCTCGGTTCTTGTCGTGAAGCTCCATCTCTCTCTGAGTCCTATGCATGACCTCACTTGCGGCCTGCTGCAAGTTCCACTCTGTCAATTCATGCTCAGTCACGAACCCGTCTGGCGGATCCACATCAATCTTCGGAAACAGCGAAACCAGCCTATTCATCAAGTTAACATCTCCACAACCTCAGACCAAAATAAAGATCATGAATATGTTATGCACGCATGCCTGCTAGCACGTTTACCCTAAGATGATCTCAGATGCCAAGATCATGTGAAGCAAACGGTCTCGTTAAATATTATTCGGAAAAGAGTTGCACCAACCAGGAAAAAAGTACAGGGAGACAAAAAGAGGAATATAAAGTAGATGGTAGGACAGGTGAAGAAGCATCCCTTCAACGATAGGACATGCAAAAAAATTACTAAGGACCTTCGGTGCCTGAAATTCACGAAGCCTGGTTTCTAAGGATCGTCAGTAACTAACCAGTTCTAAAGCTTCACAGCCAAAAAGAATGCAAAAGCAGGAACATCTACTGACCGATCAATGAAATTCCATGAAGCCTTTGCGGTGTCTCTTTTGCATCAATTTCAAAGTCGGTAACAAATATTTGTAACACCAGGCATCAACAATAACCATCCGCACTTACTTGGACATACGGAATAAACAACCATATCCTGTACTCTTCTTAATGAATCAAGCAGCTATCCCCCAGAAGAGAAAACCACTAAGAGCCCGATTACGCTATTCCCCTCAATACCCACCGTAAAGTATCAAAGCTTAAGTTTAAAGCACCAAAGTTGCCAGGCACTTAAATCCACAGAACACTCGCAAACAACAGTGCAATTCACTATGCTTTGTAAACAAACATAACACTACACCTCTAATCAACTAAAAATCATCATCGTCATGGTAATCTCAGCATAACCCCCGATTGCACGAGCATTGCAACAAAAACAAAGACCAAACTTGCAGTTCCACCTACTTCTGGAACATGCGCTTTTTCACAGAGCCCATTTTAAGTAAAATTATAACGCAAGTGATGTGAACTTCAAAAAAAGACAAAACAAAGCAAACAAAAGACAGCACCAACCGACCTATTGGTGACATTGAACCTCTCCTCGTCGTTCAAGTAATCCTCGGCGTCCACGAAATCCTCCCACTCCGGCTGCGCCTCCTCCCCGGGGGCCGACTCCGCGGCGCGCACCACCTCCGGGTGGGCGTGCTCGAAGTACTCCCTCTCCCACTGCTTGTCCTCCCGGTGCCGCTCGAGCTCCGCCACGAGCGGATCGAAGGGGACCGGCTCGTGGTGGTGGCGGGCGGCGGCGGCGGCGGGGGGCTTGAAGGTGAAGTTGGACCGGAGCTTCAGGCGGCGGTGGTGGCCGCCGCGGCCATGGCCGGCGGGGGACCGCGGGGAGCGGGAGACGAGGAGGAGGACGAGGACGGCGACGGCAATGTAGATGGCGACGGAGAGCTTGCCCATCTAAAGGGGAGGCGCCGGGACCATGCGGAGGAGATCGGAGATCGGCGGCGGCGAGGGTTTTGGATCTGGAGAGGAGACGGTGTTTGACAAAATGGCGAAGTGAGTTTTTCGATGGGATTGTGGCCTTAGAAAGCGTGCGATTTGCGCGTTTCTGGAGGTCTTTGCAGGATGCCGGCCGGATCACTCCTCCGCTCTAGAGAGAGAAAGTTTCGAGAAAGAGGAGAGGAAGATCTGGAAATTTTTTTATTTTTTTTTGTTTTTGTTCTTTTGTTCAATTTTAGAGTTGAATCTTATAGAGATTTAACCCGACAACAGAAAATCAATAAAGTTAGTTGTTCTTTTGGAGTAATATTCGACATAAACTTGAATAAAGTTGGAAATTTCTTAGTTTTAGTCGTATATTCTATTTCATAATTATAAAAGTTTGCTTGTAAGAAGCTCGAAAGATAACTCGAATTAATTTTTACATTTTCTGAAATAAGAGAGATTAGACCTATTTATTATAAAATAGTAGAACATGACATATTTTGTAAGTGTTTTGGAGAATGATTCTGCAACGAACAAAACATCATAATCATGTTACATTAGAAAATCTTCTTTAATGGGGTTATATTTTTTATTATTTTATGCAATAGTCAAACAGTGAACCATTATCTCATCTATATTTCTTTTAAAGTGCGTGATTTTTTGGATAGATGTAGCTCACATGTATCGATGTGTGCTAATGATCTCTCCTTTGGAGATTAGGATTGAATACGTGTATGTATAATAGCCGAATCCGATAGCTACGTGTATAAATTCAAAATCAGAGCATCGCTCATTTAGTATTCTTGAGGTGCTTCTACAAATGTGTGCATTCGCTCCTTCAGGCTCAAGCGTGGGGCCCGTGCAGATGATAGCTTGGGTCTCTATCAAGCCTCGGAGCGTGCATCTTTATGAGGTGTTAGGGAAATTTCTAACATCAATTAACTAATTACATGTGCCGTCCCGCATCAAAAATCACCACTGAAATACATGGTCATAGGTCGTGTCTCGTGTTCTTAAAAGAATGGGCAAATGGGACTAGACATGCGAATGCGAACGATTCGGTTTCCAACCTTGTCCTAAGGACGATAGAGTACGACCTAATTAACTGGACCCGTGATTTCAATCTTTCGTTGTAAAGTAGGATTCGTAACTTAATTCGTGGCCTCACATGGGGGAGGACCATGGTCGACACGCGAACCTAGCAGCAGCAGCAGCAGCAGCAAAAGCGAATTCGACGACGACAAAATTTGCCAAAAATGGCCACGTCACTAAATTCGGCCCCCCCCCGACGGTCCAGAATCCGCCACGTCACCGGCTCCCCTGGAAATCCTCCGCCAATCCACGGTGCTCGATTAATCACCGCACAACGGGCCAGCCCTCATCCCCGAAATCCCCGTACTGCCCCTACCGTCGCCCCCTTTATCAGGCGTTCGAGCCTATCCATTTCGGTCATTTCACCTTTCTCCTTCCTCGAAAAAGCCCACCAATCCGTCGCCCTCTTTCGTCTTCTTCGTCTTCAGCTCTCCTCCTCCCTGCGCGCAGCAATGGCGACCGGAATCTTGAAGCGCGCCATCGCGATCTCGAGGGGGCCCGTGCCGTCGCCGGCGGCTGCCACGGCGGCGTCGTCGGCGGCGGCGCGCCTCCTCCTCGCCCGGTGGCACGCGAGCGAGGCCGAGGCGCAGCAGGTCGAGCCCAAAGCCAAGCCCACCACCAGCCTCAAGACCTTCTCGATCTACCGGTGGACCCCGGACAGCCCTTCCAAGCCGGAGCTCAAGCACTACCGGATCGACCTCAAGGAGTGCGGGCCCATGGTGCTCGACGCCCTCATCAAGATCAAGAACGAGATCGACCCTTCCTCACCTTCCGCCGCTCCTGCCGCGAGGGCATCTGCGGCTCCTGCGCCATGAACATCGACGGCTGCAACGGCCTCGCCTGCCTCACCAAGATCGCCGACGGGGCCGACGCCTCCACCATCACCCCGCTGCCGCACATGTTCGTCATCAAGGACCTCGTCGTCGACATGACCAACTTCTACAACCAGTACAAGAGCATCGAGCCGTGGCTGAAGCGGAAGAACCCGCCGTCCGAGCCCGGAAAGGAGATCCTGCAGAGCAAGAAGGACCGGGCGAAGCTGGACGGGATGTACGAGTGCATATTGTGCGCCTGCTGCAGCACCTCTTGCCCCAGTTACTGGTGGAACCCTGAGTCGTACTTGGGACCGGCCGCTTTGCTTCACGCCAACAGGTATATCGCTGCTTTTCAATTATAATTGAATCGATTTGGTTGGATTTGGGTTCTTTGTTTCGGCGCTGTGGATGTCATTTTTGATACTGACGAGAAATTGGTAAGGCTGGTTGATCTTTGTTTGCACGGTGCTTTGTAATTTAGGTAATCATTTACTATGCTGGGGCTTTGTCTTAGTTTTTGTTCTTCATTTATCAGTTTACTATGTCGTGTTATTTAAGTATATCTAGGATAGAACTTTTGCTTCGTTGGGGTTGGGAAATTGTTGATTTTTTTCTGGCTCTGGCTTTTAGCTTGAGAGAGCATCGTCGTAATGAGAGAGAATTGCAATCGAAGAGGGTGATTAACTTGGCACTTTGTTTAACTGTAAATCTGCGACTTTGAAGGTAGTTTGTCATAAAGAGCTTGTGCTCAGTTTTCCCCTCAAAGAAGGAAACGGAATGAAAATTGAATTCTTGAGTAGATATCTTGCAATAGTAGTTTTTTCTGTGTCTGTAATTATTTAAACCATTATATGTTCCGAAGCAGATATTTTTTGCGGATTGGTAGTGTCAATCCATAAAAAGAACTCTTCTTTTGACCTCCAGATGAAAAATAATATTCAAAGGGCAGTATACTAGTCCTTTAAAGTCTCGCATGTTTTTAAAAGATTGGTAATTTTTCCCCTTTGATCATCACTATACCCATTTGAGTTTGAGAAGTTGAAAGTAGTGTTTTTGTTGTTCACGTTAGCTATATGTCCTGAGGATCTTGCATCATCCAAAGGTAGACGATGAATGGATTGGGACCAAGTTGGTCCACAAAGATTCTGTCTTGAAGTTTCTTTTCCGTTGCATTTTGGTTAAACTTCCAGGTCATTCTATAAGGCTGAGGTGCATCTGTCCATCTCAAAGTACGCCCTCAACTTTTAACTGTAGTGATTAGATCCCTTATGGTTCTGAATAGTGGGCATTCATTGACATTCTTGGAGATGAATGTTTAATGTTTGACCCCTGGCCTTTAATTTGTATACATACAGCCCTGCAACTTATATCTTTGGTTTGTGTAGGTCCAAAATCTTGCCAGAAAATGTTAAAATTAACCTTGGAATGCCTCCTGGAATACTCCTCCTTTCCCATAGATTACCACTTATTGTCATGTCTCTCTGTTTTCTTTTTTTGGCTGATTGAATGCCTACAGATGGCATTATTTAAAGAGGAAAGTATAAGATTTTAAACCCTCTAAACTTGTGCGAGATAACACTCCTTACAGTATTCTAACTTGGTTACATGTTGGTATGCAAAATGACCCAGTCGAGGAGGTTTTCTTTCACTAAATTTGACACTCTTAAACAAGGGGCTCGAGGGTGAATCTTTCATGAATTAAATTTGAATGGTTTCAACTGTAAAAATGGAAGTTTGAGGTAGTTTAATTATGTTAATGGAGGGAGCCTTAGTGTATTCAGACTCTTCTAATACCGTTATGGTTTCCTGGGGAACTTAATGCAGAATTGAAGGGGTTAGACATTTGCTTGAAATCATGCAACTTCTAATTATTTGATCAGGGTGCTATCTTAACATCCCTCAATGCTCAGACAGACAGACACACACACACACAAACTCTGCATCTCGATTCCACACATGCTAGTTGCATGCACATGTGCACAGTATGTCTTCTAGATTCCTAACACGCTAGTTGCATGCACATGTACACGGTATGTCTTTCTCTATAGAGTGATTAGATGCATTCATGAGAGTAAACATTAAAACTATGACGCATTTATCAATGACTAAGTTTACCATTAATATGAAGTTGTTTGTTGTCAACCTCTTCTCTCCATCTCCTGTTTTGCTAGTGTTGGATGGTTTTGTTGATCAATCTTAACGTCGTTTGTTGTTCAAGGTTGGATGCCGAAAGTGCAATTGAAGGTTTTACTCTTTGTTCTTGATTTCCAGCCACGTGTTAGCTTCTTGTTGATGCATTGCAAAATCTGGACCTAACTGATTGGTTTCATAGTTTGGTTAGCTGCTTTTTCACATTTAGTTAGTCCCGACATCAGAACTTTGTAGACAGAATGCTAGCTTCACGGATAAGACGAAGCTTGCTTGAGAGATTGCCATGCATCATCTTCCTTTAAAGTTCAGATCACTCTCAATTTTGCTTTAGATATGTTTGGTAGTAACAATTCCTTCATTTTGTTGGTGAATGCAGGTGGATCATGGACAGCAGAGATGAATTTACGAAGGAGCGGCTTGATGCGATTAATGATGAATTTAAGCTCTACCGTTGCCATACTATATTGAATTGTGCTCGAGCCTGCCCCAAGGGATTGAACCCAGGAAAACAGATTATAAATATCAAGCAGCTGGAGCTTGCCAAGTAGCCTATGAACCTATGATTCAGAACCGTTGACATGTTTTGATGGCCAGCGATATGGGCAAATATTTTTTTTTTCCAAGCTTTGTGAACCTTTTGTTATTTATGCAATAAATTGTGCACTCGGTACGTTCCATCTGTATCCCTATTTGTTTTAACTCAAATTGATGCACATATTTTGGCTCGGTCAAGTAAATGTTTGGTAACCTTTTAAACCAGACTTAGATTAGTTTGTCCGGAGCTTGTATGCAAAATTGGGAAGGAGCATGGATTTTTTTTTCTGAGTAGATTGTAATGTTCCAGATGCAAAAGTGTGGTCATCATTCAGTCATCCTATTCGGGTCATTCACCGTGCATGTATGTATGGGAAGCCTCTGATAAATTCTGGAAATTGATGCTGCTTATGCGTCAGTGGTTGTCCTCTTCTCACAGCATGGGCAAGAAATTAGTGCCTTCACTTTGAGAAGTATGGTATTTGAAAGTGCACGGGCCGTTCCTTTTCTCAAGAGTCCGTTTCATGTAGATGGTGATGTTGGTAATGATCAGGGCACATCACATGAGTAAGTTTGTGCAGCGCTTGAAGAGATTAGTACAAGGAAGAAGTTGCCCAACCTTCTCCTGTAGGACAATCAGAAGCTGTTTCCATTCATTCTACTGGTAACTTCATGAAGAACATGGAGATGGCATTCTCTATGCATAGGTCATCAAGCAGATATCTGCAGGTTCTGTTTCTAAAAGTTGGAAACTCGGCTATTAGTGCACAATAATTAGTTTCCTCTGATGTGACACCATTTGACTGTCCTAGCGGGTGATGCGAACATATGCCTAGCGACTTTGGTTGTGTGCGGCGCTCACAGTCACAGTGGACTCACGAGCCATCTTCAGATTGGCGGAATTTGATTTTGCGAGAACGGGAGGTGCCGGGCTCCCACGTTCACGAGAGTCATCCTAGCACAGAACGGCTCACTAACGTGGCTTGCCACCAGCGAACAGACCGGCTTTCAGGGCTTTTTTCAGACCATTTTTTTTACCACGAGCCGCAGCTGGACCGCCCATGTCCGACAGACTGGATTTCGCGATCCTAAACGGGGAAATTCCTAAATCCGATAAGAGAATCCGAATCTACTATTGCTCCTTTTTACGCCATATCTTCCCTACTCCCCTAAAATGGAAAAATCAAAACAAGGGGGGGCGAAAAGTTTCCACCTTTTTCGAAATCCGCGGGGTAGGGGGGAGGCAAGAGAAGTAAATGCTCACAGGCTGTCACATCGTAATCCTCCTTGCTGGCAATTCCCCTCCTTCCCTTTCTATCCGTTCGCAGGATTTCCACTTTCGTCGTCAGGCGGTTTCCGCCCATTTTCCCTCCATTGTCGGTTCATCCTTGGACACTCACTCTCTCTCTCTCTCTCTTCTCCCGCTGTGAAATTTTTTTTCACTCTCAGTCAAAAATCTTTCCACAGGAGCATTAATTGATGGCGGAGGTCGCGCCTTTACTGCGTCACGGATATTTATGGGTTGCAGAGATATTTCTTTTGGGCCACGCCAACGCCATCGACTGAAAGCCGACCTTCCTTCTTCTGCCTAGTGCCTCCTCTTCTGCGCCTTTCGGCTTTTCAATTCGTCGATAGGTCGGCCGAAAGCCCAACGACGAAGGAAAAGGGCGAGGAGCTTTTGCCGTCGACTCGCGCAAGCGTCCAAGTTCCCGAATTTCGGAGCGGATCCCTCTGATTCCAGCAGATTCAGCGGGAATTCAGAAAATCCCTTCGCCTCGCTAATTGGGTTTTCTTTATTCACGCTAAAGAGGAAAAGGGAGGAAAAAAATTCGAGTCTTTTGTCCGCACTTGCTTGTCGACTCCTCCCCCCACTTCCTGCTCATAATTTCGCGGCGTGCCTGCAACTTGCGGACCGCAGCGGTGATTGGGCATTTAGCGGATTCGAATCCCGAGGAGGTTTCGGGGATAAAGACGCTGTCTTGGAGTTTGATATTGGGGGGGAATCAAATTGGGGTTCGATAGCTCCGTGGATCTGCTGTCGAGAGTTTCATTTGGTCGCGCTGCGGAGTCGCTTGAAGTCGTTCGGAGTTGGGAAGAGTGTGTGGGTTTTGGATTGATGACTGTCGATGAAGCAGTGAGCCCTAGTTGTTCCTCGTGGAGTAAGGAACAGGACAAGGCGTTCGAGAATGCCCTGGCTACCCACTTCGAGGTTTCCCCGGATTGGTGGGAGAAGGTAGCGTCCGACGTGCCCGGAAAAACCCTAGAGGAGATTAAGCTCCACTACGAGGACCTGGTGGAAGATGTCAATAGGATAGAGGCTGGCCGCGTGCCTCTGCCGTCCTACAGTTCGGCATGCTCGGATGGCTCCGCCAGTAACTTAGGGGAGGAGGAGAGCGGGAAGAAGGGCGGCGGCGGCGGCGGTGGCGGCGAGTCAAACCAGGGAGGGAAAGGCTCGAGGTCGGATCAGGAGAGAAGGAAGGGGATTGCTTGGACAGAGGAAGAACACAGGTGGGGTCTTCTTCTTGTCGATCGGTAATTTATATCTAACCATGTGATTTTGGGAAAGAGGGTAACATGTGCGCAATAGTTAATTGGTTGCAAGCCGATATTTGTGATTTGCTTTTGCTGCCCTTCCTTTTGTTCGGTTGATCTGTGTTTTGGGGACTGAAATGACTCACAGTTTAGTGGCTGATTTCTCATCAAGCTTCATTTCTGTTCACTGGCATATCTGTTGGGTCGAGTTTAGTAATGTGCAGTTTAGACCCTCTTTAATTGTCAGTTAGTGCTTATATTGCACAAGAAACCTTAGCAGGCCCCCACGGAGTACATGTCTTTTTGCAGTTTAGACATTGGCCAGCTGGAGTCAAGCCTAGTTAATGCGATCTAGCTTTCATTCTTTTGACAATATGTTGGTGATAGAGCTGCTAATGTAATATTGCGGCCATTTGGCATTTCTTCATCAATTGCAATTCTTTGTTAAAGTAAAAAAGGGCAGTCTGAGTCTTAAATGGAGACTGGCCAATCCTTCTATTTGAGTAACATGATTCAAACTGCTGAATGTTTCAATAAAGTTCTCTCGACATAGCAGGATCCCTTCCCACTTAGTGGAATAGGGCTTGGTGATGTGGTGGTTGGTTCACATGCTCAATTAGGCTTTGAGGTTTTTGATGAATTAAGTAAGGTCAAAATGGATTAGGGATTGCTACTTCAACTTGAACATGACTTGATCCATCATCTGATAAGATTGAGTGGAATCATAAATAAAATACCAAAGACCAACCTTGGTGGGGTCAATGGGCAATGATCTGTGAGGTGAATACTGCCACTGCTGATGGACGGGGAAGTGACGGTAACCCTCAGAAGGCACGTGAGCTCCATTTTCAGGCAAGAGAATTTCGTTGCTTGGAATTGTGCTTCTTGATATCTTTATCAATGGAATTGAGAATTGACATTATTAAAGGAAGAGGTCAAGTGATAGCCTTTACCGCACCGATGGTGTTAATTTCGTTTTTGTGTAGTAGGTTATTCCTATGGACGTGGTAAGCTAAAGCTGCTATAGTGACTTAATGTTTCCTTGTTGGTTACAAGGACATAATTGTCCATGTTATCTTGATTGATGGTCTTGTGAAAGCATTATGATTTAGATCTGTGATGCTTGCATGAAACGGTTTCTTTTCTTGTAAAATATTGCTAAGCTGGTTTGTTGGTTGGGTTCAGTAGGATGTCTTTGTATAAAGCCACATCTTTCTCTTATCCAGCAGCCATGTAGCCAGCAGGCATGGTGAATGGCAGTGAGCTACCTTTCTAAGGGAGCATATAAAATCTTGAACATTTTATTAGTTTATGTTATGATCCAGATTTAAAGTTTTTATCACGATAGACTCAGAAAATTTAGCTCGTTTTGTTTAGAGGCCCTAAACGGAAATAGAATGCAATCTTACATGCATGCTTAATTGTTTCAAGCCCTTGATAGGCCAGACATCTAAACAAGTTTACTGCAACTTATGGCTGTTGCCTCCCCAGTTTCAGTTTTGTTGCAGGCTGATCTTAACTATTTTTCTGATGATTAAATATGTGGTGGTGTTACTGTTTCAATTACATTGTTATGGTTTGATGCTATGCCTTTTTTGACCCGTACATTTCAACCTTGGGTTTTCATGTATGTGTCATTTTGGAAGCAGGTTGTTTCTTCTAGGCCTAGATAAATATGGGAAAGGCGATTGGCGAAGTATTTCCCGGAACTTTGTCGTCACAAGGACGCCTACACAAGTTGCAAGCCATGCACAGAAGTATTTTATCCGTCTGAGCTCTGTTAACAAAGATAGGAGGCGATCTAGCATTCATGATATCACTACCGTAGGCAGTGGAGACCTTTCAGCACCTCAAGGCCCTATTACAGGTCAAAATCAAACAGATGGCTCTACAGGAGGAGTGTCTTCTGGCAAATCTAGCAAACAATCTCCTCAATCTCCAGCAGTGACGTCAGGTGTTGCAGTTTCAGGTCCTCCATCAATTGGACAACCGGTGGGTGGCCCTTTTGTCTCTGCTGTTGGTACTCCAGTAAATCTCTCTACTGCGCCGCACATGGCATATGGTGTTAGAGGTCAAGTACAAGGCACTGTGGTTCCTGGTGCGCCAATCAATATGGGCCCCATGAATTATCCAATGCCACATGCATCGGCACACAGGTGATGCAGCTTAAGCTGGACAATATCGGACTGGCTGAGGTTCTCTGCTTTCGCTCCTGTTGGATGATGGAATGTGATCTGATAATAGGATGGTTTGGTGCAAAGACAACTATTATTTCTGTTGCTTTCAAATAAGTTGTGGGAGGAATAACTTCAATCTCTAGCGGCATGGCGAAGATGTGGCATTTCAGGGCGTCAAAGTGTACTGGCGTTCGTTTGTTTAGACCCACACTGTGGTACTAGAAGTAGTTCATGAAAGGTTCTTTTCAGCGGTGTCATTTGTAAAAAGTGTTTGGGTTGTAGCGATTAGCATTATCAAGCGACTTCATGGCAATGCATTTTGAATTATGATCTGCTTGCTCTTGCCTTGGGAAATTTGATGTACTGTGGTGGATTTCACCTCAAAGGAGGCAAACATGGGAATATGTAGACGTTATGATCCTTCTCTCATTTGATATACATACGTACATATATGTACATCATATGCCTTCTTTCTCAATTTAGTGTTATTTACTAATGCTGCACAAAAACTACTTAGCTCTGGGTTGAGCTGGAGCTGATATTTTCACTAGAAAACAGATGGATGTTATAATGAACATATTTGAAAATAACACATACTGAAATCATAGAATTGCTCAGTGCATCAACTTCATTAATCTGTTCTTTGCATTTTTAAGCATTGTCGCGCTTATCATGCATGATAACCATGCTAATTTCACTTGTCTCTGCCCTCTCAAGTGACCCAATAGTTTTTCCAAGGCTGAATCTTCCCACAATACTGAATCCTATATGTACACCAGTAAATCAGAGAGTAATTTTAGAGAATCTGGTGAATCTTGCATGAATTTTTGCAAATATTCCATTAAAATTTGAAAATTGGGTGAGAGATTCATATATTTATTTTTTTCTTTTTGACTTTTTTTTTTTTTTCCAAACCCAGGGAATGAACTCAACTCTCTCAAGTATAATAACAATGGTAATAAACAAGTTCTTCAACCAAAATTAAAACCCGAGTGTAGCTCAGACTAGGATGAGCGTTTAGAGTCATCACCCAAAATTCACTGCTTGGTTTTCTTCTTCTCTAACTTCAAATAGTCTGAGTGACGTAGAGGATTGAATGCTCGTATAATGGCCAACGCAGAACATTCCCTTGATTTGAGAATCAATCGGATTGCATTTGATCGAAGTGAAGAACGAAAGCCACTCTAGTCTCGTCACTTTTCTATGAAGGGGTAGAATTTTGCGATAGGGCTTTCAGGTCTCGGCTTTGGTCTCTGCTACGAGCCACCCAGCAGAATACTTCACCGAATGCGTCAACCGAAAAATGGTTTAAGTACAGTATTCGTCTGAAAGCTCTTCCATTCCGTTTGGTATTATGTAAGTTAGTACACCAGCTTGTGTTTTTGGCCTGGCTATGGTCTCTCCCGGGGCCAGGGCGGGGGGAGGGAATCAATCTCTCGGAATGCATCATAATTCAAAATATTCATTTTCATCTGAACGCTTAGATAACATACTGTATTACATAAGTATTCGAAAATGCGTTAGGACACTTTGTTCAGGAATTATGAAAAAATAGAACGGATCACGACGAGGGATTCGTCTTGGGACATTGCTGGTGGATCCTTTTAGGGATACGCTAGTTGCCCTTAAGGAGAACAATTTGCCTGGAGCTACTCTTGCTGCGCGTGCATCGCCCTACCGTGGGCTCAAAACTTTGATGATCCGGACTGGGAACTTTGGAACACGAGAAGATTGAGCTGAATTGTATATTTTTGTGCTGTCCCAAATGTTGTACACTTAATGCTTACCGCTGTGATAATGATTAGACAATAGAGTATTCATGAATTTTCACGAAAAAATATTCGATTGCTGCTGCTTACGACTGTACAGGGGGCTGGAAACAACTAATAAGGCAAAGTTTCGAAATGGCAGCTACAGGTTCGCCAGTAATTAAGCATTCTTGGCAAACCCATTAAGACAAACTTTGGCACATGATATGTATTTATCTCCACAGAAACTTGGCGCATGTAAACTTCAGCACTGGTCAGTTCCCTGCCTAATTGGAAATGCTCTGAAAAGCCGGGCGCCATAGTTTCAACTTCGCTGAGGTGGAGTTTGTCAGCCTCTTATTTGGTGTTTTAGGCTCTGATGCTTTTGGCAACCGACCATCCTGCGAGTCAAAAGTAAGAGTTGATTCAGGTTGCATCGTCCGCAATGAATAGTATTTGTCATGTGTCCTTAAGGTTTTTATTCTTTAATCTCGTTCTACGGAAGGCACTTGTAATGAAAGATCATGAATTACATGACTTGGTGATTGTGAGGAGTATGAGACTTGTGCAAGTCTGTTTTGATATATTTCCTCCGTAGCTGCTTCTAAGGATTCAAGATAAAACGCAGCTGTCCAGAGTTCACGAAAATTTAGCGGCTATTCTTGCATTGTGCTTTTCATGAAGTGATTGGGAGCAGATGAGAAGAACAAAATGAACACATCGTTCTGATGTTCTTGAATGGAAAGTTTGTCTCTTCATGAAGTTATTGTGAGCAGACAGACCACTTCTTTTGCAGGGACATTTTGTTCTCTTTCCAGATGACAGTTACAATGTTTGGTTGAGCAAGGCAAAGCAATTGCTTCAGCAGTAGATATTCACCAGCCGTGGTGCTGTTGTCTCTCATATACTGAACGAGACAAATGCGAAATGCTGATATTATCATAGTAGGAATGATTAAGCTGATCATAACGAACTTGCGAACCAAACTTTTCTTGTCTCTTGGCTGGTGCTAGTCCAGATTGTTATGCTGTGGCCTTTGCATGAAATGGAAGAGATAGATTATTGTGGTATGTTCTGAACAGTCGAATTTTTCTCTACCACGGGAAAGAACTGACAATTAAACCCATTCGATATATCTGCGGCTCTGATAATGTAGTCTTCCTATTTGGTAATGAAAAGAATTGGATACGCAGTGGGCAACCTACATGAAGACCGGCCTCTTTTCCCAGAGTCTGCCCCCAACGAAGGTGCTCATTGTCGAAAGTCGCCAGTTATGTTCACTTAACCAATGTTTACTTAATATTTCACTGCTTGGAGTTGGAGAGATCATGTTTGTGAAAGCTCTTGTCTGGAACTCTTTGAGTGGGTCTTCTAAGAGGCAAAAAAGACATCAATGGGGGGACTGTCGGGTAAACTTTGTTTGTTCTCTTATTCAGAAGAACAGAGCAACCTTGAGAGCTAGGAGTGATCATGTTCCTCTTCCATATTTACTGCTCCCGCATCAGTTCCCTCATCTCATTTTGCTTTCCCTTAATTACTTATATAGTACACCAGTTGTGCTTATCCAGTTTCGTTATATCCAACAAAGTTTTCTGACCCATCTTTATTATTGATGAGAAACCAGAAAAGATTTCACGCCTCGGAATTTCGATCATCTGACCTTGCGATATCACTCCTAATGTTAAAGAAGGCCTTTGAAATTCACTGATCAAAGCTTGTCACTTGTGGGCATCAGCCTGAGGGAGCATTTATCACCATCAATAGAGGATTGTGTGTGGAAACATACATTCACCAAGGAGCAAGAGGACTACATGGGAACACGCTGGAATGATGAATTCATCAAGTACAAACAATTGCCTATTGCCTATAAAGCTTCTTAGCTGGGTGATCAATCATAGAAACAGGATTTATGAAGCCATCTAATGAACTCCCCAGCTGGGGTGTCATATCTGGGGTCATATATTCCCTCTTTTATATCAATGTAAAGAACATAAAGTTCACAGGGAGAGAACTAGTTTATATATATGAATTCAAAAGACTGACGATTTCTCTTCAAAATAGCAACAAGCGGTTGCACTCATGACCAAACATAAAATTGCGCCTAAAAGTTTCATGTGTATAGCCAAGAAAACAGTATTCACTCACCCCGAAGGGAAAAAGTCACATGTACAGTCACAAAGTAAGGCTCCAAGATCTTTACCAAAAAAAAAAAAAAAACTAAGGCTCCAAGAAGTGGGTACAACAAGAATTGGATATAGGTCAAGAAGGTTTAATGGCTAATAGGTCAAGAAGGTTTAATGGCTAAGTGCTATCCTGCCCAGCAGCACTACTTCTCCAGAATCGGTCAATGCACGTGCTGATTGAGGGCGAGCTTTCAGCGAACATGTAAAGACAAAACAAGCATAATCCTGTTTCAAACATATAAAATAAGGGAGTCCCAATTAATTGCAGCTTTGACACTGTTAGAAAGAAAAACTGACAGAATATTGACAGCATTCAAGGAAGTGATCATGTGGCCCGGCTTTGTACACAACAATTGTGAGTTGAAAAAAAAGAAAAGGAAGAAATTGTACAAGGAAAAGTGTTCTCTAACTTCTTGTTCATAAAGCATTTCCTAACACCAGCACAGTCGACGATGTCCACCGTGCTACAATTACTAAAATTGTCATTAACACATAGTTGTCCTAAAGGGCAGTAAACTTTCATCACCAATAACCAAGAATGTCGGGAAGTACATCGTACTGATGAGGGCAAAAAGGGAAGAAGAAGGCGTAGCTGTAAAATAGTTCTTGGAACTTTTCCTCTAGAAAGAATGCTCTAAAACCAACGCAGTCGATAACGTCCATTTATGCTAGAATAACCACTTCTCAAACCTCCAATATCGACTTTTGTACTTTGACACTTTCAATTTTGTTATGTTTTCGGGAAACTTTTGCTACAGTTCAGCTTATGATGCTGAGCAAACATTTGACCGTCTGAGGTATTAAACTTCCACTGAAAACCGAAAATATTGACTAGTATACAGGGACTATCCACTGGGGTGAAAGTCTCTGGTCATTTTCTGCGAAGCTCTTTGGCGGGTTAGGTAAGGACCAGAATGGAAAAGTCTTTGTTGCTGAATTTCATGTGTTAAGTCGTGAGAAGAAGCTCTTTCATTGCAAGGTTAACTTCTGATCTCCCCACACATCCAATTCTTAAATTGCAGGAGCCTTGTGCAACAGGATGTCCTGTGTAAGGAGAATGCTCTAATGCGGCTACAGTCCAACAACGAATACGGCATGTTGATGTTCATTTGACAGGATACCACTAGGAGGCAGGCTTTAATAAATCAAGTAAAACAGCACCAGGGAAAGAAAATAAGGAAATAAGGCCATCAAGGAGCTACATCTAAGAGAGGGGAAAAAAGACTGAGTAAATTGTCTGTACGGGCAATCCTTCAATATGCTGGCTGCCATAGGATCACGTTTTCCCGCTAGGCCATATAATGGTGAGAGGACTAAAATCTACTCCACTCCTCAAATGATTCTTGGGAAACACGTGCGTGGACAAGTAGATGATGAGACAGTGAGAATCCACATACCGACATAAGCAACGGTGATGTCGGAGAGTAATCTCCCCAAAGCAGACAGAATGTAAAGGCAAACAATCACCTGAAAACGAGAATATGCACACTAGCTTAGGCCCATCGCGATAAAAGAACGCCGATCCTCTAATCTACAATAGGAGCAACCGAATGACCTTAACGAACAAGCGCTTGTCGTGGCCAGAGGCGGCGACCCTGAGAACGGACTCCGTGGCTCCGACCGTGTTGGCGAGGCGAGCGACGATGCTGTTGGCCGTGTCCTGCGATATCTGCCACTCCAGGGGGTCCACCGGCGCCCTATCGATCCCACCAAAGATCCAATTTTTCACCCATAAAACGAAAAACCACAGCAGGAGAAACGGAAATGAAAACGAAAGCCAAAAAAAAGATGAGAGAGAGAATACGAGATGTTGAGCAGGCGGAAAAGGAGGCCGACGATGGCGAGAGGGCACAGCACCACCATGAGGTGGTCGGAGAGGTGGGAGAGAAGGGTCAAGTTCCGGTAGGCGCAGCGGTAGTACACCAGGCTCCCGAATATCAACACGATCAACGGCTTCCCTATCTGGTTCCTCATTCTTGTTCGGGTTTCATGAATCATTATTCATGTATAAAATTAAGAAAAATACACCGGAAACAAAAAGATATATTTTATACATGATTTTCTAAAGGTGCTATTCGTGCGTTTTAATAAAAAATCTGAATATCAAAGGGAGATAAACGAATTACCTCTTCAAGCGCGCTTTAAACGAATTAGTTCGGATGTTCTTCAGTTCAAGCCCCACAAACGTCGGACCTCTAGTTCAGACACACCACCAATGGACGCATCAATCTCTGGAGACAATCCCCGTATCTTTGATTTTTTAGCCACGGCCCAAAAATGAGAGAATCCATTTTTTTTTCTCGTGCACCAACACACAAGAACACGCACGCCTTTTTCTCTTTATCTTTAGCAACTGTTGCTTATCATTTTTTTTAAGCGGCATTTAAAAAATTCCCTCTCGAATCAGCAACGGTTGCTAATCGTCATGCACGATTGCACGATTCGTGCATGCGTGCATGAATGGTCAGCAACCATTGCTGACCATTCATGCACGATGCTTCGTATATTATTATTATTAATTTTTTATAGTTATTATTATTAAAAAGAAATGCACATGTGATGTGCGTTGCACATGGTCAGTAGCAATTACTGACCATATGCACATTGATTAATTAATTAAATGAAAAAATAATTAATCAATCATTTTTTAATGATAGATATAAATAAAAATAAAAAAATATATAATCTTTATGTGTGCATTTGGAATACATTAACATATATTCACTTTGGGCATGCGTGTGCATCATATGCACATAGGCTCATGACTATAATACAAATTAAATTAAATCTCATTTAATTTAATTTCAGATCGACACAATTCGATTGCAGTAATTACAAAAACATTTGCAACATTATTTCTCTCTTGTTCCACGTTATCCTAATTGTTTGTGGTGTGTGACATCCATAGATTCATCACTAAGCTGGTAGTAAGACTTGTACTAATACATTAATTTTCCCAAAAGAATTAATTGTTCAGATTAATCTTTGGGTCCTATAAGCCATGATTGACATCTAGTAATAAGCTACCCAGATAATGTGATTGTTTTAAGAATATAATAAGCCTATCAACTTTGGCTACGGTGTAATTAAATCATTCTGTCTTACTATGTCCCGATTGAACAAAAATCATGGAATATTTGTCAAGGCACCAATTTGATCATATGCACAAATCTAATTGACATGCATTTTATTCAATATGTAAACAACTTATTCTCGATTACAACCTCGGCCGAAGATTTCAATGCATTGTCGTAATTAGATTGCATAGGACATCATTATTATACCTTGCATGTAACAATGATACATATTCCATATTGCGTACACCTGCAACTTCATATATGAACAAACTATTACCATCAGGTATAAAGACGGATCAACAACCTAGCATTACGTGCACCTGTGAACCATAGTTGTTCGACACACAAGTTAACACGATGTCTCAGGTCTAAGGATTATTTACACAAGATCAAAGCATGAACAATTAGACATTGACCACACTAAAAGCTTCCATGTCGCTAATCGTTCCATATGCGTCACGTTCAGTGAACTTGTCTAATACAAACACTCGTGTTCTAACCCAGTCATCACAATACCCAATGACTTGCGACTCATTATTCCCTTAAGTATCCAATACTTAATGGTGAAGTTAAGAACACACTAGTCTCAACAGGATTATTAATATCCACTCAATAATCCATCGACCGGGAATGATTTAAAGATTCAGTCTAACTATGAACTTGTGACAGTTTGATTTTCTACTTCTGTTTTCAATTGAATAAATCGGGCTTTTCATCGACGTGTCTATAGTGCTATTCTCTGAGCTGATCACTCATGAGATAACTAGACTAGTTGGGGAAGCCATTAAGGGATTTTAATGCAAAGGCTTGAGAATTCGATCAGGAATCCGACTGTTCGATTGTGTTAATCTGCAAGGGTCATTACGACACAGTCGAAAATCTATCAGAGACCGAAAATAGGTCGATTCAATAGAGATACATAATTAGACATGGGTGATTCCATCTAATTACACAATTCTCATCGATTGGCATTAAATCGATTTTTGTGTCATTTTAGTACCCTGTGCTCGTAATTGAAACCTAAAGATTTTCACGACAACCGAGAGTCGCCAATGAGTCGAAGATGTACATTGTGGCTCAGAAATAATCGGCCATGGGCCAATTGCACCGAAAATTTCCAAAAAACTACCCAATAATTTAGGTCACGTTGAAACCACGTTTGACTGAATTTAACTGCGAAAATTATTCCAATTTCAGAAATTGAGAACTCTCAATTGTCACGACTAATTTTAGGAATGTCGTTGTATCTTTTCAAGAATTATGGACAAACAAGAATTGTGGTGGATAATGCAAAATTTGGCAAATCAAAGAAAGGTGAGGAAAGCCATATCTCGAAGTGAATTTTAGTTCTTGGTATGGAACAATTTGAGATAGGTATAATAAGGGTTTAAGTGGACTTAATCCTTGTTGGCTAAGGTTATAAATAGATAAAATGAAAAGAGGGAAAAGTTGATGAAATGGCTGCAAAATTCGGATGGGTGCCCATCGAGAGGGATTTTACCAATGTTTGCATTTTATTTGAGCAAGATAAGGTTGCGTAAGATTGGTGGGCCACTTGAAAGTGATATGGTTTAAACTTCCATGGAAAAAGTACAAAGCTCTTGTGGAAAATAAAATTAGGTTGTGGAATTTTGGAAGGAGGGACCCCATGGTCCTTTTTCCTCTCTCTCTTATTCCCCTCCGTGCAACTCTTCTCTCTCCTTGGTACCATGCGACAACCTCCTTTTCTTTCTCCCTATCTCTTTCTTTCCCTTTTTCTTTACTTTTTCTTTTCTCCCCCTCACGCATTCTCCCTTCTGCCGTAGCACCCCCCATCTTTTTCCCCTCCATTTATTTGCTTTTATTTTCTCTGACTTCATCATCTACTTGTCTCACCACTGTCGTCCATTTCCACCACCACCACGCCACCATCATCCTCACCGTTGCACACCATACACCCAAGCCGAGAGTCCTTGGCCTTGAGCTCAACTTCGACGAACCATCGCCGTTTGAGCCGCGTGCCTCGTGTTTTTGTCGCCGTCGCTCTGCCATCGCCAGGAGTTCTTGAATTTCCGAATTATGTGAGTTAAATTCCTAACTCTTGATTAGGGGTTAATTACTCTTGCTTAGGAAATTATCTAGACTTAAGGATGTTTTAGGTGAGCTTATATAGGAATTAGTAATACTTTATACTATTTAGATTAGTATTAGAATGGGTTAATATTAGCCAAACTAGGGAGATTCGCACTGTTGAGGATGAACTGTTTGAAAATAGTAGCTGTTCTGCAAAATTGATTCCTGGACACTTGTCGCTTGTAATTTTTGTAACTCAAAATTGGTTGTGAATTTGAAGTTGATGTCTTATGGGAAAATTTTTTAGACATTCTCAGCTACAACATATATTTTTCTCAAGATTTTTGAGAACCCACAAGCAGAAGATATCAGCTTCGTCATCTTCGAACAAAACTGCAGTTTTCGCTGGAATTGGTGACCTGTAAGGATTCTTGAGGTTTTTAATCAACTCCTGGGGTTCGAATTTAAAAATGGTTTCTTCACAAAAGTTGTTTTTCACCTCTTCTAGTTTAACATACTCAAATTTCAGCTCAAACGGACACGTTTTGGACTTTGAACCAAACTGATTTCGGAAAACAGACTTTCTGGGAACAGATATGATTTTGGTGCCGAATGGAGTGAATTACTGGGCTAAATATATCAGGATCTGGGCTTTGGTGTCTTCACGAAAAAATGTTCATTTATGTGTCCTTTAAAACATATTCAAAATTGGGAATTTTCTGAACTCGATTGATTAGATTTTCGGAGCTAAAACCCGGGACGTGCAAGTGAACAGTTTCTGCCAGTTATGGTCGGTGGTGGTTTGTGATTGTTTTAATGCTTTGTTTGCTGGAAATGGCATATATGATGATGTGATTGAATTATGCCATTGAATGATGAATTATGAGATTGGGTAAATGCATAAATGATACGAGATCCCCTCACAAGCCTTTGGGGCCGGACGATACTTATTCGGGAATGCCCCAAGTCAACGGATGCCGGTTGCAGTGGACTGAGCCGATGCTCCTAATTGGAATGCCGTCTAGATGTAGACGTTACCGTGCTCGATGGTGCGAGACGATGCTTGGCCAGGCCGAAAGACTGCTGACTGTTGAGTTGGCCGTGGCCAATGGGTCGAAGTTTGTTGAGGCTTATGAACGATGAAAATTGAGGAATCTAATTAGGGGACGGAATTATGTGGTGCGGTATGGGACGTACCATAACAATTTAGTCTGGTAATTAGGGGCCCTTGTAATTGCGGTGTTATGTATGCCCATGCATATACATATTGAAATGTTCCTATAATATGTTATCTCAATACAACTATGTACGATTTGATTGATACTGACGTGTAGGGAAATGCTAGTGTTGAGAGAATTATGGGAAATATGGTTAGGATGCATGTGGGTGTACTTTTTTCCTAATCGAGATTTAGGGGATGGACTCGCTAAGACGTCGTCTCACTCCGTTGTGGGCTAATTTTTTCAGGTCCCTAAATGGAAGGTTGTCAAGTCAGATGCAGAGGGTTGCGGGAAGTGAAGTATGAGCTTTTATGTAGCCTTTTTCAGACGTTGACGGGTCTTCCGTTTGATCTGGATAATGGGTGACCGCTCAGCCAGGACTATTGAAAGGTCTAGTAGGGTCATAGGGAGGGACTCGATCCCATGGTTGAAGAGCTCGGAACATAGATAGCCTAGAAGCTCTTCTTTTTGATATAGACCCATGTTATGTTAGGCTTTTATGTACACAAACACTGCTGTAAAAATGTGCGTTTGTGAAAATATAGTCCTATGTTTGCTATCCCATTTCTGTGTTATCTGAAGGTTGTTATTACGTTTCCGCTTGTGCAATAAAATGAATGGGTCGACATCAGTTCCTGGGAGGTTGCAAATTTTTACGACCACTGAGGGATGTGCATGTGCTCGAGGTTCGGGTTGTGACAGAACCCATCACATATATTCTTAACGTCTCAAGAATAGGTCTAGTTGCAACTAATCTTATGTAATCATTCAAAAATATAAAATAATTGGACAAATGAATGAATACGTCACTGCAATGAATTAAATAATAATAATGATAGTACAACTGAAATTCCTAATATGTAACTATTACATGATAGCTTTAGGGCACACATCCAACAATCTCCCACTTGCGCTAAAGCCAACTTGTTTGGTACCTCAAACCCATTTGGTCAATACCTTTTAAAAGAAGACTGAGGTAAGGCCTTAGTGAATGGATCTGCCACATTTTCTGCTGAGGCAATTTTCTTCAATGCAATATCACCTCTCTCAACAATTTCTCTGATGAGATGGAAGTGTCTCTCAATGTGCTTGGACTTTTGGTGAGACCTTGGTTCCTTGGCGTGAGCTATCGCCCCATTGTTATCACAAAACAATGTAATCAGTTGCTCAATTGAGAGAACGACTCCAAGTTCAGAAATAAACTTCTTCATCCAAGCAGTTACATACTCTGCCTCAGTGGTGGAATAGACAGTTATGCTTTGTTTAGAACTCTTCCAACTAACTACACCACTATTGAATATTCTTGACTGTTATCCAGTGCTCTTCTCCTGGATCAGACTGATATATGCTAGTAATACTTACATCATGTGCGATATCGGGTTTAGTACATAGCATAACATACATTATGCTTCCAATAGCAGATGCATAGGCATCTTTGCCAACCGCTCTCTTTCTTCAGGAGTGTTGGGACACATCTCTTTAGAAAGACGGATCTCTTGCCTAAAAGGCAATAATCCTCTTTTGGAACATTGCATGCTAAAACATGTTAATACTTTCTCTATGTACGCACACTGTAAGAGGCCAATCAATTGTCTTGATCTATCTTTATAGATCTTGATACCTAAGATGTAGGTTGCTTCTCCTAAATCTTTCATGGAGAATTTCTGTGACAAGAATAGTTTCATCGATGATATCATCGGTACATCATTTCCAATTAAAAGTATATCATCAACATACAAAACTAGAAATGCAATTGCACTCCCATTGATCTTTTAGTATACACAAGGTTCATCCAGATTTTTGATGAAGTCAAATGATTTGACTACCTCATCAAAACGGATATTCCATAAATGGATCTTTTAAGCTTACACACCTTCCGTTTTTCACTATTGGATTCAAAACCCTGTGGCTGTTCCATATAGATGTCCTCTTCGAGAAAACCATTTAGAAAAGCCGTTTTGACATCCATATGGAATATCTCATAATCAAGGTGTGCAGCTATAGCCAACATAATCCGAATGGATTTTAGCGTGGCCACAGGTGAGAAAGTTTTGTCATAATCAATTCATTCTTTTTGACGATATCCTTTCACCACCAGCTGTACTTTGTAAGTTCCAATTTGACCTTTAGCATTCATCTTCCTCTTGAAGATCCATTTACAGCCAATTAGTAAAATACCATCAGACAGGTCAATTAAGGTCCAAACTTCATTGGAATACATTGAATCCATTTCGGATTTCATGGCTTCTAGCCATTTACTAGATTTGATGTCCGACATTACCTCCTCATAGGTTTTAGGATCACTAGGTTGATCATTATCATTCACAATGAATAATGGTTTAATATGTTCAACCGGGTGTTTATAATGAGAATGTGAGCGAGACGTTCTCGCACTTCTTCTAAGAGGTTGTGTATCAGAAGCTCCCACTGAATCATAGATTGGTATCTGAACTCGGTTGTTTGGTACTTCATTATTTTCTTCTTGTAAGACTATTTTCCGCCCAGCATCACATTCTTGGACGAACTGATTCTTCAGAAAAGAAACGTGCTTGCTTACCAAAATTCTTTGGTCTGAATGAAAATAGAAATAATATCCAAGAGTTTCCTTTGGATATACAATGAAGCAACCTTGTTTAGATCTCGCCTCCAATTTTTCCATTTTCAGCTTTTTTAAGAAAGCTGGACAACCCAAAATCTTAATATGATTAAGACTAGGTTTCCTACTATGCCATATCTCATAGGGCGTAGTTGGAACAGATTTGGACGGTACTTTGTTAAGTATATATATAGCTGTCTCATGGGCAATATCCCCAAAGGGATATTGACAAATCGGTGTAACTCATCATAGATCGCACCATATCTAATAAAGTAAGATTTCTTCGTTTAGATACACCATTATGTTATGGAGTTCCAGGATTTATCCATTGTGATAAAATGCCATTATTTTTAAGATAGTCCATGAATTCAGTACTAAGGTATTCACCTCCTCGATCTGATCGAAGAGCCTTGAATTCCTTGAACTTTTCAAATGATTCAATTTATACTTCATTAGGTAAAAATAACCATACCGTGACTGATCATCAGTGAAGGTAATGAAATAATTATAACCACTTCTAACGGTTTCATTAATTGGTCCACATGCATTTGTATGTATTAATTCTAATATGTTAGCAGTTCGCATACTATGTCCCACAAAGGGCGCTTTGGTCATTTTTCCTAGAAGGCATGCCTCACAAGTCGAGTATGACTCAAAATTTGATAGATCAACGTACCAATCATTACTCAACTTGTTGATTATGTCTTCTCCAATATGACCTAATCGGAGATGCCAAACATACTTTTTATTTGGACCGTCTTTAGGGCGTTTATTAGTTATGGCATTTATATCAATTCTATTTTACTTATTACCATCGGTAATTGCATTACCGGATATTGTAATGGTATAAAGATTATTGGTTAATAAGCTAGTACCAACACATCTTCTATTATGATAAATAGAATATACATCATCAGCAAAAGAAAATTTATAATTCTCTTTACCCAAACGAGGTATAGAGATGATGTTCCTAACATCATTCTTATAATGCAAATAGTTCTTTTAAACCAATACATGTCCAGAAGGCAAACGTAAACGAAAAGTCCCTATAGCTAACGTAGCAACTCTTGCTTCATTGGCAAATGTCAGGACAATCTCATTTCGTTCTAGAATCCTGCTTGTTTTCAGATTCTGCAAAGACATACAAATATGTGAAGTTGCAGTAGAATCTAGAACCCATGAGGTGGATTCGGCACTAACCATAAGATTAGTTTCAATAAGTGTAGACACCATACCTTCATAAGGTTGGTCCTTGGGCTTGACCTTCAAGCTCGCGAGGTACTTCTTACAGTTCATCCTCCAGTGCCCCTTGACACCATAGTAATGACATTTCTCCTTTCAATCTTGGGTTTTGGTTGCACAATCGGTTTGACAGGCCTCTTCCATTTTTTTTTCTTTAAAATAGTCTTACCCCTTGAAGAAGAAGCCTTAGCCATAGCCATTACATTGGGTCTCGTGTTGTGCATTTCCTTCTCATAAACTACCAGCATGCTATGTAACTCAGCGAGAGTTTTCTCCATCTTATGCATTTAAAAGTTTTGGACAAAACTAGAGAAGGAATCGGGTAAAGATTTGAGGATCAAATCCACAGCTAACTCGTTGTCCATAATGAGATTCAGCCTAGCCAATTCTTCAATGTACCAAATCATTTTCAAAGCATGATCATTAACTGATGATCCTTTAGCTATTCTCATACGGTACAATGCCTTAGATATCTCATATCTAAAGATTCGACCATTCTCATCAAAGTATTCATTTAAGTGCAAAATGATCAACTTAGCATCTTCCATAGATTCATACTTCTTTTGTAATTCATAATTTATTGAAGCAAGCATATATGACTTAACTTTTAAGTCATCGTCACGCCACTTATCATAACTGACACGCTCCTCTTGGGTCCCACCCTCAGGAAAGGAGTTTTCATCTTTTCATCAAGCACATACCCAATTTTTTCTGAATTGAAAACAATTCTCAAATTCCTCACCCAGTTAGTGCAATTGGGTCCAGTCAAACAATTATTGTCAAGTATAGAAACGAGTGGGTTTGTGGTCACAATTTTCAGAGTAATAATATATCTGTTGCAGAAAATAAATTGTTAGCTGTTGTATCTTTCAAAATAAATTTCATTTTGGTCTTTAAATGAAATAGATCCTCCCACTAAATTTATATTCGAATCCCATACTCCTTAAGACGGGAAGCAGTAATCTTTGTTGGGTAAAGATTATTAGTGGGGATTGGAGTCCCACTAGCCCAAAGCCCACGTCACCTAACAGTTATTGATGTTCTATAAACTTAGTGAGTGAACCAACTTGTTCAATGCATCATATGCGAGTCCCAATCATAACTTCGGCCTCTAGACCATGAAAGCCTCACCTAACAGTCATTGGCATCATGATTATAGTTAAGTCTAGCCCATTGTCTCATGCAAGTATTGAAAACACAAACGATTCCCTCACTTGATAGTTATTAGAAATCATTTGGCTCTAACCCACAACATCACATGCATAATGGAATGACCCAATATTATAAATGGTAATTAACTCCTACGTATCCATAGCTGATCAATCAACCACTATAAAAAATTGGATCAAACCACGATGATGGAAGGCCACAAATTCGAAACCCGTTTCGACTTAATATTATTAATAAGGAGATTTGGGTAGTTATTAACGGTCTCACTTTGCATATTAACCGGTTTAACATGCATGATAACATAAACGCAATAAATAAATAGATATCACATAAACATCTATCTTACGTGGTGATCATGGAATTATGGTTCAATGGGTCTCGAGCCAAGGAGACCCATTTAGCCATTTTAATGTTTTAACAATACAGACCCGCCCTTCATTTCTTCTTAAATCTTTGAACTCTTCAAAGACCGGGCTCATAGAGCTCACCGGCTTAATGGCTCCTCCTCTCTCGTAGCATTTACATCAACAATTGATATACTAAACTATGCTAAAATTATATTTCATAAAAATAAATATAAAAGGAAGGACGCAACCTTCATTTAATAATTACAACCCAAAAAAAAAAAAAAATACCTGTAAACATCATACATTCATCCATACAACAATCATAATGATTAGGGATGTTTCCATGATCACCACCATTTCTTGCGAGCCATAAATTCGAAATTTAAAGCTCCGAAAGACATATATAAAATTCTGCATTTAATTAAATTTAAAGCCGAACAACGCAAACCATGTCAAGAATCAAAATCGATGAAACAAATTTCACGAGCGTGATTCCGAACAGAAGTTGCGTTGTCATCTTGAAATTCACAATTGTGAATCATTCGCAGAATATAAACACAAAGTATAACAAGTTACGGATTTTTTTTATTCAAAATTGATTTAGTTCCAATTTTTGCTTAGTTTGTGACATCCCAGATTTTCGATCCTGTTTTCTATTGAATAAATCGGGCATTTCATCGACACGCCTATAGGGCTATTCTCAGAGCTGATCACTCTCGAGATAACTAGACTATTCAGGGAAGCCATTAAGGAATTTTAATACAATAGACTTGAGAATTCAACTAGGGATCGGTTACTCGACCGTGCTTATCTGCCGAGATCATTACGGCACAGATATAAATCGATTAGAGATCAGAGATAGGTCTGTTCGACTGAGATATGTGGCTAATCATGGGTGATACCACTAAATTGAAAAATTCTTGTCGATCGACCCTAGACTGATTCATCTGTCGTTTTGGTACTCTATGTCCGTATTTGAATTCTCGAGATTTTCACGACAATCGAGAGTCGTCACCGTGTCGAGTGGGTTCATTGTAGCTCGAAGAAAATCGACCACGGGTCATTTGTACTGAAAATCTCTAAAAACTACTCGGTAGCCTAGGTCACGCTAAAAACGCACCGAATGGAAATTAACCGCGAATTCAGGTCCAATTTCAGAAATTGAAGATTCTTTCATGTCACAATAAATTCTAGGAATGTCAACTCAGTCTCAGAAGATTTTTCTGCAACCCGAGACTTTTTGAGAAAAAGTTGGCATAGGACCGTTTTTGTTCAGAAAAATGTCGGGATTGTTTTTGATCGCGAAATTGGGATGCAAGATGGATCAATTGACGAGGAAAAATATCGATTGAACCAAGGACTCGATAATGGGATTTATCGAGGCCGATTTGAGTTGATTTGAGGACCGGTAAGTGGCGAATTGAAGGAGAAGTCTAGGAAATTCGTAGCTCCCCCATGGCCTAGCATTTTGGACCATCTCAAGTGTCCATGGAGAGGCCTTGGTGGCTCATTGTGAGCCAAGGATGCACACATGGCCAAGGATGAGCCTCGGAGAACAAGCTTGTGGAAGATAAGCAAGTGGTGGAGCCCTTGCTCCCTTATCCTCTCCCCTCTCATCCTCATCCACTATTCAAGCCATCTTCCTCCTTCTTTCCGCTCCATTTTCGCACTAGCAGACCAAGGAGGATCGTCGGAGACATCTAGCAAGCTGCTGGACCGTTTTCCTCCTCTATTTTTACTTCTACCGGTTTTTGCTCCAATTGACCTTTTGCCAAAGATCTGAGTAAAAAGTCGACTTCTCGGATGAATCAGCGAACGAGTCACCCATCCCTGTGACGAGGACATCTAGAATGTTCCATCAAGCCTAACCCCGCCTCGAACGGAGTCGCCGGCCGTTCGGTACGCCGGCGTGAAGTTACCGGTCGCCGGACCGTCTGGAACCCTGCCGAGTGAATTGTTTCGCATTTTTCGTGAGTTTCTCCCAATTTCGACCCTTCCTTTACCCGTTCCAACCACCAGCACATCCCCCCTTGACCTCGGGAACCATCGGTTGCCGACCGCTCACTTGCCGGAGCTCCGATCAACCCGTTTTTTTGCCGTTTAGCCGCCGATTACCTCTCCAAGCCATCCACAGGTCCACCGTCGCCATTCCCGCACCAAACTAGCTTCATTTCCCTTGTTTGCAGCTCAAATCAGAGGGGGAAAATAGTGGGTTTCCAGCAAGGTGTCGGGCCTGTTTTGAGGTGTTTCCGGGTCTCGAATCCTAGGCCCGCTTTGGAGAAAAGCGACACTTGCGCCGTTCCCGTCGGTTTGATCCGACCCGCGCTTTAAGCAAGGGAGTTTTGCTCACTAATCCCTTATTAGTATGCTAATGATGCTTATGGGTTGATTAGATTTAACTAAGTGTAATTATGTGGATAGATTAGATTAGAGTAATTAAATTAGAGACTTATTGACGCATGTTAGATGGATAGTGTAGTTAGCAAGGAAATAGGTCCTGGTATTTATTGAACGAGTTTCGGTAATTTTTCGGGCTCGTCTCGGCTTCCAATTAGGCATTACGAGCCAAAATTGGATTTATTGTATTTATTTAATAATTTTTCGGTATCATTTAATTATTTATTTATTTTTCGAAAATTAGGCAGGGATAGCCGACGACCGGAATTTTATGCTGATTATTATGGTGCAGTCCATTTATTTATTTTAGCGTCGATTTGTGCTGAATTGAATTAATTGTGATTTTAGGATTTTATTCCTAAATTAATTAATTTTGGTAATTAATGGAAAAATTACCGGGCGTCGATTTACAGCGCCAAAAATATGTAATGGGCTGTTGAAACTGGTGGGTTGTTCAAAAAGGTGAAATTATTATATTTTGGCTAAGGCCGACCGTGTACCCACACATGGCTATTTTTATTGAGAATGATAAAAAGATGGAATCGATTGTATGATTGGGATGATATACTATATCAGCCTACGGACGATATGTCAGCTTAGATAGAGAGCAGCAACCTACGGGCTCTGATATGGCAGCTTAACAGAGACCGGTATACCTTGTCAGCTTAGTAGAGAGCAATGTCGGTGTACTATATTAGCCTACGGACGATATGACAGCTTAGCAGAGAGCAGTATATCTTATCAGCTTAGATTGAGCACTGTCGATATACTATATCAGACTAATGGCGATATGGCAGCTTTGTAGAGAGCAATATACCTGATCATCTCAGAAGCAAGCTATACTATTTATTTATCAGCTTAGCAGTGAGCATTCCTGATATGAACGGACTTATATGAGATGAGCCGACTAAGAAAGGGTCGAGATGACATGTAATCGACTAGGTCGATTGATCAGTAATTTGATATGATGTTATGAATTGATTGAGTGATGTGATATAAGGCATCTGTAAATAACGTTAATTTGTAGGATGGAACTGAGGCCAAGGTAAGTCTTCTGACTCATGTTGTGCTTAGGTAGCCTCTATAGTGTATTGGCTTCCTAATTGGGTCTTAGGGGGTAGAACTTGTTGAGACGTAGTCTCATCCTGGTTGTTGGACAACATTTCAGGTCCCTAGATGTAGTAGACCTGGATTTTGAAGATCTTGAAAGTTCAGTGCAGTCTGCTGAAGGCTCCAGTTAGAGTGTGGAGGATGATGAAGAGGAGGACAAGGACTCGTAGTTTGTGGAACCCCCACCCCTGCTTGTAGACCTTGATTCTGAACTTGTTTAAGTTGAATCTGGCGTAGTAGTTCGCCATATATATATGTGCATTGGTTTGCAATATATATAAGTGTGGTTGTTTTTGAAAGTTTGGAATTTAGTCATACTTTCCTATCCCATTGCTTTATTGTCTAGGATTTTATATGCTTCCGTATGCGTATTAAAATGAAAGGGTCGGCGATGCGTTTTGGGACGTCACTATTTAATCGACCAAGGTGAGGAATGGGTGCGTGCCCAAGGATCGGGGTGTGACATAGTTGATTAAATTTATCACATAAATTAATCAACTTTTATAGGCCGCATAAGAGCAAGGGATTCTCTTAACAAAAGTAAATTGGCCATTAGAATGCAAAAATATCTATGAACTACAAATCAATTAAACGCACGAAAAACACCTAAGGTTGGCTTTAATACCATTGTTGGAGTTTTATAAATCATGTATATGTAAAATTAACAAAAATACAGCGAAAATAAAGATGATATATTTTATACATGATTTTCCGAAAGCGTTATTCGTGCGTTTTAATAAAAAAATATGAATATAAAATGAGTTAAACGAATTACCTCTCGAAGCGCGCTTTAAACGAATTGGTTCGGATGTTCTTCATTTCGAGCCCCACAAACGTCGGACCTCTAGTTCAGACACACCACCAATGGATGTTGAATGGAAAGAGAACTTTAGGATAATCACCACTATGATCGTGCTAGCAATCTCATGGAGACAATCCCCGTATCTTTGATGTTTTTAGCCACGGCCCAAAAATGAGAGAATCCATTTTTTTTCTCGTGTAACGACACACAAGAATACGCACACCTTTTTCTCTCTATTTTTAGCAACCGTTGCTTATCATTTTATTTTTTAAGCGGCATTTAAAAAATTCACTCTCGAATCAGCAACAGTTGTGATCGTGGGACCATCAGCAATCGTTGCTGATCATCATGCACGATTACACGATTCGTGCATGATGGTCATCAACGAAGCATCCCATATTATTATTATTATTATTATTATTATTATTATTATTATTATTATTATTAAGAAGAAGAAACGCACATGTGATGTGCATTACACATGGTCAGCAATAATTGCTGACCATGTGCACATTGATTAATTAATTAAATAAAAAAATAATTAATCAATCATTTTTTTAATTATATATATAAATAAAAATAAAAAGGACATAATCTTTATGTGTGCATTTGGAATTCATTAACATATATTCACTTTGGGCATGCGTGTGCATCATATGCACGTAGGCTCATGACTATAATACAGATTAAATTAAATAATTTCAGATCGACACAATTCGATTGTAGTAATTGCAAAAACATTTGCAACATTATTTCTCTCTTGTTCCACGTTATCTTAATTGTTTGTGGTGTGTGACATCCCTAGATTCATCACTAAGCTGGTAGTAAGACTTGTACTAACACATTAGTACTCCCAAAAGAATTAATTGTCCCGATTAATTTTTGGGTCCTACAAGACATGATTGACATCTAGCAATATGTCATGGCTACCCAGATAGTGTGATTGTTTTGAAAACATAATGAACCTGTCAGCTTTAGCTACAGTGCAATTAAATCCTTCTGTCTTACTATGTCCTGATCGAACAAAAACTATAGAATATTTGTTAAGTCATCAATTCGATAATATGCACAAATATAATTGACATGCATTTTATTCAAAACATAAACTATTTATTCTCGATTACAACCCCGGCCGAGGATTCAATGCATTGTCATAATTAGATTGCATATGACATCATTATTATACATTGCATGTAACAAGGAGACATATTCCATATTGCGTACACCCACAACTTCGTATATGAACAAACTATGACCATCAAGTATAAAGACGGATTAACAACTCGGCATTACGTGCACCTGTGAACTATAGTTGGTCGACACACAAGTTAACACTGTGCCTCAGGTCTAAGGATTATTTACACAAGACCAAAACATGAACAATTAGACATTGACCACGCTAAAAGCTTCCATGTCGCTAATCGTTCAATATGCGTCACGTTCAGTGAACTTGTCTAATACACACACTCATGTTCTAACCCAATAATTACAATACCTAATGACTTGCGACTCATCATTCCCTTAAGTATCCAATACTTAATGGTGAAGTTAAGAATACACCGGTCTCAACATGATTAATCCATCAACCGGGAACGATTTAAAGTTTTAGTCTAACTATGAACCTGTCACATATATTCTTAACGTCTCTAGTTGCAACTGATCTTATAGAATTATTTGTAAATATAAAATAATTGGACAAATAAATGAATACGTCACTGTCATGAATTATAAAAAATAATAATGATAGTACAACTGAAATTCTTAATATGTAACTATTACATAGTAACTTTAGGGCATACATCCAACAATCCTTTCCTCACATGCCTCCTCCTCGTCTCTCGGTTCTTCTACTGTCGCACCGTCGACCGGATGTGATCAACTGCTGCTCATCAACGTTTTGCCAAACATAGAAATGACGCGATCAATTTGGACTCACGAGCCACAATCCTCGTCTCGTGAGGCGATCGGAAACCGTTCACAACGGTGGCGGAGTCGATAGAATCGGCGATCGGGAAAATCACCATCGCGGATTGAAACAAGACTTTGAGACGGCGGAGGAAGAAGATGATGCTCCTGCGAAGAAAGCTTCAATAGAAGATTTGGGAGAGAGAGAGAGAGAGAGAGAGAGAGAGAGAGAGAGGGAGTAACTCACCAGCGGAGACGACGGCGGCCGAGGAATCGAGACCGCCCCTCTTTTCCCGTTCGCAAGCCTATTCTGATCCGTACGGTGTCCCTGCTCCCCTTCGAATTGTGTTTCTCAGGTCGGTTCCGGTTTTGTGACCGAAACCCGATTCAACGATTTCGGAATCAGATGTCGGTCTAGCGTATCTAATATTTCTTTTTATTTTTTGTTTTTGTTTTGAGGACTGATTATTTGATCGGGGAAATTGCAACTATATATATATATATATATGGATTAAATTTATTGTAATTTCTAGTTTATTACTTTTTCTTTTCTTTGATTGAAAGTTGAGATCCTACTAACAAATTACTCTTTTAAGCGGGTTTCTTGTTCTCTCGAGTGGTTCTATTGACTATTTTGTCTATAAAATGGATTCTTACGATATTTATTTAAAAGGAAAATGACAAAAATAGTTCATGAATTTTGGGTCAATGTATAATGTGATCCATAATCTTTAAATTTATTTAATGTGGTTTATGAACCTTAACTCAATATACAATGTGTTCCATGAATTTTTAATTTAATTAATATGGTTCGTGAACTTTTAGTACATGTTTATTTTAGTTTCAAAATTATATGAAAATATTTAATATTATCCCCGATATTGAATTAATTGATTGATAATATTACACATTTTCGTGTAAAAAAAAAAAGTAAAAAGTTCAGAGACACATTACATATTAAGTTAAAATTCAGAGACTATACTGCACGTTGTGTCAAAATTTAGTGACTTTCAATGCCGTTCTCCTTTATTTAGATATGGGTCCATCGAATTATGATATGAGATTAGGGGGTTGATATGGCGAGTAATTTTACAGACGGCGTATTTTAGATTATAATTTACTTGCAGTTTGTCCACAGTTTTTTTATTTTGATGAAAATCCTATTTGGTCTGTAAATTAGGAATGAAAATTTTGAAAATATGGTCGGTTTGTTATTTTCGCCCTTGAAAAAAAGAATGTATGAATTTCCTGCGTTATCGGTGAGGTTACCTCCAATCGCCTTGGCTCCACCGGCGACGGTCGCTGCTCCGGCGAAGGAGAGCTCCGACACCTCGTCCAGTTGCGTGCTTTTCTTCGCCGTCTTCTCTTTTCGTTTTCCCCTTCATCTGAACCTAAAAATCTTCTCTCAAGCTTTTCGGATTCCGTTTGCTCAGATGAACCGAACTGGGTTTTCTTCCATGCGTCCACAAACACATGGAGAGTTCTGACGTTCTGGGTGGAGAGTTCACTCAGTAGAGCTCGAGTCACCGAGTTGACTGAGTCAAGAACACCGCGAACTCGAAACCCGAGATGACCGAATCGTGGTGGACTTTTCCTATTCGAAGTCCACGATGGACTTTATGATTTCGGGCCAAGAACTCCGACAAGGAGTTTTAAACCAAATTCCGTGCAGCAGGAGGTTTGCATGAATGGTGAAACACAGGAACGTAATCTGCAACATGGGTTTGAAACTTTCATGTGCAGAGCTTATAAATAATTTAACTCGGGTCGGGTTGGTTCGGCGGATCAAACTTGACGTCTATATAGCACCGGCAAAGCATAAGCATTTCATAGGATTTGTAAGCTATTGAACCAAAGAATACCATCAGCTGAGCAGAGAGTGAGCCGTCGGTTTTGCTTTTCGGCAATGAGTACCTCCGCTCGTAATCGGTGGACGTACGATGTGTTATTGAGCTTTAGAGGAGAAGATACTCGCAGAAGATTCACCGGCCACCTTTACTCTGCCTTGGAAGATGCAGGAATCAAAGCTTTCAGAGAAGACTGGAGGATATCCATTATCGTTTTCTCGACGAATTATGCCAATTCGAGGTGGTGTCTGGAAGAGCTTGAGAAGATAATGGAGGTCAAGGAAATGCATGGACGGTTGTGTTCTTTGACGTCGATCCTTTAGAAGTGCGGAAACACACCGGTAGTTTTGCCCGAGCATTTGCTGAACATGAAGCCTATTTCGAGGAAGAGAGGGACAGAGTCGATAGGTGGAGGACAGCTCTTACAAAAGCAGGAAATTTATCGGGCTGGGATCTGAAGGATTTTGCAAATGGGTAATTTTGCTGAACTTTTTCAAAGGTCTTCATTAAAATTCTTTGTTGACTAGGCTTTGATGGAACTAACAACTACTAGTTCATATCTTTTGCGCTTTCACGAGCGGCATTGGCTACCTAGATGCTGGAGAGACATGGATCAACCCAACCCGTCTTTACTTTAGTTCCTCTACCTTGTTTTACTGATGTATTCTGCATCAATTCCGTTTTGACACACAGGCATGAGACTATACTCATCAAGGACATCGTAAACAAGGTATTGCAAGAATTGCCATACGCATACCTGGATGTTCCACCATTCAGGGTTGGACTTGAAACTCGATTAGAGAAAATAAAATCATTGCTAAACCTAGGCTCGGATGAGGTGCTCTTCATAGGAATCTGTGGAAGAGAAGGAATTGGCAAGACGACAATAGCTGAAGCTGTTTATAACCGTTTCTTTCACGCCTTTGAAGGGAGAAGTTATCTTTCGAATGTGAGCGGGGATTTCTGGCAACCAAATGATCTGATTAGCTTGCAAGAGCAATTTCTTTCAGACATTGTGAAGCATAGATGCATAAAAATACACAATATTCGCATCGGAATTAGTGTCATTAAGAGAACTTTATGCAAGAAAAGGGTTCTTATTTTGCAGCCAAAATGAATTTTGGCAAATATTCCATTCACATTTGAAAATTGGGTGAGGGATTCATATATTTTTTTCTTTTTGACATTTTTTTCCAAATCCATGGAATAACTCAACTCTCTCAAGTATAATAACAATGGTAATAACCAAGTTCTTCAACCAAAATTAAAACCCGAGTGTAGCTCAGCCTAGGATGAGCGTTTCGTGTCATCACCCAAAATTCACTGTTTGGTTTTCTTCTCTAACTTCAAATAGTCGAGTACCAGCTTTTTCCTAAGCAGAGAAAAGCAACTCCAAGCTTTCTATGAACAGTATGATGCTATGAATGGCGCTCAAACAGTGACGTAGAGGATTGAATCCTCGTATAATGGCCAACGCGGAACATTCCCTTGATTTGAGAATCAATCAGATTGCATTTGATCGAAGTGAAGAACGAAAGCCACTCTAGTCTCGTCACTTTTCTAGGACAAAGTAGAATTTTGCGATAGGGCTTTCGGGTCTTGGCTTTAGTCTCTGCTACGCACCACCCAGCAGAATACTTCACCGAATGCGTCGACCGAAAAATGGTTAAGGACAGTATTCGTCTGAAAGCTCTTACATTCCGTTTGGTATTATGTAAGTTAGTTCACCAGCCCGTGTCTTTGGCCTGGCTATGGTCTCTCCCGGGGGGAACCAATCTCTCGGAATGCATCATAATTCAAAATATTCATTTTCATCTGAACGCTTACATAACATACCGTATTAGATAAATATTCGAAACTGCATGAGGACACTTTGTTCATGAATTATGAAAAAATATGAACGGATCATGACGAGGGATTGGTCTTGGGACATTGCTGATGGATCCTTTTAGAGATACGCTAGTCGCCCTTAAGGAGAACAATTTGCCTGGAGCTACTTTGCTGCGCGAGCATCACCCTACCGTGGGCTCAAAACTTTGTTGATCGGGACTGGGAACTTTGGAACACGAGAAGATTGAGCTGATTTGTATATTTTTGTGCAGTCTCACATGTTGTACACTTAATGCATTATCCCTGTGATAATGATTAGACGATAGAGTATTCATGAATTTTCACGAAATCATATTCGATTGCTGCTGCTTACGACTGTACAGGGGGCTGGTAACAACTAATAAGGCAAAGTTTTGAAATGGCGGCTCCAGGTTCGCCAGTAATTAAGCATTCTTGGCAAACCCATTAAGACAAACTTTGGCACATGATATTTATTTGTCTCCACAGAAACTTGAAGCATGTAAACTTCAGCACTGGTCAGTTCCCTGCCTAGTTGGAAATGCTCTGAAGAGCCGGGCACCATAGTTTCAACATTGCTGAGGCAGAGTTTGTCAGCCTGTTATTTTGGTGTTTTAGGCTCTGATGTTTTTGGCAACCGACCATCCTGCGAGTCAAAAGTAAGAGCTGATTCAGGTTGCATCATCCGCAATAAATAGAATTTGTCATGTGTCCTTAAGGTTTTTATTCTCTAATCTCGTTCTACGGAAGGCACTTGTAATGAAAGATCATGAATTACATGACTTGGTGATTGTGCAAGTCTGTTTTGATATATTTCCTCCGTAGCTGCTTCTAAGGATTCAAGATAAATAAACGCAGCTGTTCAGAGTTCACGACAATTTAGCAGCTATTCTTGCATTGTGCTTTTCATGAAGTGATTGGGAGCAGATGAGAAGAACAAAATGAACACATCGTTCTGATGTTCTCGAATGGAAAGTTTGTCTCTTCATGAAGTTATTGTGAGCAGATGGACCACTTCTATTGCAGGTACATTTGTTCTCTTTTCAGATGATAGTTACAATGTTTGGTCGAGCAAGGCAAAGCAATTGCTTCAGCAGTAGATATTCACCAGCCGTGGCGCTGTTGTCTCTCATATACTGAATGAGACAAATGCGAAATGCTGATATTATCATAGTATTAATGATTAAGCTGATCATAACGAACTTGCGAACCAAACTTTTCCCGTTTCTTGGCTGGTGCTAGTCCAGATTGTTATGCTGTGGCCTTTGCATGAAATGGAAGGAACAGTCGAATTTTTCTCTACCACGGGAAATAACTGACAATTAAGCCCATTCGATATATTTGCGGCTCTGATATTGTAGTCTTCCTACTTGGTAATGAAAAGAATCGGATACGCAGTGGGCAACCTACATGAAGACCGGCCTCTTTTCCTACAACCTGCCCCCAACGAAGGTGCTCATCGTCGAAAGTTGCCAGTTATGTTCACTTAGCCAATGGTTACTTAATATTTCACTGATTGGAGTTGGAGAGATTTAAGTTTGTGAAAACTCTTGTCTGGAACTCTTTGAGTGGGTCTTCTAAGAGGCAAAAAAGACATCAATGGGGGGGCTGTTGGGTAAACTTCGTTTGTTCTCTTATTCAGAAGAATAGAGCAACCTTGAGAGCTAGGAGTGATCATGTTCCTCTTCCATATTTACTCCTCCCGCATCAGTTCCCTGATCTCATTTTACTTTCCCTTAATTACTTATATAGTACACCAGTTGTGCTTATCCAGTTTCGTTATGTCCTTGAAAGTTTTCTGACCCGTCTTTATTATTGATGAGAAACTAGAAAAAATTTCACACCTCGGAATTTTGATCATCTGACCTTGCGATATCACTCCTAATGTTAAAAAAGGCCTTTGAAATTCACTGATCAAAGCATGTCACTTGTGGGCATCAGCCTGAGGGAGCATTTATCACCATCAATAGAGGATTGTGTCTGGAAACATACATTCACCAAGGAGCAAGAGGACTACATGGGAACATGTTAGAATGATGAATTCATCAAGTACAAACAATTGCCTATTGCCTATAAGGCTTCTTAGCTGTGTGATCAATCATAGAAACAAAATTTATGCAGCCATCTAATGAACTCCCCAGCTGGGGTGTCATATCTGGGGTCATATATTCCCTCTTTTATATCAACGTAAAGAACATAAAGTTCACAGGGAGAGAACTAGTTTATATATATGAATCCAAAAGGCTGACAATTTCTCTTCAAAATAGCATTGATTGGTTGCACTCATGACCAAACATAAAATTGCGCCTAAAAGTTCCATGTTTATAGCCAAGAAAACAGTATTCACTCACCCCGAAGGGAAAAAGTCAAATGTACAGTCACAAACTAAGGCTCCAAGAAGTGGGTACAACAAGAATTGGATATAGGTCAAGAAGGTTTAATGGCTAAGTGCTATCCTGCTCAGCAGAACCACTTCTCCAGAATCGGGCAATGCACGCGCTGATTGAGGGCGAGCTTTCGGCGAAAATGTAAAGACAAAAGAAGCATAATCCTGTTTCAAACATATAAAATAAGAGAGTCCCAATTAATTGCAGCTTCGGCACTGTTAGAAAGAAAAACTGACAGAGAATATTGACAGCATTCAAGGAAGTGATCGTGTACACAACAATTGTGAGTTGAAAAAAAAGAAAAGGAAGAAATTGTACTAGGAAAAGTGTTCTCTAACTTCTTGTTCAAAAAGCATTTCCTAACACCAGCACGGTCGACGATGTCTACCGTGCTACAATTACTAAACTTGTCATTAACAAATAATTGTCCTAAAGGGCAGTAAACTTTCATCACCAATAACCAAGAATATCGGGAAGTACATCGTACTGATGAGGGCAAAGAGGGATGAAGAAGGCGTAGCTGTAAAATAGTTCTCGGAACTTTTCCTCTAAAAAGCATGCTCTAAAACCAACGCAGTCGATAACGTCCATTTGTGCTAGAATAACCGCCCCTCAAAACTCCAATATCGACTTTTGTACTTTGACACTTTCGATTTTGTTATCTTTTGGGGAACTTTTGCTACAGTCCAGCTTATGATGCTGAGCAAACATTTGACTGTCTGAGGTATTAAACTTCCACTGAAAACCGAAAATATTGACAAGTATACAGGAACTATCCACTTGGGGTGAAAGTCTATGGTCATTTTCGGCGAAGCTCTTTGGCGGGTTAGGTAAGGACCAAAATGGAAAAGTCTTTGTTGCTGAATTTCATGTGTTAAGTCGTGAGAAGAAGCTCTTTCATTGCAAGGTTAACTTCTGATCTCCCCACACATCCAATCCTTAAATTGCAGGAGCCTTCTGCAACAGGATGTCCTGTGTAAGGAGAATGCTCTAATGCGGCTACAGTCCAACAACACATACGGCATATTGATGTTCATTTGACAGGATACCACCAGGAGGCAGGCTTTAATAAATCAAGTAAAACAGCACTAGAGAAAGAAAATAAGGAAATAAGGCCATCAAGGAGCTATATCTAAGAGAGGGAAAAAAAAAGACTGAGTAAATGTTTGTAAGGGGCAATCCTTCAATATGCTGGCTGCCATAGGATCATATTTTCTCCCTAGGCCATATACTGGTGAGAGGCCTAAAATCTACTCCACTCCTCAAATGATTCATTGGAAACACGTGCGTGGACAAGTAGATTGATGAGACAGTGAGAATGCACATACCGACATAAGCAACAGTGACGCCGGAGAGTAATCTCCCCAAAGCAGACAGAATGTAAAGGCAAACGATCACCTGAAAACGAAAAAATGCACACTAGCTTAGGCCCATCATGATAAAAGAGCGCCGATCCTCTAATCTACAATAGGAGCAACCAAATGACCTTAACGAACAAGCGCTTGTCGTGGCCAGTGGCGGCGACCCTGAGAACGGACTCCGTGGCTCCAACCGTGTTGGCGAGGCAAGCGACGATGCTGTTGGCCGTGTCCTGCGATATCTGCCACTCCAGCGGGTCCACCGGCACCCTATCAATCCCACCAAAGATCCAATTTTTTTACCCAAAAATGAGAAGCCATAACAGGGGAAACGGAAATTTGGAAACGAAAGCCGAAAAAAGATGTGAGAGAGAGAGAGAGAGAGAGAGAATACGAGATGTTGAGCTGGCGGAAAAGGAGGCCGAGGATGGCGAGAGAGCAGAGCAGCACGATGAGGACGTCGGAGAGGAGGGAGAGGAGGCTCGAGTTCCGGTAGGCGCAGTGGTAGTACACCAGGCTCCCGCATATCAACACGATCAACGGCTTCCCTATCTCGTTCCTCATCCTTTCCTCACATGCCTCCCTCCTCCTTCCTCCCTCCTCCCTCCTCCTTCCTCGGTTCTTCTACCGTCGCACTGTTGACCGGACGCGATCAACTGCTGCTCATCAACGTTTTGCCGAACATAGAAAACGACGCGATCAATTCGGACTCACGAGCCACGATCCCCGTCCCGCGAGGCGATCGGAAACCATCCGCGACGGCGGCGGAGTCGACAGAATCGGCGGTCGGGAAAATCGCCGTCGCGGATCGAAACAGGACTTTGAGACGGCGGAGGAAGAAGATGATGCTCCCGCGAAGAAAGCTTCAATAGAAGATTCGGGGGAGAGAGAGAGAGAGAGAGAGAGAGAGAGAGAGGAACTCACCGGCGGAGACGACGGCGGCGGGAGGAACCGAGAGCGCCCCTCTTTTCCCGTTCGCGAGCCTGTTCTGATCCCCTTCGAGTCGTGTTCTCGGGTCGGTTCCGGTTTTGTGACCGAAACCCGAGTCAACGATCTCGGAATCGGACGTCGGTCCAGCGTATCTAATATTTCTTTTTGTTTTTTCCGTTTTGATGACTGATTATTTGATCGGGGAAATTGAATATATTTATATATATGGATTAAATTTATTATAATTTCTAGTTTGTTCCTTTTTCTTTGATTGAAAGTTGAGATCCTACTAACAAATTGCTCTTTTAATCGGGTGGTTCTATTGACTATTTTGTCTATTAAATGGATTCATACGATGTTTATTTAAAAAGAAAATGACAAAAATGATTTATAAATTTTGGCTTGACGTGTAATGTGGTCCATAATCTTTAAATTTACTTAATGCGGTTTATGAACCTTAGTTCAATATACAATGTGTTCCATGAAATTTTAACTTAACTAAAGTGGTTTAGAACTTTTAGTATATGTTTAATTTAGTTTCAAAATTATATGAAAATATTCAATATTATCTTTGATGTTGAATTAATTGAATGATAATATTAAACATTTTCATGTAAAAAAAGTAAAAAATTCAGAGATCACATTACATATTAAGATAAAATTTAGGGACTATATTGCACCTTGTATTAAAATTTAAGGATCTTTGGTGTCATTCTCCTATATTTAGATATGGGTCAATCGAATTATGATTTGGGATTAAATTCCTTTAAATTCAGGTCAAGGGTTGATATGGCAAGTTTATAATTTACTTGCAGTTTGTCCACAGTTTTTCTATTTCATAATTTTTCATTTTGATGAAAATCCTATTTGGTCTGTAAATTAGGAATGAAAATTTTGAAAGTATGGTCGGTTTGTTATTTTCACCCTTGAAAAAAAGAATGTATGGATTTCCTGCGTTATTGGTGAGGTCACCTCCAATCGCCTTGGCTCCACCGGTGACGGTTGCTGCTCCGGCGAAGAAGAGTCTCCGACGCCTCGTCCAGTTGCGTGCTTTTCTTCGCCGTCTTCTCTTTTCGTTTTCCTCTGCATCTGAACCTAAAAATCTTCTCTCAAGCTTTTCGGATTCCGTTTGCTCAGATGAACCGAACTGGGTTTTCTTCCATGCGTCCACAAATACATGGAGAGTTCTGACGTTCTGGGTGGAGAGTTCACTCAGTAGAGCTCGAGTCACCGAGTAGACTGAGTCAAGAACACCGCGAACTTGAAACCCGGAATGACCGAATCGTGGTGGACCTTTCCTATTCGAAGTCCACGATGGACTTTATGATTTCGGGCCAAGAACTCCGACAAGGAGTTTTAAACCAACTTCCGTGCAGCAGGGGCTTTGCATGAATGATTCAACACGGGAACGTAATCTGCAACATGGGTTTGAAACTTTCATGTGCAGAGCTTATGCATAATCTAACTCGGTCGGGTTGGTTCAGCGGATCAAACTCGACGTCTATATAACACCGGCAAAGCATAAGCATTTCATAGGATTTGTAAGCTATTGAACTAAAGAATACCATCAGCTGAGCAGAGAGTGATCCGTCGGTTTTGCTTTTCGGCAATGAGTACCACCGCTTGTAATTGGTGGACATGCGACGTGTTCTTGAGCTTTAGAGGAGAAGATACTCGCAGAAGATTCACTGGCCACCTTTACTCTGCCTTGGAAGATGCAGGAATCAAACTCTGCTTTGAAGATGCAGGAATCAAAGCTTTCAGAGACGACAAGGCTCTTCCAAGAGGAGAGAAGATCTCATCCAAACCTTTGCAAGCTATAGAAGAGTGGAGGATATCCATTATCGTTTTCTCGACGAATTATGCCAATTCGAGGTGGTGTCTGGAAGAGCTTGAGAAGATAATGGAGGTCAAGGAAATGGATGGACGGTTGGTCCTTCCTGTGTTCTTTGACGTCGATCCTTTAGAAGTGCGGAAATACACCGGTAGTTTTGCCCGAGCATTTGCTGAACATGAAGCCTATTTCGAGGAAAAGAGGGACAGAGTCGATAGGTGGAGGGCAGCTCTTACAAAAGCAGGAAATTTATCGGGCTGGGATCTGAAGGATTTTGCAAATGGGTAATTTTGCTGAACTATTTCAAAGGTCTTCATTAAAATTCTTTGTTGACTAAGCTTTGATGGAACTAACAACTACTAGTTCATTTCTTATGCGTTTCCATCGGCTACCTTGATGCTGGAGAGACATGGATCAACCCAACCCGTCTTTACTTTAGTTCCTCTACCTTGTTTTACTGATGTATTCTGCATCAATTCCGTTTTGACATACAGGCATGAGGCTATACTCATCAAGGACATCGTAAACAAGGTATTGCAAGAATTGCCATACGCATACCTGGATGTTCCACCATTCAGAGTTGGACTTGAAACTCGATAAGATAAAATAAAATCATTGCTAAACCTAGGCTCGGATGAGGTGCTCTTCATGGGAATCTGTGGAAGAAAAGGAATTGGCAAGATGACAATAGCTGAAGCTGTTTATAACCGTTTCTTTCACACCTTTGAAGGGAGAAGTTATCTTTCGAATGTGAGCGGGGATTTCTGGCAACCGAATAATCTGATTAGCTTGCAAGAGCAATTTCTTTCAGACAATGTGAAGCGTAGATGCATAAAAATACACAATATTCGTATGGGAATTAGTGTCATAAAGAGAACTTTATGCAAGAAAAGGGTTCTTATTTTGCTGGACGATGTGAGGGATTCTGTGCAAATAAAAGCAGTAGCTAGAGAATGTCATTGGTTGGTTCTGGCAGTAGGATCATAATAACATCGAGAGATCAAAATTTACTGCAGGACTTAGATGGGGTTGGCACTTATATGGTTGAGTAGTCGGATGACGATGATGCCCTTCAGCTTTTCAGTTGGCACGCCTTTAGTGATTCTCATCCCAAAGAAGAATTCATGGAACTTTCAAAAGAGATTGCAGGTCATTGTAAAGGAGAACCCTCAGCTCTTGAAGTCTTGGTTTGTTTCTTTAAAAATAGAAGTTTGGTTGGATGGAGAAGAGCATTTGTTCATCTGAAGAGGACAGGTTTTGATTCGCTCTGCGGTGACAAAGAGAGGGATGAATTACCCCGCATTGCCAAAAGCCCTCTTCATTGCAGTCTCTCAAAGCGCAATGGTGCAATGGTGCAATGGTGCAAAAACAGTGTTCGCCAGAGAAGGTGCCTAGCAAATGTCAGTTAAAAGAAGTTGATGTACCGTAAGTTGCTTTAGGCCTTGGGAAATGAGATTGCCCGGGAAGAATATTCTAAAAGCCCCAGCAACATCGGGACGACGTTGGTGAGTGTAGGACACGAAGATTGGTCTATGAATTAGTGAGACTCATGCTTTTGTGATCGAAGAAATAAGCATGTTCACCTATTGCATTTTACATAATGTTAACAGTAAGGAGCTCTTACTAAAGATCTAGATAAACTTTAAAGCTCATCACACTGAGTAAGCACAATTTCCTTGCTCTTGGCCCCTTCTAAAACGCAACCCCTTTTCTTTGCAGAAAACAAGGCAGAAGGAAAGCCAACTGCGGGATCCCGAGATAGAAACTTTGACCATGTACCTGGAGGTAGAACCATCCGAGCATTCTGGACAACATCATCGAACAACTTCTTCAGTTGATGAATCGCAAAGTTCAATGCAAAGTAGGAAGTTGTTCATCTCATTAGACGACTTCTCTTTTTTCTTTTCATTTATTTCATTTTGGCATCTATGCAAAAACTAGAGAAGTTTTCCAACCTGGACGGTTTTGACATAGCAGATAAAGTGAAGTTCGTGCATGACAAGATAAAGATGCTTGGGACGAATGCAGATGTAGTTGCACACGGTTTCCGAGAGCATGGTAAGATGATTTCCTTTGTTTGTTTGGAGTGTCATTGCATTCATTGAAATTTAGGTGTAATGGAAAAGAAGAAAACCATCATATACATTTCCTGCATTGATATTGGCTCAATCAACTATGCAATATAAAAACGAGTTTATTCAATACTCTTTGTTATATGGGGTGCGCCATACTGTGGTTCCAATTTGCCAGAATCACTTTGATTTATTTGAATCATCGTTTGATCTGGCAATCCTCAATGGTTTTATAATGGCCTACTTGAAATGGGCTTAGATCATTTACCTGTAAGAGATTAATCACGAGAGGATAAGATTTTTGTCATTTGTTGCCACTGAAGAGATGCATACATGAATTGCAGTCATGCATATTAACTAGGGCCATTAATCTGTGCAGAAGAAACGAGAGAAAGAACAGAGTACAATTCCCTCATTCAAAGTACTTCTCTAAGATATGCTAAAACAGTTGCGGGTTAGTTTTTCTGGGGAGAAGTGTTAAAAAGTCCTAAACTTTTTGTGTTTGTGCCAATTTAGTCATAAACCTTTTCTTTATGTTAATTTAGTCATAAACTTTTTTTTTGCTGCATTTGTTGCATTTTACTGACAGGGTGCTGGCCGACTGACGTCTTTTAATAATATTTTAATATTTTAATATTTTTGAATTTTTTATTTTCTTTTTCTTTTTTTATTCTCCTCCTCCTTCCTCCAGCCAGTCATCGGACCTCGGCGACCGGCCAGAGGCGACAACCAATGAGGTATAGGTTGACCTCGTTGGCCATTGGCAAGCCTCGCCGGCCTCCTCGCAAGTGGCCGCAAGGGTGGCCCCAAGCTAGCCTCGCTCTGGGCGACGAGGTCGAGCCTTGCCCATGGTTGGTGAGGCCGCTCTCGCTGCCACTGGCAAGGGTGAGCCTTGCCGCCTAGCGCGAGACCACCCTCGTGGCCACTAGCGAGGTCCTCATTGGCCGTTGCCGCTGGCCAGTCGCTAAGGTCCGTCGACCAGCTAGAGGAAGGAGGAGGAGAAGGAAAAAAAAAAAGAAAAAAGAAAATAAAAAAGAAAATAAAAAAGAAAAAAAATTCAAAATTTTTAAATATTATTAAAATTGTTTACGTCGATGCCGATTAGGCCACATCAGCCGGCCGATGCCTAGTCAGTAAAATTCAACCGAAATTGGTCGGAAATGACTGAAATGACACAAAATAAAAATATTTAGGACTAAATCGGTACTAAAAAAAGGTTTAGGACTAAATTTGCACAAATGCAAAATGTTTAAAATTTTTTTAACACTTCTCCGGTTTTTCTGGAACTGCAGTGAGATTGAGTCCCGGAATCACAGCAACAGTGAAGGGGAAATTGAGTCTCGGGGCAAGAGTTCTTCAGCTTGGTGGCATAGAGAAAGTTTTCCGGGAATTGTTCAGCTGGGAAGACGGAGAAAAATTAATGGAGTCTTTCAAATGTTATTGGTCGACTTCAACCAGTCCTACTGCAGCGGGCCTCCTATTTATCTCCACTAAAAAAGTTGCATTTTGGAGTGAGAGATTCGTAGATGTGGTTTTTCTAGATGGGGGATCAACCAAAATCCATTACAAGGTAATTTTACACAAGCTGCAAAAGTCAACTCTCTTCCGCTAGTACCAGTTCGGCATTCCTTGTTGTCGCGTGCTTGTCAAAAGTTTGGTCAATCTTGATGCTGTGCTTATTTTCAGTTGAAGGTATCGACAAGAAAGATTAAGGCAGTGAACGAAGCGGAGAATGTGGAGAGGCCGGCACAGAAATACATAAATATTGTTACAGTGGATGATTCCAATTACTGGTTCACAGGATTCTTCAATTATCAGAAAGCACTAAAACATCTTCGGAGGACGATTCATCAGGAATAGATGGCTTCTAGTCCAGTCTTTTTTAGAGTCGAAAAGTTGCAAATCCATTTGAGATGACAAGAAGAAGAGAACTTCTATGAGAAACTCAATATGACTCGAGACGCTGTAAGAAGTTTTGTGAATGAGAAAAATGCTGTTTTAGCAGACATTGCACGACTACGACACGCTGATGACCAGTTACATTTCATCCCTGGAAACCCCATCATCATATATAACCGGCAAATTAACCAAGAAACGGTTACTAAATAATCCATACAGCGAAAGATGTGAAGTGAACAGGCGTTTATCTCTTTTCTCTAATCTATTCATTTGGTGTCACACCAGAGCGCGATCTCTCTCCAAAAAAAGAGTTCAGTTTCTCCAACGAAATGTCTTCATATCCATACAAGGGCGTGAGGGTTTTTGCTTTGGAGTTGACTTTGCCTCTTCCAACTTCTCATGGAAGAAAACGTTGGCATCAATATTCTACTCAAAGGTTTGTTCTTTATTGAGCGCGAGTTTCGCATTAGCATATGATTGGTCTCTGCAAGTAAAAATGGTTTCTTTACTAACTTGAACACGCGTGGTCAAAATAAATGCAGGAACAGAAGCAGGAGCAACAGGTACAAACAGATAACCAAAAGCCAGAACCCGAGAGCAGCACGAGTAGCAGCTCATCTGAGCTAAAGGACGCCCAACCCGAGCAAAGTGCCCCTCCTTAACTTCCACTAATCATTAAGAATAATAGCACATATCTCAACGTCAATATATAACCATATTTTCTTGTCACAAAAGTAGATTAAAATAAATGGAGCAATAAAAGAATTCGAAGGAGGTTCTCAAAGAATGAAACTATTCAACTTGTAGCCTTCAGCCTCATGAACAACAAACTCATATTTGAGCCAATTTTGTTAATGTTTGGTCTTCGAATCGGGATTGAAGCCGCAATCTTCTTTCCCTCTTCCCTTCATGCTCCTCTTGGCGAGATCACTCTCCGTAATTTTTCTTTCTCCTGCTGCACTCCGCGCATAGGCAATTTTTTTTTTTTTGGCTTTTTGACTTTTTTTTTTTTTTTTTTTTTTAATGTTAATGTCAGCTGAGCCCACAAGAGGCGGACTCAGCCAACAAGAGTTCACCGGGTAGAGCTCAAGCCCACCGACTTGACTGAGTTAGGAACACCGGCAACTTAGGTCATTCTTTGTTGCGATCATTAACAGTAGATGCTTGGAAAAAGATTTGGACACATTTGCAAAGATTATCCAAACACGGGAAAACATAGTCGTTTTCCTGGACAATCATGATCAACCAGAGTGATATTTTCTCGGAATACAACAGTTCTTTTCTACAGCTTTCTACAAGAGACAAAGATCAGAGATGACGGATGTGTTTTTCAAAGATTCTGACGGATCACGAAAAGGCACCGGGCAATCTCTTCGCAGACCGGTAGAGAAAGTTGCTGTTTAAACTGCTTGTAGTTGTGATTGTAATAGCGGGACATTTTTAACCAAGTCAAAGAAGTGGTGGGCCCACTTTTTTTAAAAAAAGAAAAGAAAAGGGGAAAAGAAGGTTGAAAAGTCAAATTGAAAGGGGAAAAGAAGTCAGCAGTGCAGGCTCACTCTTTTATAAGAGCTGAGCAGTCCCGAAAAACAGAGAGAAGAAGGGGGAGAGAGGAAAAGAATGAAAGAAGAAGAATAAGAAGGAAGAAAGGAAAAGGACTTTCATCATGTCAATGGGATCTCGCCAAGTCCATTCGACTTCATAACACAATGCCAAGTAAGTGCTCGTGCTTGCGCTTCTCGGTCTTTCAATCGGATTTTGTTTTTGAGAAATTTTTTGAGTCATTGAGCTATATATATATATATATATATATAGAAATGATAGTTTAGGGTGTTTTACGGAAAGTTTTGGGGTTCTATTGTTTTGAGTATGCGATTTTAGCTACGGGGGAGTACCATTCGCTTATTTGATAGGATCGATCGACGGGGGACTACCATTGTGTAATATTATCTGCTCTGGGCCTCCGACCCTCACAACTTTAAAACGCCTTATACAGAATAGAGAACCCAAGCCTTATCAACTAGTTCAGGACTCTCCCTTGGGCGATGTGGGACAAGAGACATGCGTTTAGTCTCGCCCGCGTATTGTCAAGCCGTTGTACTAGATCATACCTCCATGCTTCTCGTCTGGGTTGTCACTATATGCATAGTAAAGGACTAAAGGTTACACGATAACGTAATTTCGTGAGAGCCACTTTTAGAATTAAGTGCTACACGATAACGCAACTCTATGGAAGAGAAGGAATTGGCAACATGACAATAGTTGAAGTTGTTTATAACCGTTTCTTTCATGCCTTTGAAGGGAGAAGTTATCTTTCGAACGTGAGCGGGTATTTCTGGCAACTGAATGATCGGATTAGCTTGCAAGAGCAACTTCTTTCGGACATTGTGGGGCATAGATGCATAAGAATACGCAATATTCATAAGGGAATTAGTGTCATTAAGAGAACTTTATGCAATAAAAGGGTTCTTATTGTACTGGACGATGTGAGGATTCTATGCAAATAACATCACTAGCTAGAGAACATCATTGGTTTGGTTCTGGCAGTAGGATCATAATAACAACGAGAGATCAAAGTTTACCGCAGGACTTAGGCCCGTTTGGTTCAATTTTGGGGAAAGCCATTTCCCAAGTATCTTTGAATGAATGGGCATTTTGTGAAGGTAAGTGAGTTTGGAAACTCATTTTTTGTGTATATTTTGTAAAGCAACTTTAAGGTAAAAAGAAAAAGGAAAAAAAGAAAAGAAAAGGGAGGAGGAGATGCAGCTGCGTGGAGAGGGGAAAATCGTGGGGGAGCGACTTGACAATGGTACTAATGGTGGGGGTGGGGGGGGGGGGGGCGGCTCGCCGAGGTCGCGCGACCTCGGGCGAGGCTTCCGGTGGTCGGATCTGGGCCCTCGGCGGCCAAATCGACCGTTTGCGGCTAAGCGCGTCGCTCGTTAGCTGAGCTTTGCGGTGGAGCAGCTTATCCAAGGAAGAAGATGATGAATAGTTTTTTTAGTGCAAAATGGGAAAATATGATTATCAATAAGGGCAATATTGGAAAGAAAAAAATTCATTAAACCTCAGTCTAGCAAAAATGTGAACCAAAGGCTTAATATTTTTCCCAATGAACTTTGGGGGCTCAAAGCCCCTTAGGAATGTTGAACCAAACGGGGCCTTAGATAGGGCTGGCAATTATATGGTCGAGTAGTTGAATGACAATGATGCCCTTCAGCTTTTTAGTTGGCACGCCTTTAGTGATTCTCATCCCAAAGAAGAATTTATGGAACTTTCAAAAGAGATTGCAAATTATTGTAAAGGAGAACCCTTAGCTCTTGAAGTTGTTCTTTCTTTAAAAATAAAAGTTTGGTTGAATGGAGAAGCGCATTTGTACATCTGAAAAGGACAGGTTTTAATTCGCTCTGTGGTGACAGAGAAGGATGAATTACCCCGCATTGCCAAAAGCCCTCTTCAAAAGAAGTTGATGTATCGTAAGTCGCTTCAGGCCTTGGGAAATGAGATTTTCCGGGAAGAATATTCTGGAAACCCCAGCAACATTCGGATGACGTTGGTGAGTGTAGGACACTTAGATTGGTCTATGAATTAGAGAGATTCATGCTTTCGTGATCAAAGAAATAAGCATGTTCACCTAATGCATTTTACAGAATGTTAACGGTAAGGAACTCTTACTAAAGATCTAGATAAGACTATAGCTCATCACACTGAGTAAGCACAATTTCCTTGCTTCTGGCCCCTTCTAAAACGCTGCCCCTTTTCTCTGCAGAAACAAGGCAGAAGGAAAGCCAACTGCGGGATCCCGAGATAGAAACTTTGACAATGTACCCGGAGGCAGAACCATCCGAGCATTTTGGACAACATCATTAAACAACTTCCTTAGTTAATGAATCGCAAAGTTCAATACAAAGTAGGAAGTTGTTCATCTCATTAGACGACTTCTCTTTTTTCTTTTCATTTGTTTCATTCTGGCATCTATACAAAAATTAGAGAAGTTTTCTAACCTGGATGGTTTTGACATAACAGATAGAGTGAAGTTCGTGCATGACAAGATAAAGATGCTTGGGAAGAATGCAGATGTAATTGCACACGGTTTCCGAGAGCATGGTAAGATGATTTCTTTTGTCTGTTTAGAGTGTTATTGCATTCATTGAGATTCGGCAGGTGTAATGGAAAAGAAGATAACCATCATATACATTTCCTGCATTGATATTGGATCAATCATCTATGCAATGTAAAAATGAGTTTATTCAATAGTCTTTATTATGTAGGGGGCACCATACTGTGGCTCCAGTTTGCCAGAATCACTTTGATTTATTTGAATCATCGATTGATCTGGCAATCCTCAATGGTCCTATCATGGCTTGCTTGAAATGCACTAGATCATTTACTTGTAAGAGATTAATCACGAGAGGATAAGATTTCTGTCATTTGTTGTCACTGAAGAGATGCATATATTGTTGGAAATTAATCTAGAGAAAGCAAACTGTTTGTTGTAATCAGAACATCAATGTAAAGAAGATGATAACAACTTTATAATATCCTCCCTTTTACCAATCTTGGAGAAGAAGAAAATAAGATATCATTGAAAAATAACATAAAATTGGAGGTGAGGTACGGATATCCGAATCTCCTTAAGGCGATTAGTTCCTGCCAATGGTGCTCCGCAGATTCACAAACTATGCCTCCCAAGATACAACACCTCGAACCTGTTTGGATTAGCACTATGCAAACAGGACTCAATCGAACCGTTCAATTGAACCAACACACTCAGAAAAAACAGAATAGTAGAAGAGTATATTAAAGCCTTTTGGAATCGAGTCGGAAAAACCAAAAAACCAAGCTCTATGCTCCAATCTATTTATAGAGCTTTTTTGGTTCATGTACAGAAGAGATACATGAATTAAATAGACGCATGTATTCACGAAGTTCATGAATCAAGATATACATGAAACCAAAAGATTCATGAATCCAAAGACACGTGAATTCAAGAGATTCGTGAATTCTATAAATACATGAACTAACAAATACATGAATCTAGGAAATTCATGAATTCAATAGATACGTGAACATAAAAGTTGAGGAAATTCATGAATCCAAAAGAGATACGTGAATAGAAAAAACGTATATTAATTTATTGACTTTCGTTAATCCATTAACCATAATTATAACCATAATTACAACATATATAAGTTGCGCTCATGCATATTAACTAGAGCAATTAATCTGTGCAAAGGAAAGAGGAAAGGAGGGAAAAAACAGAGTACAATTCTCTTATTCAAAGTAATTCTGTAAGATATGCTGAAACAGTTGTCGCTTCGTTTTTCTGGAACTGCAGCGAGATTGAGTCCCGGAATCATAGCGACAGTGAAGGGGAAATTGAGTCTCGGGGGCAAGAGTTCTTCAGCTTGGTGGCGTAGAGAAAGTTTTCCGGGAATCGTTCAGTTGGGAAGACGGAGAAAAATTAATGGAGTCTTTCGAATGTTGTTGGTCGACTTCAACCAGTCCTATTGCTCCGGCCTCCTATTTATCTCCACTGAAAAAAGTTGCATTTTGGAGTTAGAGATCCGTAGATGTGGTTTCTCCAGATGGGAGATCAACCAAAATCCATTACAAGATAATTTTACACAAGCTGCAAAAGTCGAACTCTCTTTCCGGGAATACCAGTTCGGCATTCTCTGTTGTCATGTGCTTGTCAAAAGTTTGGTCAATCTTAATGCTGTGCGTATTTTCAGTTGAAGGTACCGATAAGAAAGATTAAGGCGGTGAACGAAGCGGAGAATGTGGAGAGGCCGGCACACAAATACATAAAAATTGTTACTGTGGATGACTCCGATTTCTGGTTCACAGGATTCTTCAATTATCAGAAAGCACTAGAGCATCTTCGGAGGACGATTCATCAGGAGTAGATGGCTTCTAGTCTAGTCATTTTTGGAGTTGAAAAATTGCAAATCCATTCGAGATGACAAAAGAAGAGAACTTCTACGAGAAACTCAAAATGACTTGCAATTTCTTTTGAAATTTCCACGAATTCCTTTTTGGGATCAGAATCACTAAAGTCCTGCTTCATTGCAGGACGTGAGAGTTGAAGCTCGCACATGAAACTAAATCGTCTCTATCCTAATTCCTTGAGAAGATGGAGATTCGAACCTCCCATCTTCTCCTTTATATGTGGGAACGGTGGCTACTGGGGTTAACCCCAGTGATTAACTGCTTGTAGTTGACCAACTAAAAAAAATTGCTTGTAGCTGTGGTTGTGATAGTGGAATATTATTTTACCAAGTCAAAGAAGCAATGGCCCGCTTGTTTTTTTTTTTTTTATACAAAAAAAGAGGGAAGATGGTTGAAAAGTCAAATTGAAAGGGAAAAAGAAGTGAGCATGGCAGGCTTACTCTTTTATATGAGCCGAGCAGTTCTGGAAAAGAGGGGGAAGAAGAGGGAGACAGTTAAAGAAAGAAAGAAAGAAAGAAGAAGAATAAGAAGGAAGAAAGGAAAGGGGATTTCACATGGGCACACCGATAGAACCAAGCCAAGCTGACTTAATAATGTAACGCAATACCTAGTAAGTGCTTGTGCCTCTTGTTCTTTCAATTGGATTAGTTTTTGAGGTTAGGGCTTGAATTCAGAATTTTGAAAAAGTCAAGCCGCGAAATCCGATTTTTGAGTTGTTGAGTTGTGTATATATGTAGAAATGATAGTTTATGGTGTTGTGGAGCCGTATGATTTTACAGAACTTGATTTGAGCTTAGGGTTTGCCGAAACAAAATTTTCGAAGTTCCTGTGTGTGATGAATAGTGCGTGTCCACTAAATTTGGAGCCATGTTTGTTGGTTTTTGGCTTGTTTTTTATACAGTCAAGTCGGGATTCTTGTAGTACATTGAAAGGGGTTTCCTATTATAAGTATGTATGGAAAGAGGTTCTGTGGAGAGAGTTATGGCATGATCAAGTTTTGCATTCAAACTCCATGTTGCGAATGGCTTGAATAATTGCTTTGAGTATGTGATTTGTTAGCGCGTGGAAGTCGTTTTATCAACTTTAGGCGTAGTATAGCCGTTTCATAGTTAACGTAGCGTGTTACTCAATTTTAATGTTATTTCTCACTTATTTGATAGGATTGCACGTGTTGTTTGGTTTTTGGGCTTCCCTATATATATATATATGTGTGTGTGTGTGTGTGTGTGTGTGTGTGTGTGTTGTATAAGGCTGGATAGAATGTTTGGTGCCTTTAAATCATTGTGGGATGGTTTGATAAACTTTTTTTGAAGGGTTATGCGTACTATTTTGTGCAATTTATTTATGAGATAACTTTTGGAAGATTATGTGTTTTTAGGTTGAGAAACTAAGGTGATATGCACAGTAAATGACTAAGTGTTACATGATAACATAATTTCATGTGAGCCACCTGTAGAGCTCTATATTATTAATATGTGTTGTTTAAGAATTAAGTACTACACTATAATGTAACTTCATGGGTGCCACCTATAAGGCATTATAATCAAGGACTATAACACAATGTGATTTCATGAAAGCCACATCTAGAGTCTTGTACTATTGATATGTGTTGGTTAAGGACTAAGTGTTATATGATAACCTTATTTTGTGGGAACTACCTCTAAAGCCTTATAGTCAAGGACAAAGTACTATACGATAATGTAATTTCGTGAGAGTCACCTCTAGAGCTTTGTATTATCACTATGTAGCTAAGGGCTACACGGTGATATAATCACGTGGGAGCCGCCTTTAGAACCTCGAGATGTACTAACCAAAAAAAAAAAAAACCTCAAGATGTGAGTGGTACTATATCTTTTTTGAATTTATAAAATTCAAGTTCTGAAAATGCTATGGATTATGTAGTATTAATAATGAAATACATTTTTGTTGCATAAAAGCCGGATGAAGCATTTACTACTCTTTGATTGTTTTTGAATGTTTGGAAAGTATGTTATGCAAAGTATTATGAAATAATACATATGTGACCGCTTTGCAACTAGTTTATGAATGATTTGAAAAATGGTTGAGAAACGGTAGATGTCTATGTTAAGTCATATACTTGGTTTATGAGACTGATTTCTGGATTGGATTTTTGGTATTGGAACATGGTCGTCCATACCCAATATGACTAAATTTGGTGAGAGGTTTATGGGTATGCATATTGGGTTCATGATATCCTTTTGGGCGGAACCTTCGGCTTTGTAAGTGGAGACATTGTCAAGGGGGAAATCTTGATTGCCTTGTTACCAGGCATTATGTCATGATTATGATTTGATATTGGGCAGATTGGTCGATGGTTCCATCGACGTGTGTTTTGATTTGAGACCATTGATGATGAAATTGTGATGATGATTTAAATGAGTTTTTTATATTAGTATAAAGCTTGTTAAAATGGAAGAACTCATATATGATTTGATATGCATCGCTCACCGAGCTATGGTTGCGATAGTAATCATCTTCGATTATTGACTATTATAGTGGAAGCGATATCGACGTGGACTTTTGTGAGCTGGACTTTTGGGTGGTTAGAGGCTGCGTCCTTCTAGTGCAAAGATGGCTGTATCACCCCTCATTTCTGTACGATTCGGGCTGTGACAGTGATCATTATCAATGATCAATACCAAACACAGCAAAGAATGAGCATTTCCTAGGATTTGGGAAGCTATTAAACAAAAGAAGACGAGCAGTTGAGTGGAAAGCGATCCGTCGGTTTTGCTTTCCAGCAATGAGTGGTTCGTCTTCTTCTGGTACCTCCACTCAAGGTATATGGACATATGATGTGTTCTTGAGCTTTAGAGGCGAAGATACTCGGAAAGGATTCACCAGCCACCTTTACTCCGCCTTAAAAGACGCAGGGATCAATGCTTTCAAAGACGAGGATGCTCTTCCAAGAGGAGAGAAGATCTCATCTGAACTTGAACAAGCTATAGAAGACTCAAGGATAGCGATTATTGTTTTCTCGACGAATTATGCCAATTCTAGGTGGTGTCTCGAAGAGCTCGAGAAGATTATGGAGGCCAGGGAAATGCATGGGCAGTTGGTCCTTCCGGTGTTCTATGACGTGGATCCTTCAGAAGTGCGGAAACAGATCGGTAGTTTTGCCCAAGCATTTGCTGAACATGAAGCGTGTTCGGAGGAAGAGAGGGACAGAGCCGTTAGGTGGAAGACAGCTCTTACAAAAGTGGGAAATTTATCTGGCTGGGATCTGAAGAATGTTGCGGATGGGTAATTTTGCTTAACTTTCTCAAAGGTCTTCATTAAAATTCTTCGTTGACTGAGCTTTGACGGAACTAACATCTACTAGTTCATTTCTTACGCACTTTCACGAGCGGCATTAGCTACCTAGATGCTGGAGAGACGTAGATCAACCCAACCCGTTTTATTTTAGTTCCTTTACCTTCTTTTGCTGATGTATTCTGCATCGATTCCGTTTTGACATACAGGCATGAGGCTATACTTATCGAAGACATCGTAAACAAGGTATTGCAAGAATTGCCAGACGCATACCTGGATGTACCAACATTCGGGGTTGGACTTGAAACTCGATTAGAGAAGATAAAATCATTGCTAAACCTAGGTTCGGATGAGGTGCTCTTCATAGGAATCTGTGGAAGAGAAGGAATTGGCAAGACAACAATAGCTGCAGCTGTTTATAACCGTTTCTTTCACGCCTTTGAAGGGAGAAGTTTTCTTGCAAACGTGAGTGGGGATTTCTGGCAACTGAATGATCTAATTAGCTTGCAAGAGCAACTCCTTTCAGACATTGTGAAGCATAGAAACATAAAGATACGCAATATTCACATGGGAATTAGTGTCATTAAGAGAGCTTTATGCAATAAAAGGGTTCTTATTGTGCTGGACGACGTGAGGGATTCTATGCAAATTAAAGCATTAGCCAGAGAACGTCATTGGTTTGGTTCTGGTAGTAGGATCATAATAACAACGAGAGATCAAAGTTTACTGCAGGACTTAGATGGGGCGGGCATTTATATGGTTGAGCAGTTGGATGACAATGATGCCTTCCAGCTTTTCAGTTGGCACGCCTTTAGTGATTCTTATCCCAAAGAAGAATTCATTGAACTTTCAAAAGAGATTGCAAGTCATTGTAAAGGAGAACCCCTAGCTCTCGAAGTCTTGGGTTCTTTCTTAAAAAATAGAAGTTTGGTTGAATGGAGAAGTGCATTTGTATATCTGAAGAGGACAGGTTTTGATTGGCTCTGTGATGACAAAGAGAAGGATGAATCACCCTGCATTACCAAAAACCCTCTTCAAAAGAAGTTGATGTATCGTAAGTCACTTCAGGCCTTGGGAAATAAGATTTTCCAGGAAGAATATTCTAAAAATGCCAGCAACATCCGGATGACGTTGGTGAGTGTAGGACGCTTAGATTGGTCTATGAATTAGAGAGATCCATGCTTTTGTGATCAAAGAAATAAGCATGTTCACCTATTGCAATTTACAGAATGTTAACGGTAAGGAATTCTTACTAAAGATCTAGATAAACTCTATAGCTCATCACACTGAGTAAGCACAATTTCCTTGCTTCTGGCCCCTTCTAAAACGCTGCCCCTTTTCTCTGCAGATAACAAGGCAGAAGGAAAGCCAACTGCGGGATCCCGAGATAGAAACTTCGACAATGTACCCGGAGACAGAACCATCTGAGCATTCTGGACAACATCATCAAACAGCTTCCTCAGTTAATGAATCGCAAAGTTCAATACAAAGTAGGAAGTTGTTCATCTCATTAGACGACTTCTCTTTTTTCTTTTCATTTGTTTCATTCTGGCATCTATACAAAAATTAGAGAAGTTTTCTAACCTGGATGGTTTTGACATAACAGATAGAGTAAAGTTCATGTATGACAAGATAAAGATGCTTGGGAAGAATGCAGATGTATTTGCACACGGTTTCCTAGAGCATGGTAAGATGATTTCTTTTGTCTGTTTGGAGTGTTATTGCATTCATTGAGATTCAGCAGGTGTAATGGAAAAGAAGAAAACCATCATATACATTTCCTGCATTGATATTGGCTCAATCATCTATGCAATGTAAAAATGAGTTTATTCAATAGTCTTTGTTATATGGGGTGCACCATACTGTGGCTCCAGTTTGCCAGAATCAATTTGATTTGTTTGAATCATCGATTGATCTGGCAATCCTCAATGGTCCTATCATGGCCTACTTGAAATGAGCTAGATCATTTACTTGTAACTGATTAATCATGAGAGGATAAAATTTCTGTCATTTGTTGTCACTGAAGAGATGCATACAGGAGTTGCAGTCATGCATATTAACTAGAGCCATCAATCTGTGCAAAGGAAAGAGAAAGGAGAGAAAAAGCAGAGAGCACAATTCCCTCATTCAAAGTAGTTCTGTAACATATGCTAAAAACGCTTTGTTTTTCTGGAACTGCAGTGAGATTGAGTCCTAGAATCACAGCAACAGTGAAAGGGAAATTGAGTTTCAGGGCAAGAGTTCTTCAGCTTGGTGGCATAGAGAAAGTTTTCCGGATATTGTTCAGTTGGGAAGATGGAGAAAAATTGATGGGGTCTTTCGAATGTTATTGGTCGACTTCAACCAGTCCCATCGCAGCAGGCCTCCTATTTATCTCCACTGAAAAAGTTGCATTTTGGAGTGAGAGATCCGTAGATGTGGTTTCTCCAGATGGGGAATCAATCAAAAGCCATTACAAGGTAATTTTACACAAGCTGCAAAAGTCAACTCTCTTTCCGCTAATACCAGTTGGGGATTCTCTGTTGTCATGTGCTTGTTAAAAGTTTGGTCAATCTTAATGCTGTGCTTATTTTCAGTTGGAGGTATCGATAAGAAAGATTAAGGCAGTGAACGAAGAGGAGAATGTGGAGAGGCCGGCACAGAAATACATTAACATTGTTACAATGGATGATTCCGTTGTCTGGTTCACAGGATTCTTCAATTATCAGAGGGCACTAAAGCACCTTCGGAGGGCGATTCATCATGAGTAGATGGCTTTTAGTCCACTCATTTTTAGAGTCGAAAAGTTGCAAATCCATTTGAGATGACAAAAGAAGAGAACTTCTATGAGAAACTCAAAATGACTTGAGATGCTGTAAGAAGTTTTGTGAATGAGAAAAATGCTGTTTTAGCAGACAATGTGCGACTCCTATACGCTGATGACCAATAAGCGCGACCAATCCATCTTTACTCATTACGCTGTGACCTATGAAAACATTCCAGTCAAGGTCGAAGATCACATGTGGACGTTCCATTTGCCACCTTTCATGACCAATAAGCACATCCTTGTTGCTTCCGACCTCTTTCAAGAGACACTGCACGGATTTCTTCGCAGACCATCATACACAAGAAACTCAGGCTGTGGATTAAATAGCAGAAACCAATTTCAGGATATTGTCATTGGAATTTCTGTCCTGTCCCTGGACGCATCTTTGTCGGAGTGCAAACATGGACCAGTGAGAATAAATGACAGCACTTCAACTGCTATTTTGGGAGGACTGACAATATCTGTTACTCCTCTATGCATTTTCTCCAACTTAAGGTTTTCGAAATTGAGACAGCCCTTCAAAAGAAGCATTTTGAATAAGGTACAAAATACACAAAGCCTATAAACATCAAAGCAGCGCCTAAAAGTATGTATTCTTGATTAATTCGTAAACAAATCTATAGAGAAGTACTTGAAATTAAGCTGCCAAAAATACGTGTTGTCTGAAAATTTGTTACGATGCTTGCCTCCCATTTCAGTGATGATTGTTTGAATTCCTTTTTCCACGAAGTGACCTAGTAAATCCTTGCACTATCTTTCATCCTTTGTGGATCGAACTTTCAGAATGCGTTGAAAAATTAAAGAGCAAGCGTTTGATCAACATCTCTCACCAAGAAAAGGGAAAAAGTTCAACCTGTATGTGATGGAGCTGATAAGGCTATGATTCCGTCCTCCTTAGTCTTTCCCAAAAACAGTTAGATCCTGCATTCTGGTGTGATTCTGAGATCTGGAATTGAAAAAGCAGGAGAAGCAACTGTTATCTGTGAGTGGCCTTCGGCTTTTTGCACACTCATGTACACCTAAGGATGAGGGCAAAAGCTTGCCATGAAGATTCACCGCCCCAAACAAATAGCACTTCAACCTATTTAAAGCTTTTCCTTTGTGATGATTCTTTCTGTGTTCTTTTTCTCATTTTTTTCCTTTATTTTTCATTTTACATTTAGGTCGATCAATTAGCTAACTTTTGACTTTCTTGGGTCAGCGTTCTTGTGACTTTTTATTAGAGACATTGATTTCGGGAAAGCAATTTGCCCAAAAACCAAGTTCGAATCTGATATCTAATCCAAATAATTTGTCCTAAATTACAAACTGGACATAAAAACATGAAGAAATCAACCACCCTTCCAATAGAAAAATCCAAGTGCTGCATGGAGAAGACTGTGTCAAGAGCCTAGTACCCACAAACGAAGGACAAGTAAGGACGTAAAGAACTTATTATACATGAGCAGCACATTTCAACACAGAATATATCAGTCAATTCTCCAATCATTACGGCTAATATATATGTAGTATTATATTATCCTTTCAATGTATGCAATTGAACCATAATGAATGGCGATTGATACGAAGAAGTTTTTTTGTTATTTTTTTTGTCGCGCATTCCAATTTTTTGCTGAAATTTCTAATTGCTTGGACAGTTGCTTAGTCTAACATTGTCCTCGCAGTTGTCTGTGGGGCATAACAAACCTGAAGCTGCATCAGGAATCCACCTTTTATTATCAGAAAATTCTAGAGAATACACAGAAGGATGTGATCATGAATCAATCAGTGCATTTTTTTAAAAAGCGATGACACATCAGACATCTTAGAAAGCTTCTTTTATGCGTCCCCTTCTCCTCCTTTATTCCTTGCTGATCCATTCCTGACTCATACAACACTGGATTGAAACAGTGTCAGGATTCAGCATTTCCCCTGGACATTGTCCCTTTAAATTCATTCCCAGGACTCAGAAGATTGATCATACTGGGTAAGCACATCTTCCTTGTTTCCAACACCATTTTGAGAGATACTCCACAGTTCATCATCAGACCATCAGATATGAAAAACCAACGCCAGGGTCTTGTCATTGGAGTTCCTTTACTGTCCTTGGAGGCACCTTCGTTGGAACATTCTTATCAATACGATAAAAAGTTCTGTCCATTCGATGGATCGTCACGAAAGTTGAAAAAAGGTGGGTGTTAATATCAAAGCAGCTCTCTTTTTCCAACAATCATTTAATTCCAAAGCATCGATCTGAACTCTGACCTGTCTCGTTCTGACATTGCAGATAAGGTAAATTTGGTGCTTCATAGGATGAACAAGGTCAGGAAGAAAGCAGATATTCTTGCACGTGGAGTTCGAGAACATGGTACTAACAATTCTTTTCTTATGACCACAATTTCGGTATTCACTTAATAGGTATAGGTGCTTTTTTCTTGTAGAATTCAGGGTCCTTTATTTTGGAGGATCAAGAAACATTACATGTTTTGAGGTCAATTTAGTGCAAAAATGTTCATAGGACATATGTGCTAAACTGGTTTTCAAATTGTTCTGTTATGGAACTGCAGTGAGCCTAAGTCCCAAGATTACAAAAACGGTGAAAGGAAAATTGAGAATGGGGGTGAGAGTTCTTCAACTTGGAGGAATGGATAAGGTGTTCATGGACTTATTTAATGTCGGAGATGGCGAAAGGCTGATGAAGACCTTCCAATGCTATCTGTCAACTTCAATCGGTCCTATAGGAGGTCTCTTCTTTATCTCCACCGAGAGAGTGGCCTTTTGCAGTGAGAGATGTATAAAACTGGTTTCTCCGGATGGAGAAACAACCAAAGTCCATTACAAGGTAACTTTGCTCATGTTGTAAAATCACTATATTTCTGTCAGTAATCTATATGCCAGTCTCCATTGCTATGTCGAACTGCACTCTAATAATCTTTTTTGAATATCTTTCCAGGTGATGATCCCGCTTAGAAAGATAAAGATGGCAAATGAGACAGAGAACGTGGAGAAGCCGTTGCAGAAGTACATCCAGATTGTAACTGTAGATAATTTCGAGTTCTGGTTCATGGGATTCTTGAACTATCAGAAAACACTAAAGCATCTTCAGCGGGCAATTTCTCAAGCATAGGCTGTTTGAAGTCGATTTGAATTGTCCATAAAGGACTTTTTTTTTTTAAACTCCTTAGTTCTTCTGTGTCAGATATATGTACAATCGGGACATGTCAACATTGTATAAAAGTTGTCAATGAGGAAATGCTGTTAAATCCAATATCCTCTCTCTAGCAGCTCTCCAAGACAACATTCTCATCGGAGTCTTTAAGTTTTATCCTGGTCGACTTTCACATGGAATGCCTAGTTTGTCTCGACATGCAACATAGCAATCTCAAAGTAGCTTGAAAAGATAACTAGGTGTGGTATGCTTACTCTTCTTCTAGACTGAGACAAAATGCTTTACTAGCAACTTCATATTAAATATTTACTTTGTCACAGTTTCTGTCAAAGTTTAAAGTCCTTAATCTCAGTCATTCACAATTCTGGAGAAAGACTCCTGATTTTTTTAGAATTCCCAATCTTGAGGAATCGTCCCCATGTGATCGCATGAAGCTCCTACGCATCCATCAGTCCATTGGCAAATTAGAGAGACTTGTTCGGGTGGATACTGAAGGCTGCAAAGAGCCCAGGAAATTTCCTGGAAGCATCTGCAGGGTAAAGTCCCTGAAAGTCCTCAATATTGCAGGTTGCTGAAAGAGTGATAAGTTACCCGAAAATCTCAGAGAGATGGAGTCTTCGATGAAGTTTGTTGCTGATGGAACTGCTGTTACTCAATTCCTTTTGTCCATTTTATGCTTAAAGAATCTGGAAAGTTATCTTTATGCAGATGCAAGATTTTGATGCCTAGCTCCTTGTCTTCATTCATTTGGCCATGGGTGACAAGAAGGGAAGATCTGCACAAAAATTGTATGCTTATCACGTTTTTGTCGGGGTTAACTTCACTAAAATCACTAAATTTGATGGATGGCAATCTATCAGATGATGCAATCCCAAGGGACATCAGAAGCTTGCTCTTTCTGGAAGACTTAGACCTGAGAAAGAACAACATTTTCAGCTTACCAGATACAGTCAGATGTCTCTTGAAACTCAAAAACCTTAAATTGGACGATTGTGCGGAGCTTGAATTGCTTCCCGATATGCCGACAAATTTATTCACTGTGTCTGCAGTTAACTATACGTCCTTGAAAAATGTTATCTTTATACAAATTCCACCATGTACTGAGGTCATTTCTCACTAATTGCAGCAATATAGAGGAGATTTTTGGCTTGGACAAGTTGCAATCCGCAGGAACAGCACACATGGAGTGGTGCTACAGTTTATCAAGCAACTTCAAAGAGTTCCATTTTCGGGTTCACACACTTTCTCTCTCTTCCTCTGATGTGGTTCATGCACACTTTTAGATGATTTTTCACCTTTTAGAATGCTCGATTGTATTATCGTGCTACTTTCCTCTCACGGCAAAATTTTTTTACAGTGAAGCAACATTCTCGATTGGTTTAGCTATCAGAGTGAGAGTCCTTCGCTATCTTTTCAGATGCCCCCATTTCAAGGCCGTACAAGGTTTCACGGTATGCATCATCTATTCATCCAAAAGTGACACCTAGGAGCCGCAGCCATTCCCAACAGTCATCATAATAAATAAGCGCAATGAATCCATCTTTACTCATTAGGCTGTGACCTATAAAAACATTCCAGTCATGTTCGAAGATCACATGTGGATGTTCCATTTGCCACCTTTCATTATCAACAAACAGCTTGGATGTGAGGACCTGGTAAAATTGACTGTAGATTTAGGTGGTGGATTGGAATTGAAGCGGCTGAGTGTTCATTTCTGGAATCAGATCTGTCCTTATTGTTGTCAGTCGTGTTTGGGCAACACATTTGCTTATGGTAGAACTTCACTGTTGACAATTACTCAAATGATAGATGGTCAAGTTGGTATTGCAGAGAGTGACTACAGTTGGGGCAATGTGAATGTGAAAAGAGGCCTTATTGATCTTGAGACTTGTCCTGGTCAAGGCTCTGTTGAGGAGGGGCAACATTCTAAAAGAACGAGGTATGATGATACCAGCAATGTAAACATGGACCAGGAAGAATAACTCAGGACACTTCAATGGCTATAGGGGGAAGATAGATAATGTTACTCTCGCATTTGCTTGAAATTATGCTTTTCGGAATATAAACAGCCCCTGGAAAGAAGCATTTTGAATTGAAGGTACACAATGTCATACTAGGCCTCTAAATATATTCAGGTGCCGCCCAAACTATGTGCATTGTTCATTGGATTTGTGGAAAAAATGTAGAAAAAGGAAGCTTTTGTGCATACGCCATTTAATGCATGACATGCGTGTTCAAGAGTTGGTTTCTATGTGGCCCACTCCAATGGCGATTATTAAAGTTCATTCTTCCATGAAGTGACCTAATGAAATCCCTTGTACTGCGTTGAGACCAGAAAGCGCAAGCGTTTGATCAACATGTCTCACCAGAAAAAGGGAAAAAGTACTTGGTCAACATGCGGGTGATGGAGCTGATAAGGCTGTGATGTGTCCATTTTCTTTCCCACAAGCAATCAAAGCCTCCAGTTTGGTTTGATTCCGAGTTGAGCATTGAAAAAGCAAGAGAAGCATCTTTTTTGGGTGTTAGTGTGAATGGTCTTTGTGGCTTTTGCACGCTCATGTCCACCTAAGGCTGAGGGCAAAAGCTTGCTATGATAAGCAAAACTTTGCCTTTGTGATGATTCTTCCTTTGTTCTTTTGCTTTTCTCTTTATTTGGGATTCCAGGCTGATCAGTTAACCAATATATGACTCCTTCAGGTCGGGGGTCTTGTGATTTCTTATCTAAGACATTCATTTCAGAAAAAGGGAAATAAATGTAATCTCTGGACCAATTAGCCCGAGGACCAAGTTCAAGTCACCCTGTCCTGAATTATGCATCGTGCAATTTAGTTGGACTTTCATATCACAGAGCAAAAGTTTTTCCAAGTTGAAATTGACATACAGACCTTTTTATAGAAAAATCTTAAAGCTGCAAGAAAAGGACAATGCCGAGAACCTTAATGAACAGTGGAGGACATTAAAAAATTATTATACATGAGCTCTATATCTAAACATAGAATATGATAGTTTTCCAATATTACAGTTAATACAAAGGCAGTATTATATTATCATCTCAATGTATGCACTAGAACCATAATGCATGGCGGATGATACGAAAGAATTTTCCTTGTCGAGCAGATTCCACTATTTAGCAAAGTTCCTAAATGCTCGGATGGACTTAGTCTAATGTTATCCTAACAGTTGTCTCTGAGGCATACCAAACCAGAGCCTGCACTAAGATTCCGCTTTTCTGTATCAGAAAATTCTATGGAAGATACAAAAGGATTTGATCATGAATCAGTGTCTTTTCCTAAACTGAAGATACATCAGCCACCTTAGAAAGCTTCCTTTACACTATTCAGGTCTTTTATTCCTCTTGCTGATCCATTCCTGACTCACGTGACGCCAAATTTAAAAATGTCAGGACTCAGGGTTTACATTGGACTATGATACTGTGTTCCTTTAAATACACTCACAGGACGTGGAGAACTGATCATCCTGAGTGAGCTCATCTTCGTTGCTTCCGACCTCTTTCAAGAGACACCACACGGATTTCTTCACAGATCATCATTCAGAAGAAACTCAGGGTGCGGATTATATAGGAGAAACTAATTTCAGGATATTTTCATTGAAATTTCTGTCCTGTCCCCAGACGCATCTTTGTCGGAGTGCAAACATGGACCGGTGAGAATAATTGACAACCCCTTAATGGCTACTTTGGGATGACAGCCAATGTCTGTTACTCTATGCATTTTCTCCACTTACATGGTTTTCGAAATTGAGGCAGCTCTTCAAAAGAAGCATTTTGAGTAGAAGGTACAGAATACACCAAGCCTATAAACATTCAGGTGGCACCTAGAAATACGTATTATTGATTAATTCATAAACAAATCTATAGAGAAGTACTTGCATCCTTTATGGATCGAATCCTCATAATGCGTTGAAAACTTAAAGAGCAAGCATTTGATCATCATCTCTCACCAAGAAAAGGGAAGAAGTTTGACCTGTATGTGATGGAGCGGATAAGGCTATTATTCAGTTCTCCTTAGTCTTTCCCAAACATAGTAAGATCCTATATTGTGGTGTGATTCTGAGATCTGGAATTGAAAAAGCAGGAGAAGCAACTTTTATCTGTGAATGGCCTTTGGCTTTTTGCACACTCATGCACACCTAAGGATGAGGGAAAAAGCTTACCATGAAGGTTCACTGCCACAAACATATAGCACTTAATCAATTCAAAGCTTTTCCTTTGCGATGATTCTTCTTTTGTTCTTTTCTTTCTTTATTTTATTTTATGTCAATCGATTAGCTAACTTTTGACTTTCTTGCGGTCTTATAACTTCTTATTGAAGACATTGACTTCGGGAAAGCAATTTGCCCAAGGAACAAGTTCAAATCTGATATCTAATCCAAATAGCCTGTCCTAATTACAAAATGGATATAAAAACATAAAGATATCAAACACCCTTCCACTAAAAAAATCTTAGTGCTGCATGGAGAGGACAGTGTCAAGAACCTAGTGCCCACAAATGAAGGACCATTAAGGACGTAAAGAACTTGTTATTCATGAGCAATCATTTCAACACAATATATCAATCAATTCTTCAATCATTACAGCTAATACATATGTAGTATTATATTATCCTTTCAATGTTTGCAATTGAACCATAATGAATGCGATCGATACGATGGAGGTTTTTTGTTTTTTGTTTTATTTTTACGGATTCCAATTTTTTGCCAAAATTCGTAGTTGCTTGGACGGTTGCTTAGTCTAACATTGTCCTCACGGTTGTCTGGGGGGCAAAACAAACCAGAACCTGCATCAGGTATCCACTCCTGAGTGTCAGAAAATTCTAAAGAATACGCAAAAGGATGTGATCATGAATCAATCACAGTGCATTTTTTCAAAAAGTGATGACACATCAGCCGTCTTGGAAAGCTTCTTTTACGCGTCCCCTTCTGCTCCTTTATTCCTTGCTGATCCATTCCTGACTCATACAACACTAGATTGAAACAGTGTCAGGATTCAGCATTTCCCTTGGACATTGTCCCTTTAAATACATTCCCAGGACTCAGAGGATTGATCATACTGGGTAAGCACATCTTCCTTGTTTCCAACACATTTTTGAGAGATACTACGCAGTTTATCATCAGACCATCAAATATGAAAAACCAACTCCAGGGTCTTGTCATTGGAGTTCCCCTGTCCTTGGAGGCACCTTCATCGGAGCATTCTTATCAATACGATAAAATGTTCTGTCCATTCGATGGATCATCGCGAAAGTTGAAAAAAGGTGGGTGTTAATATCAAAGCAGCTCTCTTTTTCCAACAATCAATTAATTCCAAAGCATCGATCTAAATTCTGACCTGTCTGGTTCCGATATTGCAGATAAGGTGAATTTGGTGCTTCATAGGATGAACAAGGTCGGGAAGAAAGCAGATATTCTTGCACGTGGTGTTCGAGAACATGGTACTAACAATTCTTTTCTAGTGACCACAATTTTGGGTATTCACTTAATAGGTGTAGGTGCCTTTTTCTTCTAGAATTCAGGGCTCTTTATTTTGGAGGATCAAGAAACATTGCATCTTTTGAGGTCAATTTCGTGCAAAAGTGTTCCTATGACGTATGTGCTAAACTGGTTTTCACATTGTTTTGTTACGGAACTGCGGTGAGACTGAGTCCTGAGATTACAAAAACAGTGAAAGGAAAGTTGAGAATGGGGGCGAGGGTTCTTCAACTTGGAGGAATGGATAAGGTTTTCATGGACTTATTTAATGTCGGAGATGGCGAAAGGCTAGTGAAGACCTTCCAATGCTATTTGTCGACTTCAATTGGTCCTGTAGGAGGTCTCCTCTTTATCTCCACTGAGAGAGTGGCCTTTTGCAGTGAGAGATGTATAAAACTGGTTTCCCCGGATGGAGAAACAACCAAAGTCCATTACAAGGTAACTTCGCTCATGCTGTAAAATCACTATAGTTCTGTCAATTATCTATTTGCCAGTCTCTATTGCTATGTCGAACTGCATTCTAATCGACTTTTATGAATATCTTTTCCAGGTGATGATTCCGCTTAGAAAGGTAAGGATGGCAAATGAGACAGAGAATGTGGAGAAGCCATCGCAGAAGTACATACAGATTGTAACTGTAGATAATTTTGATTTCTGGTTCATGGGATTCTTGAACCATCAGAAAACGCTAAAGCATCTTCGGCGGGCAATTGCTCAAGCATAAGTGGTTTCGAGTCGATTTGAATCGTCCAAAAAGGACATTCTTTCTGACCTTTTAGCCCGTCCATGTCAGATACATGTACAACTAGGAAATGTCAACATTGTAAAAAAGTTGTCAATGAGGAAATGCTGTTAAATCCAATATCCTCTCTCTAGCAGCTTTCCAAGACACATTCTCATCGGAGTGCTGGCTGTGAAAAAAATTGATGGGCAGTATAAACTTTGTGAAACTATCTTGATTAGCCGCCCAACGAGATGGCATCTTTCTTTGATTCTGGTGTTATTCTATTTTGCTCTGTCATCTTTCGCCAAATCATCAGATTGTACAAAAGCATTAAACATAGAATTTTTTGCCATCCTAGCTCTCTGGCCGGCTTTGACTGGATGACCATTTGCCGCCCTGACTCTCTCGTAGGCATCTTCAAGTGATTGTAATGAAACTGAAAACTGAAAACTGAAAAAGGACAAGATCACTGAGACGATCCTATTTTGAAACAGACAAACAGCAGCATCCAACATCCATCCAAGAAAGTTCATGCTTCTTCCTCTTCTTGATGATCCATTCACGAATTATCAAGTAAAAACTTGAGATTGCATGTCAACTCCTCCAAATGTTAAAGTTAGCCCTTGGAAAGCAGCCGCAGTGTGACAGGACTGAGAAATATCATATGAGTACAGTAGTAGCCACCCTAGACAGCAGACTAAACATGAAAATAGAAGCAGCTTCAGGATCATTGGGACTGATCAGTACCATACCGGGTAACACGTTCTGTTTCTTTGTGCTTGGAAGCAAACAGACTGCTTGATGTGACCAGCATTTTTCAAGTAATGCCCATGATTTCTCAAATGGATTATTTAATAACTCACTCGAGGTTTTGTCTGCTTTAACTCGTCTCATACTAAACCTCATAGTTTTGCCATTTGGTGTACCTTTTCGACCAGGTCACCCATTTTGTTGAGCATGCCTAATATTTAGAGTTATAGTGAATCGTTGTGTCAAAAGGCGCATCTTTTTGAGTTAATGCTGGTTTCATAGTAGGTTTCACATACATAATTCGGGAATGCTCCTCCCTGTTTGATACTCCATTCGTTTTATTCTTATCCCGTTTGTCATCGTAGGCAATGTTTGGTAGGCTGGATAAAACTTTGGATAGGATAACTTTTATCCTATCCGGTGTTTGGAGCGACATGAAGTCTTGTCAGGATTTGCTCTTTGTTTGAACCCTCTTGCCCTTGTCAATTGCCCTCCACCGTCGTTGGACTTTGTTCATGTCAGCAAATTTAGTAATCTCTGTATAGCTTTCGCCGTACTTCACGGAATCAGGGATTGGTAGAAGAAAAATATCGAGAGCATCCAATCAATTTTGAGGAAGCCAAACATCAGCTGCCAAAGTCAATTATGGAGAAGAGTCTCCCTTTGTTTGTTTTTGAAGGGGTGGACAATGCATGAATTGACTACTATGATGTATATTGCATATGATGTTCCAATTGAATAAAAAAGGGAAAAAGGAAATAATCATAAAAGTTTAAAAACAAAGATCCAAAATTATGACCAACGAGACTCTTCAGTTAACTTGATCGCTGTGTCCACTTTATTAATTATCGTTCATTGATATTTCTGCCTAATTGTTTTTCACTAATGAAAAATCTTTTTTAATTTTGAATTAATAAGGTGCACATCTGGGAGTGCTCTTTCACCTTTTTCCCAACCCAAAAATCCAAAAAAAGAATGAAGAAAGAAAGAAAAATGAGTACAACTGTACAATTATCTGAGGCTTAATTTGAAGTAACCTCTCGATCCTACTAAGGTATTATCAATCCATTCTTACCTTAGTTGGGTAGATTTTTGCAGAAGGGGAAATAATTATTTTCTTTGCTATAAATTTCTACAAATGGCTAATTTGGCCTTTAACCAAATATAGAGCACACAATGGAAAAAAAATACTAAACAAAATTTACCTAAAAAGAAATTGAATCTCTGAAATTTTGATCTTCATTTGAGGGATGAATCTGGCCACAAATGCGTTTTGTTTCACTCTTTATCATTTAGAATTTTGCCCTTGCAATTACAGTACCGATTTACTCAGCAACCACCCACATTTTTTTCTCTATGCATAGCCGCCATTATATCTTACTTTCAACAAGTGGCATCAACATTGTCCAGAATTTACAATATTATGTAGTTGTGCACGGCGCGTGCGCAAAGAACTAGTTAAAACTCAAGTACGACGAAAAAGAGTCCAAAGTTTAAATTTGGTGAGTAAAGAAAACATAATGAATTGTAATTCGAAGTGATAAGATTCGTTTTTACTTCTAAAGTTACAATTATCCTTTTTTTTCTTTTAATATCATACCACGGCGGTCGTTCCATAAAATTTTTAGATCGAAACCATCTTATGATCTACTTTATCATGCAAAGAGATAAATTTCGAAACGAGTACCGCTATTAATTTTTCTTTTTATTTTCTTATCTTTAAGAGATTATTTAGAAGAAATTCATACCAGCCGCGTCCACGGTTGCTACAAATATATTTGACATACGGCTTCGTGCAGAATTCGATTATTCTCGTGATCCAAATTAATTTTAATTGGGCGGCCGTGGCTGGTAAATTTCAACAAAGCAATGGTAATTCCGGGGTAACTTTATAAAATTCCCCATCGTAATAAATAAAATGATCGGATTTATAAAATGCTTGAAAAGGAAGATAATGGCTGCGCGGGCGGAGGCGCGGGATCGGCCGTCCTCGCGCTGTATTGGATACCGAAGAGATTCCAACTGGCCAGATCCTCTTTTACGGATTTGCCCCTCGGCGCATCCTGAATCTACCCGCGATCCCGCGGATCTGTGCGTACTCGCGTGCCTCGCCCGCGGGGCGTTTACGTCAAACTGCCACCCGCCTTGCGTAATCTCCCCTGCATTTAGCCCCGGGATTCCACGGTTGACTTGCCCAGTCGTTCGATACTCTCTCGCCCGCACGCTCGCTAGCTCGCCTGCCACGGCATTCAATCCGGGTCGCTGCTGTTTCCATCAAGGTGAGATGTTTGTTGCTCTTCGATGGCTCTTTCGTTGTTGTTCTTGGTTTTGATCTGGGCTGTTCTCGTTCGAATTGTGCTTGTTGATCCCGCGACGCTGTCGAATTGTGCTTGGATTTCCTTTGGTTTCTTGGGTTCTGGAAATTGGAGATGGGTTCTGTTCTTTTCTTGGGTTGGTTCTTTGTTTTGGGTTGCTCTCAATTGACCGACCCAAGTTCTTTCCTCTGAGGATTTGATGATGGGTTCGCTGAATTATGGAAGTTTTTTCGCTTTTGTTCTATGAATTCCTATCAAAATCTTTTTTTTTTTTTTGGTTCTTTGTTTTGGTTTGCTCTCAATTGATCGACCCAAGTTCTTTCCTCTGAGGATTGGATGATGGGTTCGCTGAATTGTCGAGGTTTTTTCGTTTTTGCCCTTTGAATTCCTATCAAAATCTTTTCTTTCTTTTCACCGTGCTATCTGGGATGGATTTTGTGTGCTGGCCTATGTCGGAAAGTGAAGCCCCTCTTGAAATCTGTAACCCCGTGGTGGCTAGTGCGCGAGATCTTTTGCAATTCGTGCCTTAAAATCTTTTCCTGTGAGCGAGATGGATTAGTATGTGGTGTTCATTTACTGAGGTTGCAGTTCTGTTGACTGCAGAATGGGCGTTTCAATGAAGCAGACGGCCCTGATTGTGGGCACTTTGGGTATGCTGTCCTTCATCTTTGGAGTGATTGCTGAGAATAAGAAGGTGACTCATCCAGTGTCTGATTGTTTTATTGCCCTGCAATCGTTTATTTCTAGGAAAAATGACACGGACGGTCCTTGAACTTTTCTTCAATTGTTTTTGTCATGTTCATAGTTCTCGACATGGTTGATTTTGTTCTGTTCTTGGTTGACTGTTCTTGGTGGACAGTAATTTATCACATTATCTTCTTTCTAGTGTCCTATTTCCTGCTACTGTTATACTAATTTGGTTGTCCGTTGTCCTTATTTAAATAGGTACTATAGTATATATTATCACGATATGATTGGTTGCAATCATATGATTTTTCCTTGTCTAAATTTGATAGAGATAAGGGCGTATGTGTTTGTTTTTATTGAGTTTGCTTGGTTTCTGCAATGATGTTTTGCGTCAAGAAGTAATAGCACTCAGACATCTTATAATCCCTGTATCCACAGTTTTCAACTTTTGCCTGGAATTAATATGTCGATTCACTTTCCCTTTTTTCCCTAATTTCTATCCATGCTTCTTGTCCTCTGTATATTCCACAGCCTGCATCCGGAACTGTGATTACTGGTAAAGATGTTGTAATTTGCAAGTTTCCGTCTGACCCCACTGTTGCTCTTGGGTATTTGTCCTTTGCATTCCTTCTGTTGTGCACCGTGGCGGGCTATTGGTCTCTGTTTTACCCGTACAAGGGAAGGTCCATCCCTCAATCACTTTTTTTCCGGAATACTAGCTTCGTCGTCTTCTTCAACATTGCCTTGTAAGTAACTTTTACCAGTATAATTGGCCTGCCTATTCTTTTGAATGTTTGGTAATAGATCTACTTTGATTGAAACCGGGACACAATAGTACTGGGATAGTATTAACTAGGAAGTGTATTTCATTGTGCAAGCTGACCTTTATTCTGTAATTTGAGGACATGCCTAGGAAAGTGAGGGAAGTTGTAAATGAGGGTGTACAAATCTGCCTCCTATATCTTATAGCGGCTACTTTCTCTTAGAGATGCTTCTGCTGTCCAGGCTAGTTGCTGACCGAAAATACCATATTAGTTCCGCTGCTTTTAAATGTGTTTCATTTGAAAGAACAATTATGATCCGCCTGGTCAGAATCTCAGATTTGTGATTTACACCATTCCAGTTCTTTATTAACTTCTTGCAATTTTTGGTCTTCACATGTAATGTTTCATACGACTTGTGAATGTTCCATCAGTACAAGGATCTTGTTTATTTTTTAGGGCTCTCATAAGGGGTTTGTTAGTAGCACTGGCATGGGCACTTGTTGGAGACTGATTATTCTCTGTGGAATATATGAAACATGATTTGAATACCAAGTTAATTGACATGACCTTACTCCAAATATAGATATAAATTTATGAAAGTTGTAACGTTTCTACTAGTGATATTTGGTTAACCAGTGTGCTCACGGAGTCATTCAGATGATCAGTTTCAATTCATTGCCTATTCCTTTTAATGGTCATATTCTTCAAATTATCACAGGTTTGTGGGGGGATTGGCAGCAGCGATGCTGTTATGGCCGACAATTACTGAGCAGCTGCACCAGGTCCGCAATGTTCACAAGAACCTCAGCTACACATGCCCCACGGCCAAGACCGGTCTATTGGGTGGTGGAGCATTTCTGTCCCTCGATTCGGCTCTCTTCTGGTTGGTCGCCCTTATGCTAGCGGACAACACCCGTGAGGATTTCTTTGACGAGGTTGATGAGCCCCGTAAGGATGGTGATCAGGGTGAGGCTCTCACAAGTGAGTATGAGGTGGATGGGCATATAAAGGGGGTCGCCTAGCAAGTGTGATCGGTTGGGAGGATTAGGCGAGTACAAAAAGTCTGTTATTCCATAATTCCATATAAAGCAGCAGCTTTAGGCCTCTGGGGATGCTGTAAATGTCAGTTGCTACTTAAGCTATGGGCATTGACCTTGGGACTGTTTTCTTATTTTTTAAAATGCTATGGGTTTAATGGTTGCATAGAGCTCGTTCTCTCTACTTTATCTTTCTTGAAGTTATTTATCCCTTGAAATCCCGCACTTTCGCTGGACAGCTTTTATATTCTTAGGTTTAATAAAAGGGGCATATACCCAATTGCGACGATAGTCTTTGCACAGGCTAGGATGCCTTCTGCGTAAAGATGACCTCCACCATTTGGCTTGCGTGGTCAAGCTTAGAGCTTGGCTTGATGCTCTCTCTCTCTCTCTCTCTCTCTCTCTCTCTCTCTAACGTGTGCGGGCGTGCACCTTTCTATTCTTTCAAAACAGTCGGAGGGCGAAGAAGAGAAGGATAATAACAGAAAGTTGCACTTTCAACTTTTCGGCCAGCGCATGAATGTCGTTTTTGACCCTTTATGTAGTTGTTAGGCATTTGATTTTCAGGACCTTAATCAGCTCGCACTGTTTTTCATCAAGTCATTTGACTTTTTGGGAACAACTAATGTTCATTCATACATCAATGGCAGTAGGAGTAGGCCCGACCTATCATCTATGCGACGCACTAGCGCAATATTGTCAACTTCTCACTTTGGCATACTTAGTGCGGGACGTAAAAGTGCTATTCCTATTTCTCCAGGTCCATTGGAGAAAAGTACTTTACCGAGTCATATGTATACTAAAAAGACCTAAAGGACTACATCGATGAACCACTTTCACTCTTCGAATTTGCTTTGTTTACCGGGTTTCTGCAAGCAAGAAAGCTGGCTTTGCTCAGACGAGAGGACCAGAAGAAGAATGGCCAGTTTATACATTTATTAGATCTAGAACGACCTTTGCGTTCCTGGCCTTGATCCTGTATCCTGCCACGGATGCACCTGATGCAGCGGGCCTCAGCTACGATCAGACTTGCCCGAATGAGGAGAAGTTAATCCGCGGCGTGGCGTGTTGGAAGATTCTAAAAGCTCCGAACACACCCGCTGGCGTTCTTCGCACCTTCTTCCACGACTGCTTTGGCTGGGCGTGTGTAGTTTATATACCTTTTAGCTAGATAGTCTTCTCCTTAATGCTTTCATTAATTGTTCATTACTCACAATATAGTTTTAGCTCCTCCTAGCTCTCTCTCTCTCTCTCTCTCTCTCTCATGGATCAATTGAATTTTCTCGTTCATGGTTCCTGATGTCGCTTTATGTCCTGTTCACATAAATCCCAAACGAACGTTTTGTCTGGGATTCAAAAGAGTAAATTTCCTCTCTAAAAGAAAAATCCTTCAATAAGATATCATGTAATTATAGTCTCTTTCAACTACACGTTGTGATTTCATTTGATTTTCCTTGGGCAAACCAATATGTTTTTTTCCTAAACATATGAGGAGAGAGAAATTCTAGATGCTCTCAAAGTGTCACGTGACGATTCTCACATATCACTAAAAATTATATTGACTTTTATATCTACTCGAGTCTTGATACTCCCCCGTCGTGAAATTCTGCCATTTCTATTGGTGCCACTGTCTTGGTAGTCTCTTTCGCACACACGACAGCTTACTAGTGTCATTAAACTACATCTGAGCTATATGGCCTTAAACTTCGATTTTTCTCCCAATTCTAGAGCTGGTGGGTTAGGTAATATCTGACATTTTCTTTTTTAAATATGAAGAATATTGAAGGGAAATGGATAGGTACCGAGCGACTTGTCCCGGTGCAACGCAAGGCCATTTTCTAGTAATTGTCATGAAATGCGTGTTCCATGCAGGATAGTACGATTAAGATTATTTAATGCAGGCACTTGCTAACTTCCAAGAAGCTAATCCGAGTGATTCTAGAATTTGGGGAGTTATGTAATTGGAATCTCTCTCTCTCTCTCTCTCCCCCCCCCCCTTGCCCAAACCCCAAAGAATAACACCATTTGCAAACGACTAAGGATATCTTTCTCTCTCACTCACACCAAATAATAACATTACTTGCAAATAATTAATGATACCCTTCCAGTGGAAAAAATATATATACACAAACGGCCTATTGTTAAAATTTCCAAATTAAGGGTAGATAGAAGCACTCATATAAAATTTTCTTTATATTAACGGTATATGCTCTTTTTTAAAAAAAATAGAAAATAAAAATTAAAGGCTAGTTATTTGTATTTTATTCTTATATCAGTGATCTAACATTATACTATATTTTGTCATATACTGATGTCGATTGGCAATGAAGATGCTCATTTTTGTCATCTACTCATTTGTGTTATTATACAATGAAAATTGCAATTTAAGATACTGCCATTTTAAAGGCCAGCTAGATTACATGTTATGAAATATTATAATATTAAAATTATTAATACATCCACTTGCAACTTCCAAGAAGACAATCCGAGAGATCATACACTTTTGGAAGTTATATTGCAAGAATTTTCATATTAAAACACCATAAATAGAAACTTCAGGTTTTTTAAACGGTTCGCAGGAACTTCAACTCTCCAAGATCGAAAGAGAGAAGCCAATCCAATTTTAGGGTATGTTCATCCCCAATCTCTCTCTAAATCTTTTTCATAGAATTCCTGCGTTTGACAAGACACGTTGAAGTCTTTGTTGCTTAGGAGTAAGCACTAGGGGAGGTGTATCCCATTTCACTTGCGTTAGAGGTTTCTTAATGGAATTTAAAGGCACAGTCCTCCTTTACCGGGATTGCTTAAACTTTTGGGTTGGATTTTCTACCATGGATAGAATACTCCTTTACCGGGATTGCTTAAACTTTTGGGTTGGATTTTCTACCATGGATGGAATAGACGCCATGTCTGAGTCTTCATGTTGAACATGTCACCTTTGATGTGGCTACCTTGGTAGGAGGATGTATCAGTATTATGATGCCTGCCGTGGTTCATGAGGAAAAAAATAATGTCAATGGAGGAAGGGAATTAGGCTTGAGGAAGTTGGAAAGGGACAAGGGAGGGCGTGGTATTATGGAACAGATGGGGAGGGATTGAGATAGGGACTGGTTATCTAGGTTATTAAACCGACTACCGAAGGCGGGATCCTCCCACTTTTATGAGGAGTGATAGAAAAATGTGACTTTGCGCCTCTCTTGGTCGGTCAACAAGCAATGAGACATCCAAGGTTGGCTTTCTCACTTCGCTACTTGCTAGTCCCATCCCTAATCAAGTTTTGCACCTTCAAGGAGGCCTTCACAATCTCTCTTCTTTTCCATAATCCTCCCAAATGCAAATATATGATCTAGAAAGTCATCGTGTGTCAATTTTAGCTGAACGTAACCAGCAGAAATGATTCCATTTGGATTTGCACGTGAGATAAGTTTTCTTCGATTCCACCTTGCTTCCACGTGGGGCTAATTATGAACTCGTATTGATCCCCTTCCTCCACCAAACGACTTTTATTATTATTTTTTTTTCAAACTTTCCAACCCACCATTTTTCTAGCAGGATAGAGTTTCGGACTTCTCCAATGGAGGCCTTCCAAACCACGACGATCAATGCTCTAATAGTAGAAAGATCCGTCCCTGTTGCCATCCTGCCAGAACAAGAAACACCCAGGGGTTCCCTTTTCTTAAGTAACATCGATCGAGTGTCTGCCTTTTACCTGCCAATGGTTTATTCTTTCGGCAGGAGCGATGCCCGCACGGTAGACGTGATTAAGAAAGCTTTGTCCAGAGTTTTGGTTCATTACTATCCACTAGCTGGGAGATTAGCTAAAGACTCTCAAGGGAAGTTGACCGTTGATTGCGAGAAGAAGCTAGGAGTGCCGTTTGTCGAGGCATCGGCCAATTGTGACATCGAAGATCTGGGCGACATGCGATTTCTCGATTGTAATGTTCTGCGGAAGCTTGTTTATAGAGATTCTACTGATAATATCCAAGAAGTGGCACCCCTTTTAACAGCGCAGGTTAAGAGCAATCTCTCTCGTCCTCGTCTGCTATTGGTTTACAATTTTCTTCTCTATTCTATTTTATTTGGCTTTCTCGTCTATTATAATGGTGAGACCGTTCTGGTAGCTTAGAGATAGCTTATTTATTTATTTATTTATTTATTTATCTATCCATCATTAATAAATGACTTCCTCAATTTAGTTGATCAATTTTCATCATATATCGAAAGTCTTATTTATAACAAGTATTTTCACTTTTACTTTCTATAGTCAGAACAGCTTTCTACAATAATAGAGACTTTAACTTTTCAACTTTTGCAATAAGTAACTTCTCTATTGTAGTTAGCTTCTTTTTACATAAAAGATTGAAGTATACACTAGTTTTTCCCAATGAGGCGCGTTTTCTTTTTCTGGTAAAATAATAACCAGCAATTTATTTACAATCAAGATAAAATTCGTGTGATTTTCGTCATACTCCGATAACTTTCAAGTCTTATAAATAGTTTGTAATTACCTATACATGTCACGACTTCTTCTTATAAATAGTGACAATCAATGTCGACTTCTTACAATTAAAATACCCCACGGATTTTATCCTTCACGTAAGAAATCTCATTAGTCGCATCTTGCTAAGGTCTCTTTAACATTTCTTTGATAAAAATATAAGACATTATTATGAGGAAAAGTACCAAAAAAGTCCTAAACCTATTACATTGATACCAATTCAGTTCTAAACTTTTTAATTGAACCGATTTAGTCCTAAATCTTTTTACATTTGTACTAATTCAGTCTATTCGATCAATTTGGCTGGCTGACGCTAATGTGGACGCTGGCCGGTGACTGAATGCTAACGTGGCAAATTTTAATGATTTTTTCTTTCAAATTTTTTATTAATTTTTTATTTTCTTTTTCCTTTCCTTTTCTCCCTTCTTCCTCCTTGGACTGTCCTTGTGGTGGGCGGCGAGCCTCTGGCAAGGGTTGCGGCCCTTGCTCGGCCTCGCCTGGGGTCGCGGGCGAAGGCGACTTCGCCCCCGACTGGCGAGGCCATCGCAGTCTTCGTCCAGTGGTTGGCGAGCCTTCGGCTTGGTGATGGCTGCCATGGCCTTGTTAGCTTCGGGCGAAGCTGCCTCGCCCGTGGCCCTGGGGGAGGCCGGGTGAGGGCTTCGCAGCCCTCGCCTAGTGGCTGGCGAGGCTCGTGGGGATAGTCCAAAGAGGAAGAAGGGAGAAAAGAAAAGGAAAAAGAAAGGAAAAAGAAAAGAAAAAGGAAAAAAAGGAAAAAAAAAAGAAAAAGAAAAGAAAATATTCGAAATTTTAAAAAAAAAATTATAAAATTGCCACATTAGCATTCGGCCATCAGCCAACATCCATATTAGCATTTGACCACCAGCTAGCGTCCACATCAGTACCAGTTGGCTAAAATCAGTCAGATAGACTAAATTTGTATCAATGTGAAAATGTTTAGGACTGAATTGGTTTAATTAAAAAGTTTATGACTGAATTGGTACCAATGTGAAAATGTTTAGGACTGAATTTGTTTAACTAAAAAGTTTATGACTGAAAATGTTTAGAACTTTTTTGGTACTTTTCCCCATTATTATGTAAAACTTAGTTCATCTACTTTGAAATCCATCTAGCTACCATTGTTGAATTCATTGGGTCCCAGTAGATTTAACATGGGGCCTATCAGACACAATGTTTCAAATCGACACAAGGTATATACACATAATTCATTGAAAACAGCCATGCAAGAATTTATCCATTTACATTACATTTGTTGCATTTTATTTTAAGATACTACTAACTACGGTGACAAAAAAAAAAACAGGTAACGAAGTTTAGATGGGAAGGTTTCACTGTAGGAATCACATTTAATCACTGCATGTTCGATGGTACCTCTGTAATGAATTTTATGAACTCATGGGCTGAAATAGCAAGAGGTAGACCTTTATCCCTCATCCCTTGTCACAATAGAACCATTCTGAAGTCCAGGGCTCCTCCTCAAATCACCGGTACTTCTGACAGCTTTGTTCAAGTCAGTGATGTATCAGACTTGAAAGCACTGTATGAGGAAGAGCAAATTGTGTGGAGATCTTTTCACTTTGACAATGAGAAGTTGGCAACCCTTAAAAAAATGGCGACAACCGATGGACAGGTAGATGCTGTTTTCTTCTTTGCTACACGTATAATGTTGTCCTTTATTATTAGCAAAATTTGGTCTTATAAAGTGGGGGCACTTCATACACACATAATGAAGATACAAGATACTAAATTGTGTTGCAAATGAGTAAGAGTACATCGATCCCCCATCGCTTATTGGAAGATCACTCACAATCAATTCCACAAGAATTTTATTTATTCAAAAAATTTATTGCAAAAATATGCATAAGTCCATTATTTCATAAACATCGATTACAGATTTACTTCAATAAATCAAAAAACACTAACGATTCAATGTGAACAACAGATCATAACCAGCTGCTCCAACTTCGTAGCACTTGCAGCCCTAGTGTGGCGGGCTCGAACCATCGCACTCAAGATGAAACCGCACCAACTGTTAAAGCTTCTTTTTCCTGTTGATTTCCGGTCTAAGATGAAACCGCCGATGCCCAGATACATCGGGAATGCTGTGGTTGAAGCTTGCTGTCTCTGCACCGCAGGAGAGTTGATCGATGAGCAAATCTCTTTCACCGTGGGGAGAATACAGGAGGCAATTGAGAGGGTGAACGAGGACTATGTGTGGTCGTGGATAGACTCCTTGGACGTGTATCAATTCGACCTTCTCTCATTGACCTCGCTAGTGTTGGCTTCGTGGCAAAGGTTTGATTATGGCTCCACGGACTTTGGATGGGGAAAGCCAAGGACTTTTGGCACCGGTGACCTGCCGGGAGGTTGTCTATTTACGGCGGATGGGAGTGATAGGAAGGGCATTGTGGTGGTGTTGGGTCTGCCACTTTTGGCCATGAACACTTTCGAGAAGCTGGTCCAACTCGAGGGATAAATGCTCGCCACACCAAGTCCGGGCATATCAAATGCGATTTCGAATTGATAAACAGAGTTTGCCACATCGCTAAGGGCCCAAAACAAGTCATAAACTTTTCCTTTCGTATCCTTGCGTTCTTGAAGCTAATCCGAGTGATTCTAGACTTTGGGGAGTAACGTAATTGGAATCTCTCTCTCTCTCTCTCCCCAAACCCCAAAGAGTAACACCATTTGCAAATGATTAATGATATCTTTCTCTCTCACACACACCGAAAAATAACATTACTTGCAAATATTAATGATACCCTTCTAGTGGAAAAAAAGATATACACAAACGGCCTATTGTTAGATTTTCCAAATTAATGGTAGATAGAGGCGCTCATATAGAATTTTCTTTATATTAACGGTATATGCTCTCTATTATTTTAAAAAATAAATAAATTAAAGGCTAGTTATTTGTATTTTATTCTTATATCAGTGATCTAAAATTATACTATATTTTGTCATCTACTGATGTCGATTGGCATTGAAGATGTTCATTTTTGTCATCTACTCATTTGTGTTTTTATACAATGAAAATTGTAATTAAAGATACTGCCATTTTAAAGGCCCGCTAGATTACATGTTGTGAAATATTATAAGAGTAAAATTTTTAAAACATCCACTTGCAACTTCCAAGAAGACAATCCGAGTGATCATACACTTTTGGAAGTTTTATTACAAGAATTTTCATATTAAAACGCCATAAATAGAAACTTCAGGTAAACGGCCCACAGAAACTTCAACTCTCCAAGATCCGAAGAGAGAAGCCAATCCCATTTAAGGTTACGTTCGTCCCCAATCTCTCTCTAAACCTTTTCATAGCATTTATGCGTTTGACCAGACACGTTGAAGTCTTTGGCTGCGTTTGGGAATTGCTTTCCCAAGTACCTTTGGACACCTAAAGGCCTTTCGGCCAAGTATTAGGTGTTTGGAAAAAAATTTGGAAACCCCATTGAGCCAAAGCCAGCCTCCTGAACAGCTTTGGCTTTGCCTTTGTTTTGCCTTTCTACTGTTCATCTTCTTCGTTCAGGCAGATGTTCGGATTGTGTAGGGCTGCTGAGGGTGAGCGATGGACTAGCGAGAGGTCAGTGACAGTCACGGCGACCGTTGCCGGTGGGTCACGCGACCTCCGGCAAGTATCTAGGTCATGCAACCCAGATATGGGTTGCCAAAGGTCGCGCGACCGGATCCGGGTTGCGCGACCTCAGGCGCGACCCAGATCTGGTCGCCGCGAGGTTGCGCGACCTCCAACGGACCTAGATTTGGGTCGGACGACCTCCGTGAAGGGCCATTGGGGGTCGCCTGACCCTAGGCGACCCTCGCCGGTCATCTCCGGGGGTTGCCTGAGGCCCGCGGCGGCGGCCTACCTGGTCGGCCAACTTTTTATTTTTTTCTTTTTTTATTAATCACCAAAGTCATTTGTAAATTTATCTCTCCAAACACTATTTTACACAAAGGTATTTCGCAATGGATTTTCAAATTATAATTTACCAGATACAATTTGCATTTTGAAAAATCCCTTTAACTCAAAATCCTTTGCATTTTTCCAAAGGCTTTCTTCAAAAGTCCAACCAAACACATCCTTTATTGCTTAAGAGTAAGCACTAAGGGAGGTGTATCCCATTCCCATTTTACTTGCGTTTGAGGTTTCTTAAGGGAACTTATAGGTATAGTCTTCCTTTTACTGGGATCACTTAAACTTTCAGGTTGAATTTTCTATCATGGATGGAACAAACGCCGTGTTTGAGTCTTCATATCACTTGCTTGTGGTCCTCTAGCTATGTTGAACATGTTGTCCTTGATGTGGCTCACTTGGTAGGGGATGTATCAGCATTATGATGCTTGCCATTGTTCATGAGGATAATAATAATGTCAATTGAGGAAGGGAATTAGGTTTGAGGAAGTCGGAAAGGGACAAGGGAGGTTGGGGTATTATGGAACAGATCGGCAGGGATTGAGATAGGGTTTCGGACTTCTCCAATGGAGGAAGAGCAAATTGTGTGGAAATCTTTTCACTTCCACAATGAGAAGTTGGCAACCCTTAAAAAAATGGCGACAACCGATGGACAGGTAGATGCTGCAATCTTCTCTGCTACACGTATAATGTTGTCCTTTATTATTAGCTAAATTTGGTCCTGAGGTAATGGAGTGGTGGCACTTCATACACACATTATGAAGATACAAGATACTAAAGGTTGGAGGTTGTGCTGCAAACGAGTAAGAGTAAATCGATCCCTCGTTGCTTATTGGAAGATCACTCACAATCAATTCCGCAAGAATTTAATCTATTTAAACATTCATTGCCAAAATATACATAATCCTGTTATTTCATAAACATCGATTACAGATTTACTTCCATAAATCAAAAAACACTCGCGATTCAATGTGAACAACAGATCTTAAGCAGCTGCTCCAACTTCGTAGCACTTGCAGCCCTAGTATGGCGGGCTCGAACCATTGCACTCAAGATGAAACCGCACCAACCGTTAAAGCTTCTTTTTCCTGTTGGTTTCCGGTCTAAGATGAAACCGCCAATGCCCAGATACATCGGGAATGCCGTCGTTGAAGCTTGTTGTCTTTGCACTGCAGGAGAGTTGATGGATGAGCCAAGCTCTGTCACTGCGGGGAGAATACAGGAGGCAATTGAGAGGGTGAACAAGGACTACGTGTGGTCGTGGATAGACTCCTTGGACGTGTATCAATTCGACCTTCTCTCATTGACCTCGCTAATATTGGCCTCATGGCAAAGGTTTGATTATGTCTTCACGGACTTTGGATGGGGAAAGCCAAGGACTTTTGGCACCGGTGACCTGCCGGGAGGTTGTCTATTCATGGCGGATGGGAGTGAGAGGAAGGCCATTGTGGTGGTGTTTGGTCTGCCACTTTTGGCCATGGACACTTTCAAGAAGCTGGTCCAACTTGATTGATAAATGCTCGGCACACTAAGTCCGGGCACATCAAATGCGATTTCGAAGTGATAAACAGAGTTTGCCACATCGCTAAGTGTCCAGAACAAGTCATAATCTTTTCCTTTCGTATCCCTGCGTATCAAGTAACTTTTATTTTTTCTTGTTTGGTGGGTTACAGTTCTTGCAGTGAAAACTCACATGCAACTCTCAAACACATCACCAAGAATAGGCCCGCCCTTCTCTCTCCCTTTTCCTCTCTCTACTTCTTCAACCATGGCCGCTGCACCACCATTCCGCTCCACCATGTCGTCATGTCCGTGCGGTTTCCAGCGCTCAGCCTCACCGCTCCACTGATGTCTCCATTGGGGCGCACATCCAATGCAAGCTAATCGACTCGAACCCGCCATTGCAGTCACCTTGCTCTGCATTTGACTTAAAATATTGTTTAGGTGTTCGTTCGGCTTGATATTTAAGCATGTAAAATTATTGATCAAAAGTCATATAATTCTTCTTTCTGTCATTTACTGCAGCCAAGTGTTTATACAGGTTTGGGATCGACGAGTGGAGAAGCAAACACGCTAAGAGGGCTTCGATTTAGTCAGACCATTTTTTTTTTTTACACCTTGTAAAAATGTCATTGAATATGTTATCTGATTTGAAGTAATGAGATTATTTGTCGAGCATATCTTCTTTGACACAGTGAAATAATGAATTTTCAAACTTTATAACATGATCTTCAAATATCAAGATAGCAAAGATTAATCATAATCAAATGACAATAAATAAAACAACAAAAATAAAGTATTAGCTCCACGTAGTCCAAATGATAAAACTAATGGGACAAGAAGTTTATCAAGGGCGACAATTTCTGTCTTTGGTATCTAAGGCGATGATGAAAATTTTGTCACCTTAGGCAAGGGAGACGAAGTAAACACGACAAAAGGTTCGAGACAAAAAAGTTTCGCTCCTTTCATCTAAGGCGACAAAATTCAAATTTGAACCTATGGCAAACTTTTTGTGGTCGGCTAATCAAGTAAAGGAGGAGGAAAGTGTTCTCCAACACCGTCGGGAGGAAAACCGAACATAGTCTCCATTTCTATTTTCTTGTTCGACATGGTCTCTACAGAGGGAGTAAACATTCTCAATTGGAATTCTCATTTCCTTAGATTAGATATTGGCAGCTTCCCTCTAATTATATTTTTACTCTGTTTCTCTCGCATATATTTGAGAATCAATCACGATTTTCTCATATTAGACAACTAGATAGGAAAACCGTGAAATCGTCCTTGAAAGATGCTGCATTTGGTCATTCTTTAAGGATAAGATGTACGGTGGTTTTGTTATGTCGCGACCTACCCCTCGCAACCTACCCCTTAGGGGGAGGGAATGGATTTAGGGGTATTGCCTAAAAGACAGGCCTATGGCCCATGATTAGGCGCGAGCTTTTCCAAGCACATACCTTGCATGATGTCGAGGTATTTTTAAGAATTTTGCAAAAATGAGTGTATCTAGAGTTGACCAATTAGTGCCATTTCGATACCTAATCTCGTTTATTTTAAAGGAAAATATTTTTGTCAGGCGGTTTGGATTGATTTTATACTTCTCCTAACATTTGAGGTGATCATGCGGGTGCATAATTATTAAAATAATAATCATAGCTACCAAGATCCTAATTGCAGTAAAATTAGCACTAACATTTGTAAACATAATTAAATGCATAAATTAAACCTACGACATAATCAATATGCAAACAAATAAAGGCCTAATTACACTAAGAAAGCAAGAAATGACAATTCCTAACCAAATTCCCCCAGTTTTTAATTTTCGAAATTTTTAATAAAAAAATAAATTTTTTTGAATTTTTAAATATTTTATAATAAAAATATTTTTTTAATCCGATAGTGGGAGTCAGGCTGGGCCACGGACATCTAAGCCTTAAGAAAGGAATGGGCTAAACGAAATAAAACCTAATCCGGCCACTACAAGACCAAACCCAAAGCCTACTCACTTACCCCTATGGTTAAAAAACCGAAAGCCCAAATTCACCCAAATTAACACTTCAAGCCCGAGGCTCACCAAAGCCTAAATGAACCCAACGTCCACTACTCTCCTTCATCAATTTCCAATCTCACGACATGTCTTCTTCGAGCACGCCCGGAGCACTCGAAGATTTGCCCACTGATTCAAGAACACCAAAACTCCAGCCGTGATTATGCTTTATAGTCAATCGATATATGCTTGTTCACCAGGCCTCCACCGTTGGCTGCCATGTTCGACCATCATTATCGATCACCCAACGCCCAAACGACCAAACCACAGCCCCAACGCCAACATCCTTCAACACACACCTGTGCCGCCGCCATGAACTCTCACTTTCACCAGACCGCCCACGGCCAGACCACAAAAAAAAAATAATAATAATAAAAAATAGAGAAATGCCGCTGCAGATCTAGCCTAGGCAAAAGGTTGAATGCCTGGGGTGCGTCGACTGAAGAACCAACGAAAGTTCAACCAGGACATCAAACAACGACCGAGACCGAAACCAACAAAGAGGCAGGGTCCGGAGACAACAAATCGTGGCGCCGCCGGGGTCGGAACTCGCACGAACCGAGGAACCGCGAGCCCCAAAAACAGGGCAAAACGAAGCGCGTTTATACGCTCGGGTGATGGGGCCCTACCCGGCTCGCCGACGGAGGCTAGCAGGCGGGCCCGAGACGAATCGAGCTGTGGCCGGCCGCCTCTGGTGTCGTCGAGACGGGATCCTCGAGTCGAGAGGGGTTGAACTCAAAAAAAAAAAAAAAAAAGACTTACCGGAAGAACAGATGGCGGGAGATGGGGTCTCGGGGGCGCGGCTGAGCTTCTCTCTCGATCTCTGTCCTCTCTCAACTCTCAGTCCCTCGCATCTCTCCCTCTCCGTTCCCTCTTCTCACCCCTGTCTTCTGCCTTGCTCTCCTCCTCTCCTCTCTTTCCCTCCTCGGTCCCGTCTCCCTCTCGGTTCTCTCCCCCTGATTCTCTCCCGTTGCTCCCCTCTCTTCCCTTCTCTGATTCTCCTGCTGTCCCCTCTCACCTTATCTTCTGCTGCTCTAACCTCTCCTCCTGCTCCTGCTCTGCTCTCCCTTATCTTCTCCGCCCTCTGCCCGATGTCCCCTGCTGTTGCTGCTTTTTGCTTTTTTGCAGGTCCACCGCGCACGTGGATGGCTGGAGGAGGGAGAAGGCTGGCGCGGGCCGGGCCGAGGGGTGAGTGAGGCTGGGCCGGGCTGCAGCGCGCGAGAGAGAGAGGAAAGGAGGAGGGCCGGGTTGGGCCAAGACCAGATTCGGCCCGACCCGCCCCCTCTCGCGTCCTTTTTGTTTTTGTTTTTGTTTTTTTTGTGTAAAAATAGGTGTCAACAGTTGATATTTGATGTTGACACACCGTTCATTTCGGAATGTACTGGAAAATACGAAATCAAACAATAAATAAATAGAACAAGGAACTGGATTGGATAATAGATTTACAGGTTCAATCAGTGTAACTTATGTCTATGGAAAGAGTAACCCATAATTCTAACTCACAGATTTAACCTATGATTCCTTGTTAAACAACCTTTCAATTTTACAAATGAATTTACAAATCTTACCTAAAAGATTTAAATGGCTTCAATACTCTCAGATTAATGTACTTCACGGAAAAACTGTTTCTTGGATACTTTTCACCAAGAAGACCTGCTTCTTACATAGAAAACCATTGGATCAAAATAGGAAACCAACTCAAATTACTAACTTACTCAAGTTATGAAACTTCTTACTTGGTATAATATCTCTTTATCGGTGCAAATTCAAGGGATATTTTTAACGCTAAATGTGGAAAATGTGTTATAGAATATGAATATAAGACAATTCAATGTCGATTTTTTAAAAGGTGTCAAATTCTATAGTTTTGGACAAATTCGATCCCAAATTTTCATGAAATGCATGAGACGTGGTTCGGGGAAAATTCAATGTCAACCACCCATTGTCAAAGCCAGGATGCTATAACCGTCTCGAATTCTCCATTGCACATGCTTATGGCCAACAAATCCGATGGTAACATGGGAATTTTTTTCTCTGTTTTAGTGAATCATATGAATATTTTTCCCACGGGAACGGCATGGCAATTGCTACTATCTTATTTTATGCCAACAATGCCTGCCCGAACATGCCATGTGTACCTTCACCGATTGGCTCGTGTGGAGGTCAATGTCGAATCCCCAAAAAAAAAAGGCCGACAGAGATAAAGATTATCCTTAGCCCAAAAATTGGCGCGCAAGACGTGGGCGAGTGACGTGCAATTTTTGCACACGTAAGGGAATGGGAAGGTCAACATGCTCTTTCTAACAATTTACAAAGACCTAGGCTTTCTGGGCCGTCCCAAATGTGCGAGCTTGACCCACCAAAAGACTCTCATGTCAATCCACTTGTAAACAGAAGCTCCAGGTCTATTTAAACCGCCCAAAGGAACTTCCACTTCCCAACATCCGAGAAGAGAAGCCAATCTGGTACGTTCCTCTCCAATATCTCTCGCAATCTGTTCATGGTTTTCCTGCATTTGACCACACATGCTGTGAAGCTGCAATAACGCTTGCTTTCTAGATAGGATCCCTCCATCTGACGATTTTGTTTGAACTTCCAGACCTATTCTTTTCCAAGCACAAGCAGGATATAGAGCTCTGGAACTGCTCTGATGGACGCCTTCAACACCACTGCAAACCATGTCCTGACAATAGAAAGATCCGTCCCCCATGCGGTCCTACCGGAACAAGACACGCCGGGGGGTTCCATCTTCTTGAGTAGCATTGATAATGCGGCTTTGACCATCATATCGACTGTTTATGCTTTCGATAGGAGTGATGAGAATGTGGCGGGTGTGATCAAGCATGCTTTGTCCAAAGTTTTGGTTTATTACTATCCGCTTGCAGGCAGGTTAGCTAAAGACTCTCAAGGGAAGTTGACTGTCGATTGCGAAAAGAAGTCAGGAGTCCCATTTGTGGAGGCATCGGCTGATTGTCGTATCGAAAATCTGGGCAGTATACAAATTATTGATCCTGATCTTGCAGGAAAGCTTGTTTACAGAGACCCTACTGAAAATATGCTGGAAGATGGACCCCTTTTAACGGTGCAGGTGAACAATTTCTTTCTCTCTTTGCTGGTCATAATTGACAGCCCTTTACATTCTATATTCTTTCGCTTTTTTCATCCATTGTAACGGTGGCTTTGTTTTGATAGCCTTAGTTTCGCACGGAATTAGATTGTTAAAATATTATCTCATATTCCTTGTTAACGGGTTTTATATGTTTTTTTACATACATGTGGTCCGTCTCCACTTAATAATTTAAGCTTTGGAGTGCTTTCTAACATAGAAAATGTCAAGTTTCACATGCATCCTTAATCGAGTTCATGATAGAGTGACTATTTATTTATAATATATGCGTGACATTCTCAATGTTGTTGATGAATTTTCATAAGTGAACTTATTATAAACTAGAAATTTTTTCATAACTTTGCGACTCGATAAGTAAATTTAACCTAACTATTTATTTATAATAAATGCGTAACTTTGCCAGTGTTGTTGATGAATTTTCATATGAAAAAAGTCCACCTGTTATAAATTAGAAATTTCTCCATAACTTTGCATAATCAAAAAGTAAATTTACCCTGTTAGTTTTACAATAAGTAACTGCTCTCTAGTGTGTTTAGCAACCTTTTATGTAGAAAATTCAAGTATCAGCATGTTAGTATGGTAACTAGTATTTTCTTGACGTGGTGTGAAACATTTTTCAAGAAAATTACCAAAAAAACCCTAACCTATTGTAATTGTATTAATTTAATCTTAAACTTATTTTTTTAGCTAATTGAGTCATAAACCTTTTGAATTTATGCTAATTCAGTCAATTCGGCCGAAATTAGCCTGCTGATACCCGGTGCTAGCCATAATTTTTTTTAATAATATCTTATTTTTTCGAATTATTTTATTAATTTTTATTTTTATTTTTCTTCTCCTTCCTCCTCCCTCCTCCCTCCGTCTTCCTTTGGTTCTGGCAATTGGCTAGCCAGAGAGGAGGGCTGGCCGATTGTCGAACTGAGGCGATCAAGCGAGCTCGCCTAGCCACTAGTGGGACAAGCCCTCGCTAGATCTGGCAAGGGTTTGGCTTGTCGTTGCTGGGTTTGGCGAGGGCTCGCCCCGTGATCGTTGGGCGAGGACGAGCTTGCCAAATCTAATGGGGGCTCGCCTTACTAGACCCAACGACAGTGAGGCCCCCCTTGTCAGATTTGGCAGGGGCTCACCTCACTAGTGGCTGGGTGAGCTCACTCTCTCCCATCGACGACAAGGGGAGTCCTTGCCTAGCAACTTGCTAGATCTAGCGAGGGCTCGCCTTGCCAAACCCAGCAATGATGAGGTGAGCTCGCCCGACCGCCTTAGTTCGGCGACTAGCCAGCCCTCCCCTTTAGCTAGTCGTCGTAGCCAAAGGAGGGAGGAGGGAGGAGAAAAAAAGAGAATGAAAAAAAGAAGAAGGAAAAAAGATAAAAAAAAAAATTTAATAAAAAATCTAAAAAATAAAATATTATTAAAAATTTGTCATCGGCGTTGGTCAGTCATTTTTGGCTAGATGGACTAAAGCGGCATAATTGCAAAATTTTTAGGACTTAATTGGCCAAACAAATTAGTTTATGATTGAATTGACATAATCGTAATAAGTTAAGAGCTTTTTTGGTAATTTTTCCAACTTTTTTCTTGTAGAACAATAACTACCGATATACTAGCAATGAAATATAGTTCATAACCATACTTCTAATTTATCATGATAACTTTCAAGTCTTACAACAAGTTTGTAACTATTCCATATACTTGATACCGTTCCATTTAAAACAGTAACTATCGATTATCTACTTATCACCATTAAATTACCTCATGGATGTTGTTTCTTCTATAAGAAATCTCATTAGTCTCATCTTGCTAGGGCTTGTTTTTGTGGAATGTTGTGATGTTGTTACATAAACTAGGGGCGATTGCTTTGGGTCCCTCTCCAACATTGTTGAATTCGGTAACATTTAGACTCATCAGATTCAACGGTTATTTGGATGCAAGGAGCATGCACTCGATCCATGAAAAATGGCCATGCAAGAACTTATCCATATAAGTTACATTTTTGTATTTTGTATTGGAATATTAGTAACTGTTGAGGCTGTGTAAACAGGTAACAAAGTTTAAATGTGGAGGTTTCACTTTAGGAATGGCAATTCACCACTGCATGGTCGACGGTGTTGGCGCAATTAATTTCATGAAGTCATGGGCTGAGTTAGCAAGGGGCAAATCATTATCCCTTATCCCTTGTCATGATAGAACCATTTTGAAGTCAAGGGTGCCACCTCAGATCAGAGGTCCTTATGACGACTTTGTTCACGTGAGTGACGTATCAGACATCACGGCCTCATTTGAGAGAGAGCAAATCGTATATAAATCTTTCCACTTTGACGTTGACAAGCTGGAGACCCTAAAGAAGATGATAACCACCGGTGGACAGGAAATGAGCAGCTGCTCCAACTTTGTCGCGCTCGCGGCTTTAATATGGCGGGCTCGAAGCATGGCACTCAAGATGAAACCGCACCAACTATCGAAACTTCTCATAGCGTTCGATTTCCGATTGAAGCTAAGAACATCGGTGCCCGAAGGATATTTTGGGAATGCCTTACTCGCACCTTCATGTCTTTGCACAGCCGGAGAGTTGATCGACCAGCCGATCTCTTCCGCTACGGGAAAAATAAATAAGGCAATCGAGAGGGTAACTGAGGACTACGTGCGGTCATCAATCGACTTCATCGACATGTATCATTATGATGTTTACTCAGTGAGCTCACTGTTGATAAGTTCATGGTTGAGGCTGGATTATAGCTGCATAGACTTCGGATGGGGAGGGCCAAGGCAGCTCGGCACCGGCAACCCACCATTGAATCTCTGCTTGTTTATGAGGGACGAGAGTGAGAATAAGAAGGGCATTGTGGTGGCGTTGGGTTTGCCACTCTCGGCCATGAACACGTTTGAAGAGTTGGTTCGTATATGAACTCATTACCACAGATTGAAGACCTCCAGGAGAGCTCACTTATCATTCCAATAATGCTACTTTTTTTTTTTTTTATATTTTTTGGATAAGCCTAAAAACTGCTGCTTATATGTTCACCGTTTAATTATGACCATGGTTTGCTTTTGCTTTTACTCATTTTACTATTATGGTACGCAGCAAGTTCCCATTCTCTCAGAACAGACATTAAACATTGTGAAATTTAGGTTATTTCTCCCGGCACTCTTCGTTGTACCTACCGTAGTTTGACATTAACAAGTGTTGAGTGCAAGATTTACATTACGTGTCATCACTCATGTAATTGGCCACTAGTAATTTCCCGCTAAAATCGAACATATTGATTCAATTGCTTAAATGTTAAAACATTTTACAATTCAATTGGAAAAATTGATATGTTTAGAGCTGAATTAGCCAAAGTGCAATAAATTTAGGATTTTTGGGACAATCTTCCCCTCAAAATCAACTAAACTGCAAATGCAAAAACAAATTATTTATTAACACACCATCTCTCCATTAAAATATAACTAACTTGATTGTCCATACCGCGATATATTACATGTTGACAAAAGTACTTCTTTTCCTCTGTTGACACCTAAATTTTGATTAGGTTTTTAATTAAGCCTTAGTTTCTTTATTTATGTATTTTTCATTTTTTTTTCGGATAATAAAAAATAAAAAATAAAATAACAAAAAAAAACAAACAAAAAGAAAAAGAAAAAAACAAAAGAAAACAGCCACATGGGGCTGGGCCTTGGTGCCCATTGCCCAGCCCCCTTTTCCTCTTATTCCCCCCCACGCGGGCCCGGAGGCCCCTTTTTCCCCCTGGCCCAGCCCTTTTCCTATTTGTCTTCTTCCTCAGGTTGTCTTCTTCCCCGAGCGGATGAGCAGCACGCGTGGTGGCTGGTGACGGGCCGAAGGACGAGCTAGGGCATAGAGAGGAGTGTAGGCTGGTGGCTGAGAGGATGTGGCATTGATGGTGAGCGAGCCTCCGTGGAAGGGGAAGGACGGATGTCGGTTCGGCCGGCGGAGGAAGGCCGGTCGGCGCACCAAGGACCGCCGACCTAGCCTCTGCCGATGGGCCCCCCGCTCCTATATATTAGATATATAATAAATTTTAGATATTATATATATTATATAAAGTTAGGGTTGGTCCGGGTTAGATCGATCCTAAACTCTCAAGAAGAGGACCAAGGCCCGCGCGGTCTTTGGTCTCGGGATCTCAGGACCAAGGACCGACGTAGTCTCCCTAGGAACCGGACTAGGGCCAGCAGGGTTGGGCCGGTCCATGGTTGGTCCAGGATTAACCCTAAACCGATGCTCACCCCTAGCGCTTGCCCCGAATGAGGCGCCGAAAAAAAGAGGTCGCGACATCCTCGTACCTGGCTTGCTCAAACATCGTATTTCTGAGTTTGAATCCAACTGCGGAGCAACATAAACCTTTTGCAACGCGGAGCGACCATCAAAGGCAAAGGAAAGAGAAGAAAGAAGTCCGTCATTGAACCACCCCCGTACATCTAAGGTATTCAATTGAACAAGAAAGATATATCCAGGTATTGGAATACCCAATAAGAGAAAGTTCAAGCGCTTTTCTTTGCGAATGATACAAGAGGGGTACGTTAAATAATAACATGTTAAGAGTTCATAATTGACAGAAATGACACGCGAAGGTCAACGTTCTGCCAAGCCCTGTTTTCTATTATTATTATTATTATTATTATTATTTATTGTTTGGTAACCTAACCTCTGAAAATTGCGGCATTTTCGGCAGTGGATGGGGGACATGCCATAAATGCAGTGATCAACTAGACAGAAAATGCATGAGATGGTCAACGACATCTAAACAATCAAAAAGCTGATTTGTTCAAAATCTTTAAAAAATCACGAAAATTTCTGGATCGATAATTGCTATCTACTGAACCACAACATTCCAAATTGAACAGAAATGCTGAGTCTATTTAAGTAGCGTCTCCGCAAGCACTTCAGTCGTGCAACCCGATAATTCAAGTGTTGAACGATCTCTCTCTCTCTTTGATCTCTCTTTCTCTCAAGCTCTTGAAGGTATGCAGCCTTTTCCCGATTTGGTCGACTAGGTTTATCATAACCTTCTCACCTAAGATTGTACGATTTTAGCCAAAATACAATCGTCGTGCCCATATAAAGTTTCACTTCGCTTGTGGAGTTTTATTCATGTTATCTTCTTCACTGTTCTAACTTCTCATGGTTCTTTCTTCATACAACTCAAGTGGTGTTTACATGTGAGATGAAACATGCTAGACTATCCCACTTTGCTTGCATATATAATTTTGAATAGTTTAGTATAATATAGCCTTAACATGTGCATGTCGTGCCCCGCTATCTAATGGCTTCATTTGAACTCTGTAACCCATTTTTCTCAGGGAAAAGTTGGACATTAAAATAAAGTCTGAGATATGCCATCGCCTGTGGAGACACCCAAAGTCGTGGATGGCAGCGGCCTAACAGTAGAAAGATCCATCCCTGTCGCCGTGCATCCAGAACATGAAACGCCCGGAGGTTTCCTTTTCTTAACTAGCATTGATCAGGTGGCTCACATAGTTGTGTCAACCGTCTATTGTTTCGAAAGAAGAAACGAGAATGCCGTAGATGTGATTAAACAAGCTCTGTCCAAAGTTTTGGTTCATTATTATCCACTTGCGGGGAGATTAGCAAAAAGTTCCGAGGGGAAGTTGATTGTCGATTGCCAAAAGAAACTAGGAGTGCCATTTGTGGAGGCTGTGGCCGACTGTGACCTTGACAGTCTTGGCGATATGTCAATTCTTCATCCTGATGTTTTAGGAAAGCTTGTTTACAAAGATCCTACAACACAAAATATGCCGGAAACTGCCCCCCTTCTAACTGCACAGGTGAACAATAGTTTATGCACTTACCAATTCTTGAAAACACTTCACAATCATTCTTATAATTTGCGAATACTTCTAATGTCTAATTTATTAACTTGGAGTAAAACAGGTAACCAAGTTAAAGAATGGAGGTCTCATTCTGGGGATAGCTCTCAATCATTGTATGTCCGATGGTATCTCCGCGATAAAATTCATCAATTCTTGGTCTGAAATTGCAAGAGGCAAGCCCTTATCGGTGGTCCCTTGTCACGACAGAACTATTCTAAAGCCAAGGATGCCTCATCAAATTTGCGGTCCCTACGATGACTTTGTTCAAATAAGTGATGTATCAAATATGACAGCTCTCTACGAGAAGGAGCAAAACGTGTGTAGATCATTCCACTTTGACTCTGAGAAGCTGGCAACAGTTAAGAAAATGGCAACAGCTTGCGGACAGGTAATGTTGACTTCTAATAATTTCTGGCAATCGACAACGACATATACTTAATACACGAGGATAAATTCGGAATGATTTGCCAAAAAAGTAAAAGTTGGTCGGTCCTTCATTACTTATTGTAAGAGCACTTACCAAGTCACAATTATTTACCCAAGAATTTAAAGTAATCCCAAGTGCATCAATATGACATTCAAAGTTATTTAATATAACTTTCATACAATGAGTGCATCTAAAAGAAAATGGCGGTGAAAATATGGTCGCAAGAAATTCTAGCAATGAAATAGGGACTTCTCACAATTTATCTTATTTTTCGGTCGCTAGAGTGGTGTTTTCGAAGTCTGATGATATCTAGTCCTCATAAACAACAGGTGAAGCGCAGCATCACCAGCTTCGTAGCACTCGCAGCCCTGGTGTGGCGAGCTCGAAGCATGGCCCTCAAGATGAAACCGCACCAACAAACAATGCTCACTATTCCGGTTGATTTTAGGTCTAAGCTAAGCCTTCCCATCCCTGATGGTTTCTTTGGAAATGCCGTGGTCTTCCCATGCTGTCTTTGCAACACGGGAGAGCTGTTTGATGAGCCGATCTCTTCCACTGCGGAGAGAGTAGCCGAGGCGATCGAGCGGGTGAATGAAGACTATGCACGGTCAAGGATCGACTATTTGGACAAGTATGGATTTGAAGAGTTCGCCCTGGGCACGCTACTAATAAGTTCTTGGACGAAGCTGGATTATGGCAGCTCAGACTTTGGATGGGGGGAGCCGAGGCAGTTCGGGACCGGTAGCCTGCCGGCTAAGTCCTGCCTGTTTTTGAGGGGATGGAGAAATAAGAAGGACGTCGTGGTGGTGTTGAGTTTGCCATTTTCAGCCATGAACACCTTCCAAGAGTTGCTCCAAGTTTAAGTTGATGCATCTTCAAGAAATCTTCAAGAAAGCTTGTTTATGGTTCCAATATTGCTAGAGCGGTGTGCGAAATTTAGTTTATGAGTTCGCGTGGCAGACTGCAAGTGGAATTTCTAAATAAGTTGAATGTGTTCAGCACTCGATAGATATCTTCCTTGTCATCTATAAATCGGTTTTTGTAATTCAGTCTTGGTGCACCTTATTACTTACGCTTATAATTAATTTATTGAATGGGATGATCAATATTAATTTCAACCTCTTGTTTTTACATTTTTGTTATTATCATTTGTTCCCTCTCGTTGTTTAAGATCACTTTTCTTAAAGGTTATTTTATTTGTGGAATGACGTTGGCGTGCACTCTAATAATTAGGCAAGTGCTTTACGGCGTAGGAAAAAAACACTGATGCCTTTCAGGGATCGATGTAGATTAAAGGTCATTCAATCGCAGTTTTTGTCCACAAAGTCTCTCTTAGTTATTATAGAGTAAACCAGAAAAGTTCTGGGAGAAGCCAAATCTCAATCTTAATTGAGCTGATGTCATTTTGTAATTTATTTTAGTTGATTTTGTTGGCGTCTCTCTCTCTCTCTCTCTCCCCCTCTCCCTCCAAAGAACAACGCCACTTGCAAATAATCAATGAGGGTCTGTCTTAGTTATTATAGAGTAAACCAGAAAAGTTCTGGGAGAAGCCAAATCTCAATCTTAATTGAGCTGATGTGATTTTGTAGTTTATTTTAGTTGATTTTGTTGGCGTCTCCCTCCCACCCGCCGCCGCCCAAAAAAAAAAAAAGAGAACAACGCGGCTTGCAAATAATCAATAAGCAATTATGACATGCACTAGTGGTGAAATCTTTTACGTAATTGACCTTATAAATCATTAACTTTAGATGGTGAAAATAATTATAATCCTGAGTAGATAGCATGGGTGGGCGTCAAAACCAAACATAAATCTATTTTTGTAGATTCAAAGGCCGTTGAATCGCAGTTTTTTTTTTTTCCACAAAGTCTCTCTTAGTTACTAAAGAGTAAATTAGGAAAGTTCTAGGAGAAGCCAAATCTCAATCTTAATCGAGCTGATGATATTTTGTAGTTTAGTTTAGTTGGTTGTGTTGGAGACTCTCTCTCACTCTCTCTTTCCAAAGAATAACGCCACTTGCAAATAATCAATGAACAATTATAGCATGCACTAGCGGTGAAATTTTTTACATGATTGACCTTATAAATCATTAACTTTAGATGGTGAAAACAACTATAATCCTGAGTAGATAGAATGGGTGGGTGTCAAAACCAAACAGAAATCTACTTTTGTAGATTCAAAGGCCATTGAATCGCAGTTTTTTTTTTTTCCCACAAAATCTCTCTTAGTTATTATAGAGTAGACTAGAAAAGTTCTGGGAGAAGCCTGATGGTTTTATGTGATGGGCTTAAGGCCCGTCCGCCCATGTTGGGCCTAAAAGCCCGGCCCACAAGATTAGGGCCCATGGATGAAGGGGTACGTTCTTTTGTTGGAGGGAACGTATAAAAGGAGATAGAGAGAGGGAGGAATACACCTGTTGGCATAACGAACGTAGGTTCCTCTCCCTCTCTCCCTCCAACAAGAAAGAGTGCGCAAACGGCGACGCCATCTTCCCTCCAAGGCCAATTGACGTCATCGGATCGAACGGGGCCAAATTCTCTTCCTCTTATCGGCATTGGTGTTTAATCGTGGCTAACAAGGTACGCTCGAATCCGTGGTGTGCTTTAGGATCGGTGATACGTGATTTTCCCGGGCTTGTCTTCCGCATTCGTTTTAGGGTTCGATTTAGTGTCGAATCCGGTTTTTGGGGATCCGACATTCCCAACATTGGTATCAGAGCCCTAGTTCATGTTTTCCCGATCCCTTTGATGTTTTTGATTGATTTTTCGCTGAATTATTCGGCCGAAACCGATCGGGGCGAGAAATCCTGACACCCGAGCACTGTTCATCCATTTTTTCGATTTTTCGTAAGTCGAAATAAATTTCTAAAGGCATAGGGTGAGAGAGCTCGTCGAGACGAGTCCGTCGACATGTCGACCGCCGCCGTCCGACGCCGCACGCGCCTGAAGCGCTGGCTCGGCCAGCGCGTGCGCCACACGCGCCGTTGACGGACCGGCACGTGCGCGACGCTACCCGCCGGCGAACCGCCACGCGCCGGTCGGCGAACTGACGCGTGCTGACGTCACCGTGACGTCACGGTAACCGCCGGGATGACGTCATCGATGACGTCATCGCCGACGACCGTTTGACGGCCGGTCACCGGCCGGCAACCCGACCCGACGGCGACCCGACCCGACCCGACCCGACCCGATCGGATCCTGGCACATGCCGCGCACGTGCCGGATGACGTCTCGCGTGACGTCATCCCACGCACGCGCGGCGGCACTTGCCGGATGACGCGTCTCGCGTGACGTCATCCCACGCACGCGCGACACGTGTCGGTCGGTTCGTCCGACCCGGTCCGACCGGCCCGTCCGGTTCGCCCGGTCCGACCGGCAAGCCGACGACGGTGACCGGTGACGTCGTTGACCGTTGACCGACGACCGTTGACCGTTGACCGATCGTTGACCGTTGACCGTTGACCCAAAAAAAAAAAAAAAAAGGAAATTTGTTTCTTTTTCAGTTATGTCTGTGTGGGTTAGAGGTAGTCCATTTTTTATTCTGCATTTGTTGCATGAATCATGGAAAATTATGTATTTTCCATTTTGCTTATTGTGGATTATAAGTGATCCATTTTTAGTTCGCATTTGTTGCGGGAACTATGATGCGTAATGCACGGATACCGCAATCCCGAGAACGGACGAAGGAAAAGCAAGACTTAAAAGGCTGATGACAGAGTTAGCTGATTATCGGTGGCATGACGGTGATTTAGTATCACACGTGGTCGGGTCAATCGGATGATACAGGAAATCATCTGTAATGGTTATCTTATGCCGGATTTTGAGAAAGTACCGGCTTTGATGAACACTCTTCCACCTGAATGGCAAGCAGTGTTAGATCGGCTATGGGAGGTCAATGTGGTCCCGGGTTATAGGAGGCTAGTGGTAGCTTTTGTTAGAGAGTACTATAGGATTGAGTTAACCAAAACTTCAACCCTTAGATTGAGCTCCACATGGCGCAGAGTGAATGCGCCTTGGAGGCGACATGAGAGCTCTCCAAAAGTTTTTCCATGGTTGGCAAATGTGCCTTCAATTTTCTCAGATTTTTTGACTGATAGATTAGAAGGGACATTCCCTATTTATTTCTTAGATTAGTTTGAGATATTTTTTTTAAGTGTGAATATCTCTTTCTATGTTGACATTTCTTCTTTGTATATATTACTTAGTGTAATTGATTAGTGTAATTGATTGTTGTATTATGTGAAAGCATTATTATTCTATTGGATGTTAGATATTATTTGCTTTCTATTATTGTTGACTGCTGTGGGTAGTTCATAGAAGTTTTTGTAACTTCATAGAATTTATTTTGCATAAGACAATTATATTAATAATAGTTTTAAGTTAGGATTTTTGAAGGATGATTGGAAACGTAGTGACCTTTTGATTATGAAACCTTACTTGAAATTATTCATTGATATGATGGGTCTATGCAAAGTGGATGCATAAATGATAGGCATTAATTATTCGTACATATATGTCTGATGTGTTCAGATCGATGGTTTCAGCAACTAAGAACGTAATTGCTGATATGAACGGCAACAATTGTGAACTATTGAATATGAAGATTCAATGTGTGCTGGAAAAGCAAGAAGCACTAGAAGCTCTTGACCATATTATGGAAGATCTTGAGGATGCTGTGCGCCACCTTGAGCTGGTAGAGGACCGCTTAACGGCATGTGAGCTGAAAATAGATATTTGCAATGCTGGTTCTAGCTCAGAAAGGGCTTTGAGCTCTAAGCACAAGCGTATTGATTCGTTCAATATGTGGGATTGCAAAGGATCAAGTCCTTGTTGCAAGAAATCAAGAGTTAACCAACACAAGAGAGGAAAACGTCCTCAAGTGAAGAAAATGTCAAGGGTGAGGTGTTACAATTGTGACAAGAAGGGTCACTATGCTCGCAATTGTTGTGAGTCGAAAAAGGTAAACACCTCTTGTACATTTGAGAACTTTGCTTATGTGTCAAGTTCTGTATTATTGGCTGAATCCAATCCTTTGTGGACTGTAGATTCAAGAGCGACAGACCATGTAGGGAAGGATAGAGAATCCTTCGTGGAATTCCGACGAGTACCAACTGGAACTAAATGGATCTATGTAGGAAATAACTCCAGAGATGAAGTTAAAGGGATTGGCACATGCCAATTGAACATGCGTGGTGGACGCACCTTGTTCCTACATGATGTTCTATAAGCTCCGGAGATTCGTCGAAATTTAAGTGTCTATTTTTGGTGTTGGTTAAGCTTGTTTTTAGTGTGAACTTCCGTAATAGCGGTGTAGATTTGTATTTGGATACAAACTACTATGGTTGTGGTCACTTTCTGGATGGTTTTATTGTACTAAATGTTGTTGTGGTGATGTCAATATTTGTTATTCCCTTGTTTCACGTCTTCTACTTAATATGATAATGATGTGATTATGTGGCATGCTAAACTTGGTCATATTGGCCAACAACATATGAAAGATTAGCCAAAGAGGGCTTGTTGGGCAACATTGAAAAAGTCGATTTGCCCATATATGAGCATTGCCTAGTAGGGAAAACGACAAGCAAACCATTTAGAAAAGGTAAAAGAGCTGAATTTCCTCTGCATTTAATCCATTCTGACGTCTGTGATTCAATGACTGTGATAAGAAGGCATGGGGCTGTTTATTTCATCACTTTTATAGATGATTATACTCGATTCGGATATGTCTATTTGATTTCTCATAAATTTGAAGCATTAAGTTGTTTCAAAAGGTTTATGAACTTGGAAGAAAATCAATTAGACAAAAAATAAAAGTATTGAGATCCGATCGAGGTCGAGAATATTTATCGATGAGTTCAGAAAATTATGTGGTGAAAAAGGAATAGAAAGACAGTTGTCTATTCCATATACTCCTCAACAAAATGGTGTTGCGAGAGAGAAGAAACAGAACCCTACTGAAAATGGTTAGGTCCATGATGGCGCATGCTAACTTACATATCACTTTTTGGAGTGATGCGTTGTTAACCGCGCCTATATACTTAACCGGGTGCCTTCCAAATCAGTTACTTCCACTCCATATGAGTTATGGACAGGTAGAGAACCGGACTTAAGTTTTCTTAAGCCATGGGGTTGTGCTACCTATACTCATGAGTCCTCTCACAAGTTTGGGAAACAAGGTCCCAAAGGAAAGAAGAGTATTTTCATGAGATACTCAGAACACTCGAAAGGGTATGTGTTCATAGGTGAGCAGGAAAATGGGAGTATAACTGAATTTGAATCACGGGATGTCACATTCTTAGAGGATGAATTTCCTAAGAAGGGCGAAATAGGTAAGGATTACTACCTATTTGAAACCTTGGATCAAGATAATGATATTAGTGGAGTTCGTCCAAGTGGGAGTAAAATGAGAAGTGGTGAATTTAATTCAACTCACTCTCAATTACAACCATATGATGAGATGACATCGTCATTATCTAATTCGAGTGGGAGCATAATGGGGAATGATGTGCAAAGTGTACAATCTCCCATACGGCGAACAAGTTGCCAAAGTATTCCCCGTCAACGTTTTGACATTGAAGGGGAAACTTTTATGATTGCTCCACAAGATGAGGATGAGCCAAGAAATATTAATGAGGCTCTGAATTGCCCTAGTAAGAAAAAATGGATTCATGCAATGGAAGAGGAAATGGAGTCAATAAAGTCAAACCAAGTTTAGGAACTGGTTGATCTTCCAAAAGGACGCAAAGCTATTGGGAACAAGTGGGTTCTCAAAATAAAGCGAAAGGCTGATGGCTCGATATAAAAGCATAAGGCTCGCCTTGTGGCGAAGGGGTATAATCAACAGGAAGGAATTGATTATGAAGAAACATTTTCTCCTGTAGGGAGATTTACCTCGATTCGCATTATTCTGGCAATAGTGGCTAGTATGGATCTTGAGTTACATCAGATGGATGTAAAAACCGCTTTCCTCAATGGAGAATTAGAGGAAGAAATATATATGGAACAACCTGCTGGTTTCATAGTGAAAGGCCAAGAAGAAAAGGTATGTCGACTTTTGAGATCAATATATGGCCTCAAGCAGTCATCGAGACAATGGTATATACGTTTTCATAATGCCGTAATGGCATATGATTTTACAATGATTGATGAGATCATTGTGTATATATCAAAAGATCCAAGGATCAATTTGTGATCATATCATTATATGTTGATGATATACTGATTGCCGGAAGCAATATGGAGTTTGTTAATACTATCAAGAGTTGGTTGTCTTCCAACTTTGAGATGAAGGATATGGGTGAGGCTGCATACATTCTTGGAGTTAAGATTTCAAGAGATCGTTCGAAGAGATCGTTGTCTCTTTCGCAAGAAACATATATAAATAAGGTTCTTGGACGATTTCGTATGCAAGATTGTAAACCCATAGACACTCCTATTGCAAAAGGTGAAGGATTGAGCCATAGACTGTGTCCAAGGACTCCACAAGAGAAGGAACAAATGAAACATGTTCCTTATGCTAGTGCTGTTGGAAGCTTGATGTACGCTATGATGTGTACAAGACCTAACATATGTTTTGCAGTTGGAATGGTGAGTAGATACCAATCCAATCCAGGTCAAGCACATTAGAAGGCCGTTAAGAGAATACTGAGGTATCTAAAGGGGACTGCTGATTATACGTTGAGTTATTAAGGAAAGGATCTGCGACTCTAAGGCTATTCGATCTTGATTGGGGAGGAGATTTAGATAAAAGAAAATCTACCTCCGGGTTTGTTTTCTTACCGAATAATAATGGCCCCATATGTTGGAGTAGTAAGAAACAAACATGTATAGCATTGTCCACGATGGAAGTTGAGTTCGTGGCATTATCAGCAGCAGTATAAGAAGGTATTTGGCTTAAGAGATTTTTTGGATCATTTAGGTGTTATTGGAAGTGCTGCAGATTCATTGTTGGTTAACTGTAATAGCCAAGCAGCAAAAGTGTACACCAAAGATCCAAAATATCATGGCAAGACCAAACCTATAGATACCAAGTATAATTTTGTCAAGGATATGATTGCACGAAAAGATGTGAACTTAGAGTACATACTACGCATAGAATGGTAGCAGATCCTATGACAAAACCAATACCTAGAGATGTGTTTTGTGGCCATATGAAATCTCTAAGATTGCGTAGAGGCTAATGTACTGAATATTGTAATTTCCCTAAGTGTTCACATTTGATGAATTTGTGTTTTCATCATTAATGCCTATGAATCTTTATTTGATCTTTATGCATCTTAATGCTCAGTGCATTACTTTAAGTTAAGAAAGTATGTCGGACAGATATAAGATTAGCCCACTCACATGGGTAATCGCCTCTATTTACTGTGTGATAAATAGAGATGAGATTGTTTTTAAGCTTATTATCTAGGTGATAATCGAGAGCTCAAGCTTAAAATACGTATGTCGCCTTAATCGGGTGTTAAGATGAGGACATAATACTTACTATGTCCGAAAGTAAAATACCCCACATATTTTACTTTATCTCGTCTATGATGCCAAATGTGAGTTCTGATGAATTTTGTGAATGAGTAGATACGGGAACTCAAGTTAGACATTGGGTATGTCTGAACTATCATTTGTACGGTATTGAAAGGTGTAGACATACGCTCCATGGGAAAGGAGTTAATACCGTAATACGTATTTCATACTACGTATGCATGAGACGACCAATAAGAGTGGCAAAAGTTTGATCTCAACTTTTATGCCGTGTGAGACTCTTGAGGAAAAGAGTTCCTCAATTTTAGTGCCCTCATGACTCTTACTTATTCTCAAGATTTCTATTTAGTGTTTGCTATCTTAGGATGTTGCCAATGGTCATGAGTTTGATTCGATCTAATGGGACATTTCTAGAAAAGCAAGCTGAACTGAAATTGAGAGTTTGAAAGAAAGAGGAAGATCGAATTTGAAGAATCGCATTGTAGTTTTGTATTCACTGGTTAACCAATTATGACTGTCTTTGGGATAATCATAATTGTGAATACAATATATATATCATTGTTTGAAAGAGATCAAGAGAGATATAAATGTGATCGATCGATCTAGGGAACTGCATACTAAATCTACTTAGAGTGTGATGCCCATTATGAGCTGTTATATGTTCCTAACAGATGTCTAGCAACGAGTTCTCAAAGTATGCTGGTCGCACGGATTATTCACCGGTATGAATGTTGAAGAGAGGTAAAGAGAATCTGTTCAGCCTACCATGTGCGAGTGGGAGATGATGGATTTATGAGATGGGCTTAAGGCCCATCCGCTCAAGTTGGGCCCAAAAAGGCCCGGCCCACGGGAATAGGGCCCGTGGATGAAGGGGTACGTTCCTTTGTTGGAGGGAACGTATAAAAGGAGATAGAGAGAGGGAGGAATACACCTGTTGGCATAACGAACGTAGGTTCCTCTCCCTCTCTCCCTCCAACAAGAAAGAGTGCGCAAACGGCGACGCCATCTTCCCTCCAAGGCCAATTGACGTCATCGGATCGAACAGGGCCAAATTCTCTTCCTCTTATCGGCATTGGTGTTTAATCGTGGCTAACAAGGTACGCTCGAATCCGTGGTGTGCTTTAGGATCGGTGATACGTGATTTTCCCGGGCTTGTCTTCCGCATTCGTTTTAGGGTTCGATTTAGTGTCAAATCCGGTTTTTGGGGATCCGACATTCCCAACAAAGCCAAATCTCAATCTTAATCGAGCTGATGTCATTTTGCAGTTTAGTTTAGTTGATTTTGTTGGCGACTCTCTCTCTCTCTCTTCCCAAAGAATAACGCCACTTGCAAATAATCAATGAGAAATTATAGCATGCATCGGTGGTGAAATTTTTTACATAATTGACCTTATAAATCATTAACTTTTGGGTGGCAAAGCTAAACAGAAACCTAAACCGATCTGACTTGAAAAATTTTGGGTCTTTTTAGTTTGGGTAACAAGAAAAACAAATTGTTTGTTTGCTAGTTAGGATCGGTTTGATTTAAGTTATAAGCCGAGCTGAGCCGAAACAAGTTCGGGTCACTATGTGAGAGAGAGAGAGAGAGAGACCAATTATGACACACCATGGTCCCATGCAATGGGCGGCCGAAAGTGGTGCTGTGGTGGTGTCTGGGTTTTAGTCTACTGTGGGTGGCCAAGAGAAAGGGAGTTCCGTTGTTAGCGGCGGCAACGACAGCAAGGGTGGCGCGGCGGAGCTCAACGATGAAAACGAGGTCACATAGAGCCGCCTGTGTACATAGGTTTTTCAACGCTAGGGATGCGTGCTCTATTTTTCTTTAACCCAAAGCCAGTAATTTTTCCCTTTTTATCACCTAACTGATGTAGATTGAGATGGACGCTAGGCATGCGTGCGCTATTTTTCTATAACCCAAAGCCAGTAATATTCCCTTTTTATCACCGAACTGATGTAGATTGGGATAAAAGGATCTGCACTCTACCCAAAATATTGGACGCCTCGAAAATAACCTCATTGGTCGCATCATGAGTGAATTCAACCAATCTTATCTGGTTCTTCATCATTTCTGTAATTATTGACGACGCTATCATAACCTCTCAATCACGGCCACACCGAAATCTGTCAATCTTGTAGTCAGTTCGTCCATCTTCGACTTATTGGACAAATCCATCCCCCCTCAACCAATTGTTTGTTACTCGTTAACGTCATTGGATGTACAATCTATCACAGTGGGGCATGTCACGGATGTACAATCAGACGGGAAAGGAAATATGAAAGTGAACGCCACCAAAAAAAAAAAAAAAACCATGTTGATACGGCAAATTGAGTTCAAATTGCTTTGTTTCGAAGATAATGCTAGAGGTGCATGACATTATAAGTCCCACTGACATAATTGACAAAACGAAGCTAGGTCAATTTTCACCCAAACAACAAATTATTAATTCTTAGATAGGATAAGTATATTAAAATGCTAAGACTTATAAATATAATGCATATATATTCATTGGTCACAGCTCCTAATAACAAGGCTACATCACCACCTTTAGCATGGTAGTAACCTCCCAATTACGTGCAACAATGTGCTTCGATACGAAATTGGCAACCATGTCTATAGCAAAAGATTCAGCAAAAAGTATCGAATTCTAAGTGCCGCTTTACTGACTAACCACATTAAGAGGTTGCCATAGCAGGTTGTGAGAGAGGCACAATCAAAATAAAAAAAAAAACATGAGAAATTATAGCTCAAATTGAGGAGCTTTCTTAGACTTAAAAAGGCCAAACAATGATCAATCAAACTGAAAGAGACTTGTCACCCAAATTGGTCCTATGGATTTCAAGACGATTGCTTTTGGACTTGGAGGTGAGATCTGACGTATGATAGATGAAAAGGGTGGGAACCCAAGAATAGAAAGAATGGCCTGATGTGAGGCATGGAACGATAATTGATCGAACTCGAAGAGAAGGGAGTATCAAAGAAGGGGGTGGGCCGAGCCTACCCATTTCTTAAATGCTGTATAATAGTGTTAAATTATGTCTCGAATTTGAGTCCATATACGATATCCGATCCGTACAAAATATTTACATGCCAGAACGAGAAAGAAGAGCATTTGACGAGAAATGGCGCGTGATAGGAGCCGAAATGATCCAACCTAGATATGAGCTTCACGTTGGAAATGAAGGCAACAATCCATGTGTTGACTTTTGTGACCCTTCTCGTTTGTCAGCATGAAATCATTCTGAAGAGTTGATCGTCCGAATTCTTCAACCTCATTAAATGCATGCACATGAACATGTGCGTGCATGCCCATAGAAATTGGTGAGCACTTGTTGCTTCAGAAGCCTATCTTGTAGGCACCGAATCCTATCTCTTCGTGGTCATCTTTTGTGGACTTCTCTCGTCTTTTTATTGATAAGGAAGGAGGGAAGGCAAAAGCTATTCTACTTGTGTCAGTGCATGAATGGTCGTACGCTCACAGGCCATCATTAATTGCATGGAGGCGCATGCTTTGAAGATCGGCACGGTGTTGACATTTATGGAGTACAATTTTGTTTTGGTTCCTTCCCTTCCACCGATAAAAGGAGAGAGCTTCTGCGGACGTAGCAGCAGCGAAAAGAAAGAGCTCGAGAGAGAGTGAGAGGCGTGAGCTCAGGGAGATTTGTGCGGAGTTAGTCCATTAGATTGAGTTGTTAAACACCGTGGGTATTGGGTATAAAGTAGGGCTGGAAAACACTCTGGGTACATGAGTGATTATAATCTTGTAATTTTTCGATTTATAGCGGATTATTTTACTGGTTCTCCCTGTGGACGTAGGTTCCGACATTCGGACTGAACCATGTAAATTTCTGGTGTCCTTTTATTGTTCCTCGTTTTATTTCTGTCGATTTCTATAGCTCCCGAAATAATTGCAAAACTTACGATTCGCTTCCGCTGCGCCGCCGATTACAACAAGTAGAACCATTAAAGCCTATCTTTTTTAGGCCTTTAATTTTAAAACCCATTAAGACCTTGTTGCGGAAAAACGCGAATCAAAGTTACACCAATCTAAGAACAACTAGCAAATGATGAAAGAAAAGCGAAATTACACGAGACGCAAGGTTTACGTAGAAAACCCAAAATGGGAAAAACCACGTGAAGAGAGAGCGATTTCACATTTTCAACAAAAAAACACGAAAGTACAATCTAAAAAGCTCTAAAATCACTTTGTAAATCACAAGATCTAAATATCCAATAAGAAGAGAGGAAAAAAAAAACAGGAAATAATATAGAGGCTACGACTGGAGATATGTTATTAAACACATTCCTTTTACAATCTTCCTTCAAAAATTCTTAAAATAGATGTGCATAATCTAAAATACTCTTATCTCTTAATTTGAAAGTCAAAACTCAACAAATTTCCACATTGACTTCAAATCTCTAAAAGAGCATTATGCCAAACACCACAAGATCTCTCTCTCTCTCTCTCTCTCTCTCTTACTATTGAAAGTGACCACACAAGGCCACCCTCCAAAATCGCGGAATCGATGATGCACACCCTAAGCTTATGTGAGCATATTCAGTATAGAAAATAGGGGATGAAACACCACAAACTCCACCTAAGCAACTCAAATGGCGGAAACGCCAATCAAGTCCAAGCGATGCTTGAACTTGATCAGAGGAACTGGTTTGGTCAATATATCTATTGGATTGTCTGCCATAGGTACTTTTTTCATTGTAATTGTACCTTAACAACCTCACCACATAGAAAGTGATACCATATGTCTATATGATTTGTTTACTCGTGATATATTGTGTTCTTGGCAATTGGATATCACTTTGGTTATCACAAAAGATGACAGAGGCTCCTTTATACTTTACCCTTTTGCTTTACACCAAGTTCTGTAACTAGACACTTCAACCAAAGAACTTCCTTTACTGCTTCCGTTGCTACCATGTATTTTGTTTCGGTAATAAACAAAGTAATTGTGTCCTCTAAAGTTGCTCTCCAACTAACTACGAAACCACCAAATGTAAAAACATAACTTGTCAAAGATCTCCTTTTGTTGAGATCATCTGCATAGTCAAAATCAATGAGGCCAACAACCGAATATCCTATATCACAACCTCTATTAAAGACCAAACCCACATTTGAGGTACCCTGGATGTACCGAAGAATTCATTTCACAATTTTCCAATGAGCTTTACTCGGATGTGTCATATACCCTAAGTAGCATCGACACTGACATGTGACACGGTCGTTTATCAAAAAATAGAGAATTCCGACACATTGGAACACGTTGTATATTAAATATATATTTTTATATATGCATAATAAATTATCATTTTTATGATTATTTCAATCAAATTAATTTGAATCAAATTCATTATTAAATAAATAAATAAATAAATAAGCCTTGAATGAATGTACATTAAAAACATTCATCCACTATATATTAATATCATTCATTGTTTCAATTTGACAAATTCAACTCTATTTCAATAATTCATAAAACTTGGAGAAAAAACAAGCGATCTATATTCTGGACTCGCATGTTAGATATGTTGGAAGAGGAGAAAAAAAAACTTAAAGGGAGAATTGTGTATCACAAGAAGTGGGAGTAATAAGAGAAAATAATACTAGGTTTTTCTTTTTTCTCCATTTATTATTTTTATTATTGTGTTTTATTTTTTCACACATATATATATTTTTTTGACACATTATTTATTGAATTTTTAAAATTGACCTCAATATTTGAATCACGTGTCAGAATTCTGACTTGAGTGTTGGAGAGTGTCGAGAAAGTTGATCAATTGTCGGATTTTCCGACACGTGTTGACCAAGTGTCGGAGAGTGTTGGACACGTGTCGAAGTGTCCGATATGACACGAAGGCTCTTGAAGAGTGTTGGTACTTCATAACATATACCTACTCATAACACTAATAGCCGAGTGCAAACCATAGGATATTTGAGACTATTCACAGCACTAGAATATAGAACTTGAGACATCTCATCTTCCTTTTCTTTAGTTTTAGGCGACAAAGAAGCCGAAAACCTAAAATGGGACACCAAAGGAGCACCAGGTTTAGCATTCTTCATGCCAAAATGCTTAAACACTTTCTTAATATACTTCTTCAGCAAGAGGTATAACTTCCAAACCTGTTTGTCTCTACGAATTTTCATATCCAAAATTTTCTTGGTAGCTCCAAGATCTTTCATCTCAAATTCCCTATTAATTATAAACTTTGATGATTGAGCAAAACACCATAACATATATCTTTTAAACCTATTTGCATAACTAACCAAAATACACTTCTTGGCCCTAGGTTCAAGCTTACTCTCTTTTACATGATAAGTAAGATATCAAAATATTTTTAAATTAGAATAATTAGAAGGTTTACCTGACTATATCTCATTAGGAGTCTTACATTTAATTGTGGTTGAAGGAGAATGATTCACTAAATAACATGTCTTGTTCAAAGCTTCAACCCAACAATCTTTACCAAGTCCAACATTAGAGAGCATATACCTAGCTCTCTCTAAAAGTGTCCAGTTCATGCACTCTGCCAACCCATTCTGTTGAGGTGTGTACATGATTATTTGATGTTGAACAATCCCCAAATCTTCACAGTATTTGTTGAAAGCACCTTCGCAAAACTCAAGATCATTGTCCATTCTAAGACGCTTTATCTTCTTCCTAGTTTGATTTTCTATTAACTTTTTCCACCTTTTGAGCGTATCAACAACATAACTTTTACGCTTTGAGAAATAAACTCGGACTTTCCTAAAAAATCATCAATAAATGTCAAAAGATAAATTGCACCACCGTTAGATGTTACCTGTGTTGGTTCCTACAAATCGGAGTGAATAAAGTCAACTATGCCCTTCAAAGAGTGCATCCTAGTACTGAAAACTAACTCTGTGTTGTTTTCCGAAAACACAATATTCGTAAAAGACAAGTGAGACCGCATGATCCCCATAAAGTAAACCACATTTATTCAAGATAGTCATTCCTCTTTCACTCATGTTGCCCAGTCGCATATGTCACGATATTGATTTTTCAGAATTTAAAGAGGATGATATATTTAAAGAACTCACAATGATACTTCCCTGTAGAATGAAAAGATTTTTCTTTATGTTACATCTCATCACAATCAAGAAGCCCTTTGAAATTTTCAAAATTCCACTTCTACTTGTGTACATGCATCCAATGGAATCTAAAGTGCTCAATGAAACAAGGTTTTTCTTCAAATTTGGGATGTGCCTAATGTTTGTGAAAAATCTTATTATATTGTCATGACATTTAATCTGCACCATACCAATATCTACAATCTTGCAAACTGTATTGTTACCCATCAAAACTAAACCACCATTGATTTTCTCATGTGTGGAACCAAATTCTATATGGACTCATGTGGTGTGAACATGCTGAATCCAAAATCCATTCATCATCGACATGACAATCTAAAGACAAAACAGCAAGAACATTTTCTACATTAGTGGACTCATTATTTTTCACTAGATTAGCTGAATCGAAATTCTCCATCAACTTCTTCCCATTGACTTTGAGCACCGGACACTCATTTTTATAGTGTCTAAATTTGTGATAATAGTAATACTCCACTTTACTCTTATCTGTGCTTGATCTAAATTTCGAACGCCCTTTACTATTATTGCGTCTATCACGATGATTTGACCTTCCTTGACAACTAAGCCATCAGCTTTATCACCACTACTATTCATATTCAATTTTGTATGCATCTCCGTGGAATTTAACAAGACTTTCACATCCTCAAGAGTTATAGATTCCCTTCCTTACAACATAGAATTCAGAAAATTCTTATGCAAGCTTGGCAGTGAACATAACACAATTAAGGCCTGATCTTCATCATCTAACTTCAAATCTAGATTTTTCATATCCACAACAATTTTATTAAATTCATCTAGATATTCTTGGATAGAAGTACCTTCTTGCATCTTTAGCATGTAAAGGTGTTACTTCAAAAATAATCTTGTCGTAAGAGATTTCTTCATGTATGGGCTCTCAAATTTATTCCATAATTCCTGTTTCTTCATCCACGACTTCGCGAAGCACTTTATTGCATAACGATAATTGGATGGTGTTATGCAATTTTCTTCCATCTCCTTGATCTCAGCTGTAGTCATATCGTTGGGATCATTTCCACTCAAAGCTTTAATCAAACATTCCCGACGTAGACGCCTTCATCTTGATCTTCCATAGCCCAAAAGTGCTTTGGCTATTGAAGTATGCCACTTCGATCTTGATATAAAACATCTCGAACAAAAAGACCGAAATTTCTTCACTCTAATACCAATTTGTTGCGGAAAAACACCAATCAAAGTTGCACCAATCTAAGAACAAGTAGCAAAGGATAAAAGAAAATCTAAATCACACAAGATGCAAGATTTACGTGGAAAATCCAAAACAGGAAATATCACGGGGAGAGAGAGGAATTTCACTATCTTCAACAAAAAACATGAAAGTACAATCCAAAAAGCTCTAAAACCACTTGGTGAGCCACAATATCTAAATATCCAACAAGAAGATAGGAAAAAAAAAAAAAGATATAGAGGCTAGGGTTGGAGATGTGTTATTAAACACATTCCTTTTACAGTCCCCCTTGAAAAATTCCTAAAATAAATGTGCATAATCTAAAATACCCTTATCTCTTAATTTGAAAGTCAAAGCTCAATAGATCTATATTTAAAATTTGAGATGACCCATATATTACCTATCAAACGAGTATGTATGATCGGGTTTGAGTCGATTAAAAAATGATCCAATCAAAATAAACCCATCTAATCCGTTTTGACCCATTTTTATACAATGTAAATTTAGTAATCCATACCCAATCTATACTCGATTCAAACTATATTGATAAATTACTTCCATATTTAATCAATCTAGGAAAACTCGTAACCAAACTAAGATAAGAGTGTGGAGTGAGTGAATGGGAGATTGAGTGAGGGCAAGAAAGAATGAAAAGAGAGTCATAGATGTAGATTGAATTTAAGTAAGTTATAAACTTATTTATGACCCAATTAACATTCATATTATGTTTAAATCCATTTAACTAATTTACTAAATATAACCAATCCATACAACTACTCAGCCCATTATATATGGACTAAGAAATGGGTCTATGCCCACTTTGATAGGTCTATCCATATATACCCACTTTAATACATGTGGCTTAATATATGAGTTTGTGACCCATTTTGAAAGCCCTTATATTTGTAACAGAAGTCAAGAAGAGTCCTTGTAGATTTTGGAACTTCGGAAGCATGCCAACTGGGACTGAGCGAGCCACCACCCTCAGCACCCAATCATGGCCGACCGGGGGCTCCACTCCTTGAGTATCTTTTTTACGTAATTAGCAATTCAGTACCAAGAAGGAGAAACTTTTTGATAGTTTTTGTAGAACGAAAGGAATGAAGAGCAAGAAAGGCGAAACTAATTGGATGAAGGGATCATTCTGATGTCCAAAACAGAAATTAGGCGTCAAGGAGCCATCTTCCTCACTGTGAAGTCATTAGGTATAAGACGATCTGAAATTTTTCAAAAAGCACTATAAAATGGGGTCGTTTGTTGCTACCTACCGAGACACAACATTCCAAATAATTCAATAATTATGGGTCTATTTAAGTAGCTTCTCCGCAGGCACTTACCCAATAATTCAAGTGTTGAACGATCTCTTTCTCTCTTTGATCTCTCTCTCTCTCCCAGGCTCTTGAAGGTAAGCAGCCTTTTCATGTTTAATAAAGTTGAAGCTGTTTAGCAGGATCGATTTGGTCGACTAGGTTTATGATAACCTTCTCACCTAAGATTGTACGATTTTAGCGAAAATACAATCCTCATGCCCATATAAAGTTTCACTTCGCTCGTGGATTTTTATTCATGTTATCGTCTTCACTGTTCTAACTCCTCATGGTTCTTTCTTCATATAACTCAAGTGGTGTTTACATGTGAGATCAAACGTGCTAGACTATCCACCACTTTGCTTGCATACGAGGTTTAAAAGTTTAGTGTAATATAGCCTTAACATGTCCATGTCGTTTCCCGCTATCCGATAGCTTTGTTTGAACTTTGTAACTCATTTTTCTCAGGGAGAAGTCGGACATTAAAATAAAGTTTGAGATATGCCATCGCCTATTGAGGCACCCAAAGCCGTGGACGGCAGTGGCCTTACAATAGAGAGTTCCATCCCTATCGCGGTGCATCCGGAACACGAAACACCCGGAGGTTTCCTTTTCTTAACTAGCATCGATCAAGTGGCTCACATAGTTGTGTCGACCGTCTATTGTTTCGAAAGAAGCAACGAGAGTGCGGTAGATGTGGTTAGACAAGCTCTATCCAAAGTTTTGGTTCATTACTATCCACTTGCGGGGAGATTAGCAAAAAGCTCCGAGGGGAAGTTGATTGTCGATTGCCAAAAGAAACTAGGAGTGCCATTTGTGGAGGCCGTGGCCGACTGTGACCTTGACAGTCTTGGCGATATGTCAATTCTTCATCCAGATGTTTTAGGAAAGCTTGTTTACAAAGATCCTACGACCCAAAATATGCCGGAAACTGCCCCTCTTCTAACTGCACAGGTGAACAATGATTTATGTACTCACCAATTCAGGAAAATACTTCAAAATCATTCTTACAATTTACGGTTACCTAATCTAATGTCTATGTTATTAACTTGGAGTGAAAACAGGTAACAAAGTTAAAGAATGGAGGTCTCATTCTGGGGATAGCTCTCAACCACTGTATGTCCGATGGTATCTCTGCCATGAAATTCATCAATTCTTGGGCTGAAATTGCAAGAGGCAAGCCTTTATCGGTGGTCCCTTATCACGACAGAACTATTCTAAAGCCAAGGATGCCTCATCAAATTTGCGGTCCCTATGATGACTTTGTTCAACTAAGTGATGTATCAAATATGACAGCTCTCTACGAGAAGGAGCAATTTGTGCATAAATCTTTCCACTTTGACTCTGAGAAGCTGGCAGCAGTTAAAAAGATGGCAACAGCTTGTGGACAGGTAATGTTGACTTCAAATAATGCCTGGCAATCGACAACGACATATACTTGACTGCACGAGAATAAATTTGGGGATGATATACCAAAAAGTTAGGAGATGGTCGGTCCTTCATTACTATTGTCGGAGCGCTTGCCAACTCACAATTAGTTACACAAGAATTTCAAAGGTACTCCCAGGCATATCAAAATGACATTCAGAGTTACTTAATCCAACTTTCAGACAATGAGTGCACTCAAAAGAAAATGGCGGTGAAAATATGGTCGCAAGAAATTCTAGCGACTAAATGGGGACTTCTCACTTTTATCTTATTTTTTGGTCGCTAGAGAGTGGTGTTTATAAAGTGCACTGATGGTTTCTAGTCCTCATAAACAACAGGTGAAGCGCGGCATCTCCAGCTTCGTAGCACTCGCAGCCCTAGTGTGGCGAACTCGAAGCATGGCCCTCAAGATGAAACCGCACCAACAAACAATGCTCACTATTCCGGTTGATTTCAGGTCTAAGCTAAGCCCTCCCATCCCTGATGGTTTCTTTGGAAATGCCGTGGTCTTCCCATGCTGTCTTTGCAACACGGGAGAGCTGTTTGATGAGCCGATCTCTTCCACTGCGGAGAGAATAGCCGAGGCGATCGAGCGGGTGAATGAAGAATATGCACGGTCAAGGATCGACTATTTGGACAAGTATGGATTTGAAGAGTTCGCCCTGGGCACGCTACTAATAAGTTCTTGGACGAAGCTGGATTATGGCAGCTCAGACTTTGGATGGGGGGAGCCGAGGCAGTTCGGGACCGGTAGCCTGCCGGCTAAGTCCTGCCTGTTTTTGAGGGGATGGAGAAATAAGAAGGACGTCGTGGTGGTGTTGAGTTTGCCATTTTCAGCCATGAACACCTTCCAAGAGTTGCTCCAAGTTTAAGTTGATACATCTTCAAGACAGCTTGTTTATAGTTGCAATATTGCTATACGTGGCGAGAGTGGTGTGCGAAATTAGTTTGAGTTGGTGTGACAAACGACAAGTGGAATTTCCAAATAAGTTGAATGTGTTCAACACTCGATAGATATCTTCCATGTCATCCATCAATCAGTTTTTGTAATTCAGTCTTGGTGCACATTATTACTTACACTTGTAATTGATTATATTGAATATGATTGTCAGTATGAATTTCAACCTCTTGTTTTACATTTTTGTCACTATCATTTGTTCCTTCTTGTTGTTTGAGATCAATTTGATTAAAGGTTATTATATTTGTGGAATGGTTCGATTCCTTTTCTATTCCAAAGAAAAATTGATGGAACCAACAATATTTTGGTGCTTATAAATTGGGGCTAAAGATGGTGTGCAATCAGGCAATTAGGCAAGTGCTTTACAGCATAGAGAAAACATTGATGCCTTTCATGGTTCAATCTATTTTTGTAATTTCAAAGGCCATTCATCGCAATTTTAGTCCATAAAGTCTATCTTATCTATTATAGAGTAAACTAGAAATGTTCTAGGTGAAGTCAAATCTTAATCTTAATTTAGTAAGCTCCTTATGTATAAGGAGGAATTTGTTATGAATCATGTATGTGCATTCATATTAAATGCTCATCTTGACACCATATATCCTTGTAAATTGAATCGCATGTCCCGCATACTAACTAGAGCGCTCAATCACTAAAGTCGACTCTGAAGGGTCTTAGCTCTGCCCCATCTCTCTTTCTATCACGTTATCTTACATGGAGTACTTGGTATTTTATACAAAAAATAGCTGACAAAAAGCTTGGTCATGTTATCACTTCCTTCTCATGGGCATGGATTAGACCCGAAAATCTTTATCAAGCTGATGTCATTTCGTAGTTTAGTTTAGTTGGTTTTGTTGGGGAATCCCTCTCTCTCTCTCTCTCCAAATATTAACGCCACTTCCAAATAATCAATGAGCAATTGTAACATGCACTGGTGGTGAAAAAGTCTCTGGACATGAATTTTCTACGTTAGTGATGTATGCTCTATTTTTCTATAAAAAGCCGGTTACTTGATAAGATTATACTCTTTTTCTCATCTACTGGTGTCAATTGACATAGAAAGATCTGCACTCTACCCAATACATTCAAGGCCATAAAGATTACGTCATTGCTTGCATGTGCATAAGGATAAATATGACCTCGTGGCTCAATCACTATCACACGGAAATCCGTCACTCAATCACAACCACACTGAAATCTGTCAATCTTATAGCCAGCTCATCCATCTTTTATTGGACAATCTATCACCCCTCAACTAATCGTTTGGTACTCGTCAACGTCACCAAAACAAAAATTTGATGTACGATATATCACAGCGGCACATGTGACAGATGCATCATGGGGTAGGTAAGGAAATGTGAAGTGAACGTCAGCTATTTTACTTTTATCCTTTTTTGTCAATTCTGGCACTATAAAGCAAATTGCTTTAAATTGCTTTGATTTGCAGATAATGCTAGGGGTGCATGACAATATAAATCCATTGACGTAATTGATAAAACGTCATACGAAGCCAGGTCAACGTTCACCCAAAAACCAAATTTTCAATTCTGAAATTTGTTTGGTTTGGTCAACACTTTCAAATCCTATTTTCAGGAAACCTTCTTTACAGAGATCCTGTCCAAAATATACTAGAAGTGCACTCTTCTAACATCACTGGTGAGAACGTGTTTTGCTTTACAATAATGAATTTGAAAGTTTTTATCGATCTTTTCTGATTGGCTGTCTTCAACATTATTTGGTGAATTAGTTACGCATAGACTTTAGTTCACATTGGACTAGTTAATGCCATGTTCCCACATAATCATTCTAAATGTGGTTCGTAACTGAAACGTACAAAAGGAGTGACTTTCGACCCAGCTGTCATTAGTTAGTGACTTCTCAGGTAATCAATGAGATTCAAATACGAAAACTAAGTCCCAACAAAATTGTAATTTAATCTTTCCGTCATTCAAAATAAACCAAATGAATGGAGAGACTTGATTGTACCGTTTGGATAAATTTTGTAAATTAATTGCATCGTTTGAATGTTGAGCAGTACCCCTATGCCCCTGGAGTATCGACTTTATGGATGTGCATGAAGATTGGGCAATACCACAACGTGCTTGGGGTTCGAAATTGGGCAACCATGTTTATAGCAGAAGATTCAGCAAAAAGTATCGAATTCCAAGTAGGGGTGAGCGGTTCCAGGTTCCGGTTCGGTTCCGTCCGGAACCTAACCTACCTCAGTACGGGTTCCTCATTTTTGGAACCTGGAACCTACCCGTCAAAAGCGAGAACGGAACCTACCCTGTCACGAGGTTCCATGGTCGGTTTCAGGTTCCAACAGGTTTTTTTTTTTTTTGATTATTTTCATATTTGAACTATGACGTATGCGAAAAAAAAAATTACAAAAAAAAAATATAACGTATGCGCATAAAGGCTCCTAAATTCTTTGACAACATAGTTCAAAAATTCAATGTACATAAGAGGAGTCTGCATTAAGATTACAACAAACAAAGTTGCTCATCAATCAACTTCTGCACAATTAAAGCAGCACAAAGCCAACAAAAAACCTTGCTTGACTTCTCAACCGTTGGACCCATTGCAGATGCGACACCACCAACTCTATTTATCGACGATAATCTCCGCATTAAGACCAACCATATCTGAAAAAAAGAGGAAGAGATTAAATAAAATATTCACTTATCAAATATACAAAAAGAATTACAATCTATAAAAATATAAACATTACTTACCCAACTCAAATTGTTCTGCATTCTCAATACACTCTTCAACATCAAGCGGTACACGAACGGCTTTCAACCAATCTTGAGTGCAAATCAAAGCTTCCACTACTTTTGGAGTTAAAGAACTCCGAAAGCCATCAAGCACACGACCCGATGTACTAAAAGTTGATTCTGAAGCAACGGTAGTTACAGGAATTGACAAAATATCTTGAGCCATCAAGGAAAGGATCTTATATTTTGAGCTATTAGTCTTCCACCAAATCAAAATGTCAAGACCAAGATCCTTTTCATTTTTTTTCTTGAAGATACTCATCAAGCTCGGACTTGTTGTCATCACGCCCTTGTTCATTCGAGTATAAAAACGTTTTCTTCCAATCTTGGGCATTATGCTTATCTATTCCTCCACTAATACCACCCGTATCGGTATTGGAATTGGAACTACCACTACTTGCACCCAAATTATGGCCACCGAGATCTTGATCACTTGAAATAAGAGAAGATTGCTCATAAAATTCATACAAACGCTCAAATGTATCCTTCACCTTGTAATGCATCTCTTTAATTTTCGATTCATCATCATAAATTTTTCCATACAAGAAACTCACATAATTTAACTTGGCTCTAGGATCTAACACAACCGCAATCAACACCATCATATTCACTTTATCCAAGCCTCCATAATATTTGTCAAAGTTTTCTTTCATTTTCACACCCATATCTTGAAGCTTAGGATCCGAAGCATTGATCGCATCTTTCAAATTTCTATACAAAAGAGCTATCCCTTCAAAATAATCATTTGAAGTAACATATGAAGTCCCAGACATCTGATTGGTGGCCTTATAGAATACTTTGAGAAAATCCGAAAGAATAATAGCATTGTCCCAATCATCTTCACTAGGAGTTTCATGATTAAGCTCACTTACAAAAGATGGATCGTGATCTTCCATCCTTTCGAAAGATTTTCTGAACTTTATGGCGGTGTCTAACATGAGGTAAGTGGAGTTCCATCTAGTGGCGACGTCAAGAACCACCGAACCCTTATAAGTGATATTTTCTTTCTTAATGCAAGATTGAAATCCTTGGGCTCTTGTGGGAGAACTCCTTACATACCTAACCACATTTAGGATACGTGCAATGGAGTCACGTACCATAGTCAAGCCATCTCACAATCAAATTTAATATATGAGCTGTACACCTCATGTGCAAAACACTACCATCTAATATCAACGACTTTTGTTTCGAAAGTTTTTCCCTCAAATAGCCAACTACAATATCATTCGAGCTAGCATTATCCACAGTAATTGTGGACACCTTTTTTTCTATTCCCCACTCCTCAATGCATTCCTCCACCATTTTCCCAATCTCCCTACCCCTGTGACTATGCATCACCACAAAGTTGATGATTCTTTTATGCAACTTCCAATTTTCATCAATAAAATGTGCAGTGAGACACAAATAATTCAGATTTTGATTGGAAGTCCATGTATCCGTCGTGAGTGCGATCCTAGAATTAATCTTTCCAAAATAATTCTTCAAAGAACTTTTTTCACATAAAAACAACTTCATGCAATCTTTTGCCACTGTGAAACGTGATACATGTTTGAAGAGAGGTTGTAACTCAGTAACATATTCACGAAATCCAACACGCTCAACCAAGAAAAAAGGTTGCTCATCAAGGATGATGAATCGAGCAAGCATGAGCCTACAATGTTCTTGATTAAATGCCATGTCGATAAGACGCTACTACTACTAGAATCTCCTCCTGCCTTGCCAGCCATGTTGACATTACGTGGTACAAAGAATTTCTGCCTCTTATCTAGATTACGGGGAAACCTCTTGCATGTGGTCAAGTGCTTCCTCATTGCAGAAGTACCGTTAGCAACACGATACTTAAGCATTGACCCACAATGAATACACTTCACTTGATATATTTTTCCATCCTTATCACTAATTTTGGAATAATGATTCCAGCATTCGGATGTGTATTTCTTATCATGGGGAAGATGAAAATCGGGTACCTTATTTGTGGCACTCGAGGTAGGGGGTGCCTCTTCTTCAATTTCATCGCCGGAAAACTCCGATTCCGTAATCGGAGTGATCCCTCACATCCCTCCACCTCCATTGATGTGTTATCTTGATACATTAACTTTGCACTACACAACAATAATAGAATATTAATTTAGGCGCACATTTTGACCACTCATAAACAATAATAGCATGCACCTTGTAGGCACAAGTGGTAGACATGATAAACAGTCAACAAAAGAGCCAAGTAAAGTAAATGCAACCGCCAATACTCCGAGAGGTCCAGCATCAACAGTTGTCTTTGGTATTGAACTTTCATATTGCAGTGCTAATAGGAAAGCACACTCTAGACCTTATTCACTCCAATCAGGTTCACTCATGAAAGATTAAGAAAGTGCTGAGCAATAACCAAAATGTTTCTAGAAAAGGTCACACCACCAAGAGAACATGCAATATGGACTGCGTAGCAAAGAGCAAATGAAATCTCCCGGCAGAACATATGACATCATGAGAACCAAAATAAAACTATAATCTAGAGAGGAAAAAACCCAATCTTACGGAGCACATTTTCCAGTTCACAAAAACGGGAACTTGGAATACTTCACGGGGATGACAAGTAGCCTCTCTACTCGGGAGTAGCAACACCGACAAAGTTCGCAAGCCTCAAAAAATCTAAATTCAACCCAAAAAGAAGTCATACGCAAAGCTGCACTTCAACCCAAAACCCAAATATAGTAAAACCCACAAACAAGACCAGGAGCTAAACAATCATCAGCCACAGAAATGCCCACAAAAGCCAGCAGATTGCAGCACAACGCGCCATTTTAACCCCCGCATCAGCATCAACCAGTGTCGAAGCAGCTGAAAAACCCTAAAAAACACTCCGAAAGGTCCAGCAAGAAACAGGCTCACGCTCATCACATCGACCCGCGACCATGCAGACCGACCCACTTCACCCAACAGAACACCGAACCGACCCACAATGGAGCCGAAGCGAAACAACCCCATCCCGCCTCACCACCCACCAGCAATCAGACCAAGCAAAAAGCTTCAACAACCCACGAAACGGCACCAAATTCGTCGGGACAAGCGACGAAACGACAACCCGATCAGCCTCGCCGCGCTATTCCTCACCTCAAGTCGATCAAATATTCTCAGCACCAAGAGGGCGAACCAGGATACCCCTCAAGTCAAATCGAAACTCATTCCAGAAGCCGAACATAGCAAAACCACGGACCAAAATAAGAACGAACACGGAGAAGCCGAATGCAGCAAAATCAAGCAGAGAAAACGCAAAAGCAGCAGCGCTTGCAGGAACGATCCAAGCAAAGAACGACATGACGCGAAGAAGCCGCGCATTTGTATTCGCGCGAGACACGATCAAACACCACAAGCACTCGACTCACATTGATCCAACAGGGGACGAGAACCCAGAAATCAAAGAACCCAGAAGCCAAAAAGGTAAACCCACCTCTAACAGGGGTCGCGAGTAGCGGCGGTGGGTCGCGAGAAGCGGCGGTGGGTCGCTGGTGGGTCGCGAGCAGCGGCGGTGGGTCGGCGAGCATCGGCGGTGGGTCACGAGCAGCGGCGATGGGTCCGCGAGCAGCGGCGGTGGGTCGCGAGCAGCGGCGGTGGGTCGCAAGCAGCGGCGATGGGTCGCGAGCGGAGAGTCGGAGACAACACAATTGGCGTCGTCCGAGCTTCTGGCGCGAGCAGCGGCGGTGGCCTTGAGGGTGAGCGGCGTCCGGCGACGGTGGCCTTGAGGGCGAGCGGCGTCCGGCGATTTCTGTATGTCTCGAAAGTGAAAGGGTCGGGGCGGAGAGCAGAGCACCGAGCAGGGGAGGGGGTTCCTTTTGGAACCCTAACCGGTTCCGCGACCGGTTCCGGTTCCGAAATCGGGATCGCCGGTTCCCGGAAAAATGGAACCGGGAATCGGAACCTGTTCTTTAAGAACCGGGAACCGCGCTCATCCCTAATTCCAAGTGCCGCTTCGCTGACTAACCGCATGAAAAGGCTGCCATAGCAAGCCGCGAGAGAGGCACAATGAGAATCAGAGATGTGAGAATTTGTACCTGCAATTGAAGAGTTTCTCGAGACTCAAAAAGGGCCCAATGATGATTGATTAAGCCGAAAGGGACTTGTCACCCAAATTGGTCTCGTGGATTTCGAGACCATTGTTTATGGATTTGGAGGTGGGTAGGAGTACCGGGGATCTGAGGTATGGAAGACGGCAAGGGTGGAAACCCAAGAACAGAAAGAATGGGCTGGATACGAGGCATGGAACGGTGATCGATCAAACTCAGAAAGAAGGGAGTAGCGAAGAAGAAGAAGAAGAAGGTGGGCTGAGCTTGACATATTTCTTAAATGGGCTGAAAATGTGTTTATTATAGACCAAGAGAGACCCATCTGTAAGACCTATATTTAGAATTTGAGCCAATCCACATATTAACCCACTTAAACATATGTGGGTTTATATACGGGCTTGTCTCATTTTGACAGCCTTAACGTTTGGTAACAAGAGACTGTTTCTTCCAACGGATTTCTAATAGATGTCAAGAAGGGGTCTCACAGACTATGGAACTTCCGAAGCATGCCAAAACCCACCGGGGCTCCACTCCTTGAGTATCTCATTTACATAATTAGTGATTCAGCGCCAAGAAGCTATAGCTTTTTTATGGTTTTTGTAGAATGATAGCATTGAAGAGCAAGAAAGGTGGACCTAATCGGATGAAGGGATCTCTCATATATCCATAAGAAACAGAAATTAGGCGTCAAGGAACTATCTTTCACCTGGTGAAATCACTAGGTTAAGACAATCTGAAATTTGTTAAAGACTCCTGATGGGTTATTTAATTGAGATGATGGGCCTAGGTAGGCTCGTCTACCCATGATGGGCCTAAAAGCCCGGCCCGCAAGATAAGGGCCCGTGGAGGAACGGTTGCAATGTAAAAGGTTGCGTTGTTTAGATACGAGGGATTGTGTCTTTTTAGGGGAACGTTACACGTTGAAGAGTTACGTCTGTTGGAAAAGACGTAAGAGAGAGAAAAGGAAAAGGGAATGTACCCCTTCAATGTACGTACGTGAAGACCCCTTTTTCCTAAGACGTTTCACTCTCTCTCTCTCCCTCTAAGAAGAAAACAAAAAAGAACAGTACATTATGCTTTTCTCCCCGTAATAGCAACAGCACGCTCCTCGGTAGAATGGGATCAGAATTTTTCCTCGAACCTCAACATCGACGTTTAATCTGTGGACAATAAGGTACGCTCGATTCCGTGGTGTGTCTTTGATCGGTGATACATGTGATTCCTGGGCTCGTCTTCCGCATTCGTTTTAGGGGTTCAATTTAGTGTCGAATCCGTTTTAGGGAATCAGTAATTCCCGACATTTGTATCAGAGCCGTAGTTCATGTTTCCCTATCCCCTTTTTATGTTATTGAATTATTTTTGTGGTCGAAATTCGAGAAAAGTTGCTGCCGGTCGATTGGGGACGGAAAAACCCGACACCCGCGTACTGTTCGCCTTGTTTTGTGATTTTTTGCAAGTCGAAATTCGTTTTTGATAGCGTAGGGACGAAGCTCTTGTCGATACGAGAAAAACGAGTCGTGGATCGCCGCCGGAGGCTACCGGACGCGCCGCCACACGCGGTCGGAATGAACAAGGGTCATCGGCGCGTGCAACGCACGCACCGGTCGGTCCCCACGGGCGTGTGCGTCGCACGCGCCGTTTCGGCCCAGGCACGTGCAACGCACACGCGGGGTGTTGGTGCGTGCCACGCACACGCCGGTTGACGTCATTGTGACGTCAGCTAGGCACGAGCATGGCACGTGCTGGTCGGTTTGTCCGACCGGCCTGACCGGTCCGACCTGGCTGTCTGGTCCAACCTGGCCCGTCTGGTCCGACCCGGCCCGTCTAGTCTGACCCGACCGCCCGTTGACTCCGACCCGGCTGACCGTTGACCGCGACTGTTGACCGTTGACTTTGACCATTGACAAAAAAAATGTGTTTCTTTTTCTTATTAAGTCTATGTGGATTATATGTAATCCCCTATTTGTTCTGTATTTGTTGCAGGAACAATGCCTCCCCTTAAGTTGCGCACACCTATTCGCACAATTACCGATGAACAAAAGGAAATGCTTTCTAAGTTGATAGCTGAGCTGACTGATCATCGATGGGAGAGTGGCGACTTAATTGATCATGTTCTTGAAGTCGACGGGAAAATACAAAAGGTCATATGGAATGGTCGTCCCATGCCATAATATGAGATGGTGCGATTTTTCGTGAACACTCTTCCACTAGAATGGCAAGGAGTGTTGAATCGCTTATGGGAAGTCAACAGAGCTTCTTCGTATAGGAGAATTGTGATGGCTTTTATAGATGATTATTATCGGATTGTTACAAAAGAAAAGATCAAGAAGTTGAACAAAAAAGGATCTTTCCCAGTTCATATATTGACTTGGTGTTAGATGTTTTGACTGGTCTTTATTTAGTATGCTTTGTGGACATATTATGTAAATGCTTTCTACCTAGTTGTTGTTGGTGTAGCAACTAATATGTTAGTTATATTATGTGAAAGCATTATTATTCTATTATTATTGGATATCAAATATTATTTGCTTCAGTTATTCATTAACTGTTGTGGGTAGTTCATAGAAGTTTTCGTAACTTCAAAGAATTTATTTTGCATAGAAAATTATATTAATAATAATTCCAAGTTAGGATTTGTGGATGATGATTGGAAACATAGTGACCTTTTGATTCTGAAACCTTACTTGAAATTATTCATTAATATGATGGGTTTGTGCAAAATGGATGCATAAATGATAGGCATTAATAATTCGTGCATATATGTATGATATGTTCAGATCAATGGCTCCAGCAACTAAGAACATAATTGCTGATTTGAACAAAGAAGACAAATTGAACGGCGATAATTGTGAAATATTAAAAAAGAAAATTCAATATGTGCTTGAAAAGCAAGAAGCACTAAAAGCTCTTGACCATGTTATCGAAGATCTTGAGAATGCTGTGCCCCACATTGAGCTAACAGAGGACTGCCTCAAGGCATTTGAGCGGGATACATATATTTGATGTGTTGCTTTCGGCTCAAAAAGAGCTTCGACCTCTAAGCGCAAGTGCATTGATTCGTTTAATATGTGGAAATGCAAGGGATCGAGTCCTTCTTGCAAGAAACCAAGAGCTAACCAACATAAGAGAGGAAAACGTCCTCGAGTGAAGAGTATTTCAAGGGTGAAGTGTTACAACTGTGACCAAAAGGGTCACTACGCTCGTGACTGTCGCGAGCCAAAGAAGGTACGCACCCCTTATACTATTGAGAACTTTGCTTATGTGTCAAGTTATGTATTCTTAACTGAATCTAATCCTTTGCGGACTGTAGATTCAGGAGCGACAGCCCACGTAGCGAAGGATAGAGAATCCTTCGTGGAATTTCGACGAGTACCAACTGGAACTAAGTGGATCTATGTGGGAAACAACTCTAGAGCCGAAGTAAAAGGAATTGGCATCTGTCAATTGAACATGTGTGGTGGACGCACTTTGTTCTTACATGATGTATTGTATGCTCCGGAGATTCGTCGCAATTTAGTGTCTGTTTTAGTCTTGGTTAAGCTTGGTTTTAATATGAACTTCCATAATAGTGGTGTAGATTTGTATTTGGATACAAATTACTATGGTTGTGGTTATTTTCTAGATGGTTTTATTGTATTAAATGTTGACTGTAATAATGCCAATATTTGTTATTCCCTTTTCACATCTTCTAATTCATATGATAATGATGTGAATGTGTGGCATGCTAGACTTGGTCATATTGGCCAACAATGTATGAATAGGCTAGCCAAAGAGGGCTTGCTGGGCAACATTGAAAAAGTCGATTTGCCTATATGTGAGCATTGCCTAGTAGGGAAAACGACAAGGAAACTATTTGGAAAATGTACAAGAGCTGAATTTCCTTTACAATTAATCCATTCTAACGTATGTGGTCCGATGAATGTGAGAGGAAGGCATGGGGCTGTTTATTTAATCACATTTATAGATAATTATACTCGATATGGATATGTCTATTTGATTTCTCATAAATCTGAAGCATTGAGTTGTTTCAAAAGGTTTATGAACTTGGTAGAAAATCAATTAGACAAGAAAATAAAAGTATTGAGATCCGATCGAGGTCGAGAATATTTATCTGATGAGTTCAAAAAATTATGTGATGAAAAAGGAATAGAAAGACAATTGTCTATTCCATATACTCCTCAACAAAATGGTGTTGCGGAGAGAAGGAACAGAACCCTACTGGAAATGGTTAGATCCATGATGGCGCATGCTAACTTACCTATCACCTTTCGGAGTGATGCGCTATTAATTGCTGCCTATATACTTAACCGGGTGCCTTCCAAATCAATTACTTCCACTACATATGAGTTGTGGACAGGTAGAAAACCAAACTTAAGTTTTCTTAAACCATGGGGTTATGCTGCCTATACTCATGAGCCCCCTCATAAGTTTGGGAAATTGGGTTCTAGAGGAAAGAAGAGTATTTTCATAAGATACTCTGAACACTCGAAAGGGTATGTGTTCATAGGTGAGCAAGAAAATGGAAGTGTAACTAAATTCGAATCACAGGATGTCACATTCTTAGAGAATGAATTTCCTAAGAAGGGCGAAATAGGTGAAGATTACTCCCTATTTGAAACCTTGGATCAAGATAATGAACTTAATGAAGTTCGTCCAAGTGGGAGTAATATGAGAAGTGATGAATTTGATTCAACTCACTCTCAATTATAACCACATGATGAGATGATATCGTCATTATCTAATCCGAGTGGGAGCATGATGGGAAATGATGTGTAAAGTGTACAATCTCCCATACGGCGAACAAGTCGCAAAAGTATTCCCCGTCGACATTTTGACATTGAAGGGGAAACTTTCATGGTTGCTCCACAAGATGAAGATGAGCCAAGAAATGTTAATGATGCTCTAAATTGCCCTTGTAAGGAAAAATAGATGCATGCAATGGAAGAGGAGATGGAGTCAAACAATGTTTGGGAATTGGTTGATCTTCCAAAAGGACGCAAAGCTATTGGGAACAAGTGGGTTCTCAAAATAAAGCGTAAAGCTGATGGCTCGATAGAAAGGCATAAGGCTCGCTTTGTGGTGAAGGGGTATAATCAACAGAAAGGAATTGATTATGAAGAAACAATTTCTCCTGTAGTGAGATTTACCTCGATTCGCATTATTTTGGCAATAGTGGCTAGTATGGATCTTGAGTTACATCAAATGGATGTAAAGACTGCTTTCCTCAATGAGAATTAGAGGAAGAAATATATATGAAACAACCTACTGGTTTCATTATGGAAGGCCAAGAAGAAAAGGTATGTCGACTTTTGAGATCGATATATGGCCTTAAGCAGTAATCGAGACAATGATATATACGTTTTTATAATGCCATAATGGCATATAATTTTATAATGATAGATGAGGATCATTGTGTATATATATCAAAAGATTCAAAGATCAATTTGTGATCATATCATTATATGTTGATGATATACTAATTGTCGGAAGCAATATGGAGTTTGTTAATACTGTCAAGAGTTGGTTATCTTCCAACTTTGAGATGAAAGATATAGGTGAGGCTGCATACATTATTGGAGTTAAGATTTCAAGAGATCGTTTGAAGAGATCATTATCTCTTTCGCAAGAAACATACATGAATAAGGATCTTGAACGATTTCGTATGCAAGATAGTAAACCCATAGATACTCCTATTGCAAAAGGTGAATGATTGAGCCATAGACTATGTCCAAAGACTCCACAAGAGAAGGAACAAATGAAACATGTTCCTTATGCTAGTGCTGTGGGAAGCTTAATGTACGCTATGATGTGTACAAGACCTGACATATGTTTTGCAGTTGGAATGGTGAGTAGATACCAATCCAATCCAGGTCAAGCACATTGGAAAGCTGTTAAAAGAATACTGAGGTATCTAAAGGGGACTGCTGATTACAAGCTGAATTACCAAGGAAAGGATCTGCGACTTGAAGGCTATTCAGATGTTGATTGGGGAGGAGATTTAGATGAAAGAAAATCTACCTCTGATTTTGCTTTCTTACTGAATAATTGCGCCATATCTTGGAGCAGTAAGAACCAAACATGTATAGCCTTGTCCATGATGGAAGCTAAGTTCGTGGCATTATCAGCAGCAGTACAAGAAGGAGTTTGGCTTAAGAGATTTTTGGATCATTTAGGTGTTATTGGGTATGCTGCAAATCCATTATTGGTTAATAGTGATAGTCAAGCAGCTATAGCGTACACCAAAGATCCAAAATATCATGGCAAGACCAAATATATAGATACCAAGTATAATTTTGTCAAGGATATGGTTGCATGAAAGGATGTGAACTTACAGTACATATCTACGCATAGAATAGTAGCAGATCCTATGACAAAGCCAATACCTAGAGATGTGTTTTGTGATCATGTAAAATCTCTAGGACTGCGTAGAGGCTGATGTACTGAATATTGTAATTTTCCTGAAGTGTTCACATTTAATGAATTTGTGTTTTTTCATCACTAATGCCTACGAATCTTTGTTTGACGTTTATGCATCTTAATGCTCAGTGCATTATATTAAGTTGAGAAAGTATGTCGGACATATAAAAGATTAGCCTACTCACACGGGTAATCGTCTCTATTTACTGTGTGATAAATAGAGATGAGACGATTTTTAAGTTTATTATCTAGGTGATAATCGAGAGCTCAAGCTTAAAATACATAAGTCATCTTAACTGAGTGTGAAGATGAGGACATAATATTTACTATGTCTGAAAGTAAAAAAACCCACATATTTTACTTTATCTGTCTATGATACCAGATGTGAGTTCTGATGAATTCTGTGAATGAGTAGATATGTGAACTCAAGTTAGACATTATGTATGTCTGAACTATCATCTGTACGGTATTGATGGTGTAGACATACGCTCCATGGGAAGGAGTTAATACCATAATACGTATTTCATACTACATATGCATAAGACGACCAATAAGAGTGGCAAAAGTATGATCTCAACTTTTATGCCGTGTGAGACTCTTGAAGAAAAGAGTTCCTCAATTTAGTGTCCTCATGACTCTTATTTATTCTCAAGATTTCTATTGAGTGATTGCTATCTTAGGATGTTGCTAATGATCATGAATTGATTTGATCTGATGTGACATTTCTAGAAAAGCAAGTTGAACTGAAATTGAGAGTTTGAAGGAAAGAGGAAGATCGAATTTGGAGAATCACATTCTAGTTTTGTATTCAATGGTCGACCAATTATGACTGTCTTTGGGATAATCATAATTGTGAATACAATATATCATTGTTTAAAAAGATATTAAGAGAGATATAAATGTGATCGATCGATCTAGGGTACTGCATACTAAATCTACTCAAAGTATGATGCCCATTATAAGCTGCTGTATATTCCTAACAGATGTATGGCAATGAGCTCTCAAGGTATGCTGGTCGCACGGATTATTCACCGGTATGAATGTTGCAGAGAGGTAAAGAGGATCCTGTTCAGCCCACCATGTGCGAGTGGGAGATGATGGGTTATTTAATTAAGATGATGGGCCTAGGTAGGCCCGTTCGCCAATGATGGGCCTAAAAGCCTGGCCCGCAAGATAAGGGCCCATGGAGGAACAGTTGCGATGTGAAAGGTTGCGTTGTTTAGGTACGAGGGGTTGTGTCTTTTTGGGAGAACGTTACACGTTGAAGAGTTACGTCTGTTGGAAAAGACGTAAGAGAGAGAAAAGGAAAAGGGAATGTACCCCTTCAATGTACGTACGTGAAGACCCTTTTTCCTAAGACGTTTCACTCTCTCTCTCTCTCCCTCTAAGAAGAAAATAGAAAAGAACAGTACGTTATGCTTTTCTCCCCCTAATAGCAACAGCACGCTCCTCGGTAGAACGGGATCAGAATTTTTCCTCGAACCTCAACATCGGCATTTAATTTGTGGACAATAAGGTACGCTCGATTTCGTGGTGTCTTTGATCAGTGATACATGTGATTCCTGGGCTCGTCTTCCGCATTCGTTTTAGGGGTTCGATTTAGTGTCGAATCCGTTTTAGGGAATCAGTAATTCTCGATAACTCCCAACGATCGTCAAGAAATATCCTTTTGCAGCACATTTTCCTTGTTTTAGATACTAGAAATGATCACTTTTCCAAAAATTGACATATTCAATCCACTATTTGTTATACTCTTCTTAAGCCGGTGGAATTTAAAAGGTGTTTGAATGGATGAAATTCTCTTAAATAAGGAAAAAGCTTTCTTTTTTGTGGAAAGAACTGATTCATTAGTCATTTGACCTTCGTTCTTGCCTTCTAAATCAGATAGTGGGAAGCATGTTGAATTAGTAAACTAGAATGTACGCATAGCTCTGAGGATCGGTTCCGCCAATCTTGGTCCTACTCCTATTGAATGGAGACCAACAAACTCGCCCGACGACACCAGCCTTGTCCCTGATCCACCTAGTGCCCGAACACGCATTGGAAAAGGTGATAGCCCCAAGCAGGAGCTAGCTGATAGACTAAGTCGACTCTGGAAGCAATAGTCCATTTCCTTCTCTCCCTTACCCAAACCTCCTTAATCACCCCATGTTTGCACAATTTCACAGCACATTAACCTCAAAGCTTCACCACATATAACAACGAACTCTCGAAATTGAGATAATGGGACCAAAACAAGACATTCTAATAAAGAATCTGCTTTAGCTTCAAGCGCTTTCCCAAGAATCAAGATTCCTAACACAAATAAGCAGAGAGCTACAAAATGAAAAGAAAATAACAAATCTGCATTTACCCGAATTACAACACCGCTGTATGTAACTGTTTCGGACACATTTCTAAATTTTAATGGAGTACTCTTATGAGAGAAGCATTCAAATCAACAAAAAGCATTCAGAATCTCCACAAGCCCAAGTTGGATTACTAAAACGACATCCCCAACTGGAAAATTTGTTAAATGTTGAAGACAGGAAGGACCGCATTGGAATTTCATCAAAAGGATTTGTTTTGCCGATGTTGTTTCCTGCGAAAAATCTTTTACCAAATGATGCGTTTTAGTTTTATTATAGGAGACTCTGTGTTGAATCCGGAAAAAAGAATGTCAAATGTAAGGATAAATTTTATTCTCAACTTGTATATACAATCCTAACAAGTGATACTCAGATGACTTAAAGACCAACAGCTCCCAACTACAAATTACACCAAAATTTAATTAACGATGTAATCTGAATAAAAGTAGCTAGATAGCCTACACTTCGGGATCAAACTATGTTAGAATTTAATGTATGAAACAACTTGTTTTAGATGTATAGTTAGAATTTAATCAATAGCAATACCCTTGGATAGGAAACATGATGCCAAAATTTAATCAACGACATTGAACTTGTGGAACAACACCGGAATTTAATCGACGATGCTGAACCGGATAAAGACACGCTAGAATTTAATCAACGACGGGAATCTTGAAAACTACAGCTAAAATGCTATAAAGTAAAGATAGTTGTTATGTTGTTCGGGGGGTGTTCTCTTCATTGAATAGATTGTGGAATTTATAAGGCGAATTGGTAGCCATCAATCGGTTACTTCTTGGGTGCCACTCTTAACATTTCCCACGTTTTCCTTTTCCTCTTGGCAACCTTATAGGCAACTGTTTCCTGACTTGTCGATGATGCTCACAAGACTAGCCCATCAAGTAAGTAACGGCTTCCCTATTTTTATGCGCATTTCATGCAGCAACTATTCTTGCATGAGCTCTAATACTAATTCCACTTAAACTCCAAGTCTGATGAGTTGCTCTCATAGCCTAACACATGGTAATTAATTACCTTGCCATTGACTTAGGTATATTTGTCTAGAATCTTGTTGACCTTTAGCTCAAATACCCTCACAAACTCTGGCTGCCCCAAGCTTTCACGAACAAAATAGGGAATATCACTCTTATTATTGCCCTTGTGGCCAGTACGTGACAACAAGAGTAATTTTGGGTTTCAACAGTTTTCAAATTAAATTGGTAAAATTGAAAGATTTATGATTGAATTGATATTCATTCTATAGGTTTAGGATTAGTTTTGTAATTTTTCATAATACATACACATTGTCGCGACCTACCCCTCGGGGGGAGGAACAGGTTTAGGGGTATTGTCTAAATGATAGACCTAAGGCCCATGATTAGGCGCGGACTCTCCCAAGCCTATACCCCACATAACATTGGGATATTTTTTTAGGAATTTTATATAAAAGGAGTCGCCACTAGCCTATTGGGGTCGGCTAGAAACCAAATAAGATATATGAGTGTACCTTACTTCCTACGCAACTAGAGAATCTTGGGTCGGTGACTTGATTACACTAATTAACTAACTAATGCCCTTTCGGTACCTAATCTTGTTCATTTTAAAAGAAATGATTTTTGTTAGACAATTTGGATTGATTTTATACCTATTCATTAACATGTGAGGTGATCATGTGCATGCGTAATCATTAAAGTAATAATCATAGCTACCAAGATCCTAATTGCAATAAAATTATTTACGTGCAATCAAACATAATTAAATATGCAAATTAAACATGAAATACAATTAATATACGAGCAAATAAAGGCCTAATTATACTAAAAAGACAAACATGAAAATTTCTAAATAAACCTTACATTTTTTAATTTTCGAAAATTTTTAATTTTTTTAAAAAATAAAATAAAATAATATATATTTTGGGCCGGATTGGGTCGGTGCGGATCGGTCCGGTTGGAGACCAGACTCGAGTTCGGTCCGGTTGAGGCGATGGGCCCGAAGCGTGGGCCCAGCCCAAGATGTCACCCTCCTCTCTTTTTAAAACAAACAGGCCCACAAGCCTAAACTAAACCAGCCCAAGCCCACAAGTATGCTCGGTCTAATACGCGCAAAACCCTACCTGGTTGACTGGACTCAGTCCGGCTCGCGCGACCCGGTTCGTGCCTCCTCTCTCTAGGGTTTCTTGGCGGAGCTGACGGCGGCAGCGGCGGCGGTAGCGATGGGCTTGACGACGGTGGCGCAACGAGCTTGACGACGGCGACGCGAAGCGGCTTGGTGGAGGGCGGCAACGATGCGGCGTTGGGTGGTTCGACGGTGACACGGGGCAGGAAAGGGCCGACGATGACGTCGTGGTCGACGGTGTAGTCGGTGGCTGAGGAGGCGGCGGCGACGGCAGCAGGAACGATGACGGCGAGCCTCCTCCCTCCAGATCTGGCTTGCTCGGGCAGCAGCGACGTCGTTCGGAGGGGCGGAACAGCAGAGGCGGGTGATAGCGAACGCGGGTTCTGCAAGTGGAGGCACGGCGGCGGAGGCGAGCAAAACCGTTGGGCCCGGCGATGACGGCGGATGCGGCGACGAGTAACTCGATACGGTGTCGGGGAGGATGGGCGGAGCTTCGGCTGCTAGCGCGGTGATGCTCGCGGGGGGCGGCGAGCTCGGGACGGCGGAGTATGCGGCTGGGGGTGCTCGGCACGGCCGACGAGGATCAGCAGGCGCGCATCGGGACGGAGGGCGGCGGCGGTTCGGACGGCGTTGGGCAGCGTCGGCGATGCCTCCTCTCTCCTCAGCCGCCGTCCTCCTCCCCGAATCCTCTGTTTCTCTCTCTGTTCCTCAAGCTCTCTCCCTCGCTCAAGCTCTCTCTTTTTCTTCTTGTCTCTGGTTTCTGCTTCTTTCTTCTCTCCCTCGAGCTCTCTCTCTCTCTCGAGCTCTCGGTCTCCCTGCTTCGAGCTCTCCCTGCTGTTCCCTTCTCCCTAGCGTTTTTTTTTTTTTTGTGTGAAGATCAATCGAGGAGGAAGAAGTTCGGCGTGGGCCAGGCCCAAGGGAAAAAGAGAGGCGAGCGGCAGGCCGGGCTAAGCCCGGATCTGTCCCGACCCAACCTCTGAGCATCTTTTCTTTCTTTCTTTTTTTGTTCCTTTTATTTTTGTTTTTGTTGTTGTTGTTTTTTTTTTGTTTTGCTTTTCTTTTTTTGTTTTTTTAGGAACTAATTCCTAATTTAGTATGTGATTAGATCCTAAATAAAATTGTAAAATTTAGGTGTCAACACACATGTATGATGAGAGTGTGTGTGTGTGTGTGTGTAAAGCTCACGTGGCATGCTCATAAGCAAATCCAATAATTTGTTTAAGATGGTCACTCTAACAAATCTCTAATCCTGCATCTCACACATAAAAGTGCATAAAGTTCATGTGAGGTTCATTCTCGTGACACGTTTATGTGCAAGCTTTCCAATAATTTATTTTTGAAGATCACTTTAGCAAATCTCTAATTCTGCAATTCTAATTCATATGCAAATTTTATCTCAAGTAAGGTACGTAGTTTGTTTCAGGCTGAGTGTGATGAGTTTCCTCTACTTTTGTCAATGGCTTACATGCCTATAGGAAGAACTACGACGGGATAGAATCATCAACAACTTTTGAGTGAAATCTGAACAAGCTAGAATACAAATTCTGAAGGGAAACAGTCCTTAAAGAACGTCGTGCTTCCTATCCGGCTATCGTTGACGAAAGAACCGCAATCTCTATAGAAATACAAATACTTGAAGCACAACTCTCGAAATTGAGATAATGGGACCAAAACAAGACATTCCAGTAAAGAATCAGCCTAAGCTTCAAGCGCTTTCCCAAGAATCAAGATTCTTAACACATATAAGCACAAAACTACAACATGAAAAGAAAACAATACATCGGCATTTACCATGATTACAACATCACTTTATATAACTCTTTTGGACACATTTCTAAATATTAATGGAGTACTCTTATGAGAGAAGCATTCAAATCAACAAAAAGCATTTGAAATCCCCACCGAGTCGGATTACTAAAACGACATCTCCAACTGGCAAATCTACTAAATGTTGAAGGCAAGAAGGACCACATTGAAATTTCATCGAAAGGTTTCAGACTAAATTGGCAAAATTAAAAGGTTTAGGACCAAATTGATATTCATATAATAGGTTTAGGCTTAGTTTTGTAATTTTTCATAATACACACATGTATGATGAGTGTGTGTGTGTGTGTGTGTGTCTAAGGTTTGCATGAAGAGGAGTCACATGGCATGCTCATATGAGAATCCAATAATATGTTTAAGATGGTCACTCTAACAAATATCTAAATTTGCATCTCACACATAAAAGTGCATAAAGTTCACACGAGGTTCACTCTCGTGACACACTTATGTGCAAGCTTTCGAGAATTTATTTTTGATGATCTCTTTAGCAAATCTCTAATTTTTCAATTCTAATTCATATGCATATTTTATCTCAAGTAAGGTATGTAGTTTTTTTCAGGTTGAGTGTGACGAGTTTCCTCTACTTTTGTCAATGGCTTACATGCCCATAGGAAGAACTACGACGTGATAGAATCATCGACAACTTTTGAGTGAAATCTGGACAAGCTAGAAGACAAATCCTAAAGGGAAACAGTCCTCAAAGAATGTCGTGCTTTCTATTAGGCTATCGTCAACAAAAGCACCGCATTCTGTGTAGAGATACATATACTTGAAGCACAGCTCGCAGATAGCCGATGCTAACTTAAGCTTAAACCGGGGGATCAAGCGCAAAGGGAATTCTTTGAAGCAACAATTTCTAAAGGTTGATAAAATTGAAGGAGAATAATCAACAACAGGCAGAGGTTGACACATCAATCCATCAAGAACAAGTGTATTGAGAATAATGAAATTTAGGATCCACGTCGGTCCACTTTTGGGAGAAATATATAAAAATAGTTAGACAAATTGTAAAACATCAATATTCTAATGAGGTTAAATTCAAGAAAATGATTTCTTCTTTAGAAAATCGAAAATTAAAAGATCGGTGCTTGGACTAGACACTTTGCCCTTAGGCACAGGAACATCAATGCTCGTACTTGAGCCCTTGGTAGCTGAGCCAGGTCCTTAGCACCCGAGCCCAAGTTCATTGAGGCCGGGCTTGGGACTTCGGCACCTTGGCCTGGGTCCATCTAAGCTGAGCCCAAGATCCTAGTCGTCTTGCAATGGTCCATTGAGTCTAGGTCTAGTCCTTGGCACTCATGCCCAAGTCCATCGAGGCTAGGCCCTAGATCTTGATGCCTATGCCTAGGTTACTGACTTCCAAGCCTAGTCCATTGAGGCCGAGCCCACGACACTGTGCCCACTACTCGGTCCATCGATGCTAGGCTCGGGTCCGGGAGCTAGGGATTGGGGTGTGGCCTGAATAGACTTGGTAATGGCCGCCAAGATGCCAAGCCCCACCTCGATGGACTTGGATCCTAACGTAAGGGACTAGGTCCCGAGCATTGGGTTCAGGCCTTGGCATCAATTGACCCATGCCTAGGCGTTGGGGTCCTAGTCTTGGGTGCTTGTGTCATGGTCTGGAGGTTTCTATTAACAAAGGGGCCATAAATATTAATGAAGACCGGGGGAACCTCTCTTGAGTTATCTAGAATATTCTAAGGGCGGGCATTATTGTAAATGTACACTATTATAGAGTGTTCTTGTAATAAAGACAGGTAGTTGGTAGAGAGAGATGTAATCTCCACCGTTAAATTAAGGAGAGATGCACGGCTGTAGTTAGGCATATACTTTTTATATAGGGTTTCATTTCCTTCATTTGTATCATAATACAATATCCAAAGTTTTCCTCTTTAAGATACTTGTGAGTGTGATCGAGCAAGACGAACTTGCCACTCTTGGCATGTTTTGCAATGTTCAAATATCTACAAAACCATATATATGAAAATTGCAATGCTAGTAAAATCTCAACTATGATACCATACTTACCAGAAAGTTCCTCTTCCCCATGCTTACCAACTTCTTTCTGGATGTACATATATTCCACCTCTCTTGCATATCAACTCCAATTTGTCCAATCATCTACAATCATATGCCGCTCGAAACTAGAAGGATTAAACAGGAGAGGGGCAAAAAGTCAAATCCCAACCATGAACCTGACGTATATTGTGATCAACATATTAGCAACAACACCCCTATAAGAATGACCAAAGACTTGGTACCGAGCAGCAAAATTATTGACTTATATCCTCTAATGAAGTGATTGCGGGAGTACATTGTATAATTGTCTGCAAACTTGGTATGGAACCCTACAAAACCGCGATCAGTAGGCCTCTATTTTACACCTCCACAGAGTAAAGTTCTTACATAATAATGTATCTTTGTTCCAAGAGAAAATGTAAGTTACAAGCATAAGCAGAAAAATCACTAAGTGTAGAATATTTTGATGATTCAAAAGGATTTAACTCTTACAGAATTAATGAAAAAGGGTATATTAGTTATCGAACCAATTTATTTGTCTATAAATCGAGCCCTTGTTGCAACCTGTGCTACTGAATCAGCTGCTTTATTCTTGGTACCAACAATTAAAAATTGTGGTCAAACAATTCCATTATTTATTTTTTCTTTTTTAAAATCTCTCTATTTTCGTTGTGCTATATTTATACATGTAACAAAATACAAGAAAAAGTTACCTAACAAATTCCAAATTACTGAAATTACTTTAGTTTTTTATTAGTTGGTCAAACTCAAAAGAAAAAGAAAAGAACGAGTACATATATATATATATATATATATATTTTTAAATTGAATCAAACTAGTAGTTAATCAAAGGATACGTGATTTTCAAAAACATTTGAGAATTCTTAATTGGCTAGTTGTAAATAGCCCCACCCCATGACTATGGAACAAAGGGTTATCCCGGACGTACACCGAGATATTTCCAAGCATATTTTCATCAACATAAGCAATGCCAATGAAAATCCCATTTGTACAAATGATTGAAAAGCAAGAGCCACTTGGAGAGACTTATTTTCCTTAATTCTTGGCTGAGTACTCAATTCTTTAAACCCATTAAGAACTAAATAAAGACGGCCATTAAAGAAGACATATATTGTAAGCACAGTATTCTGCCACAAAAAAATAAAATAAAAATAATGGGACGATTCAGAATTGAGATATGCATAAAGAGGAAAAATAAATAAAAGGCCGGCTTACCAGAGTACTGATGTAAAAGTCGATGGTAATGAAATAAAATGATAACATTACGATATCCAAGTCGATATACAATTCTACACAAAGTCTACTCCCCATTTCCATTGGCTATTTTAGCCTCCAACATTGATATCTGGTTTAGACCGACATCCCTCCATTTCCCAACTTGTATATACTCATGATGAGTTACATTGCCTTTAGATTTTCCAGAGAGAAAATTTAAATATTAATATACATATAAAGCTAAAACCAATTAGTTATAATCGGCAATTCGGAAGACCTACATACTGGCAAATATGTCTTCACTCAAATTCATAACCTTCGAAGCTTTATTGACACCACCTCTAAAAAAGTAAAATAGCTAATCGAAGACATCGGGATGACAATAATGGAAACGAACCTTCATGACAAGCAACAAATGGAGCAGATTCACCAATTACTCATGATTATACCATTATATACATAGAGTAATGCTATGGTTAGTAAAATTGATGCACTTACAAAGCCATATGACAAAGTTTGCATAGATTATGTATCAAATAAGATGTATCCAAGCGTCGTTCGAACTATTTTTGGGCCAAAACACCTCACAAAATAAACCTTATTAAATAAACATTCATAAAGAGAAATATCTGTTGTATTGGTTTCTTTTCCACATATCTTTATGCCACTAAGGGTGAGTTTGGTTGAACTTTTGGGGAAAGCCATTGAGAAAATGCAAAAGACTTCAAGTTAAATGAGTTTTCCAAAATACGAATTGTGTTTGGTAAACTGTAATCTAAAAGTGCATATAAAGTACCTTTGAGCAAAATAGTGTTTGGAGAAATTTATATTTACAAAAGACTTTTGTGATAAAAACAAAGGGAAAAAAAAGTTGGCCGGCGATGGCAATCGAAATCTATCGCCGACGGCTGATGTCTCAAGTTGCAGGACCTCAGACGGCCGCTAGAGACCACATGGGGTTGGGCGACCCCCGGCAACCACTGGCGAGGGTCGCATGGTCACACGACCCTAGGTGGCCCTTCCGAAGGTCATGGCGACCTAGATCTAGGTTGTGGAGGTTGCGTGACCTCGATTTGGGTTGCTGGAGGTCATGCGACCTCGCCATGACCTAGATCTAGGTCGCTGGAGGTCACGCGACCTCGGCGAGGGCTACCTGGTCGCGCGACCTTAGCGGCCCTTCACGAAGGTCGCATGACCCAGATCTGAGTCGTGACGGGTCGCCGTGACTCATCAAGGTCGCACGACTGGCCGATGATGATCGCCGGGTAGCCATGACCACGCCAACCTCTCTCCAGCCCATTGCCGATCCATCGCAACTACGCCAGTCAACATACGAGGATTTGAGGTTGAAGAAGATGAATAGTGAACCACGAGGGCAAAAACAGAAAAACAAAAATTAAGTGATGATAGTTTTGGAACAAAATTTTTATACTAAAACCTAGAGAGGGCCTTCCAAAATGCTGAAAGCCCAAGGCAGCCTAGGACTTACCTTGGTTTTTCAGCCTTTGAAATGCCAACATTCCCTCAAGGTGGGTTATAAAAATTTTCCCAAACACCAAATATTTGGCCAAATGGGCTTTGGACACCCAAAGCTTCTTCCCAATGCTGGTCCCAAACGCAGCCTAACAAACTCATTGAATGTGATTCTCTTTTGTATTAATCTCGATGAGAATGGGCTAAAAGTCTTAAATCTTACGCTTTCTAAATAAGAGCATCAATGATGTAATCCAAGTTTTTCTACTCGAATAATAGGATCGGAAAAGTGACTTTTACACATGGAAACTCTATCAGAAAAATAAGCAGAAATTTCATGCTAGTTTGGGAAAATGCTCACCTTGACACAATATATGCTTGTAAATTGAATCATGTGTCGCGCCTACTAACTAGAGTACTCAATCACTAAAGTCGACTCTGAAGGATCTTAGTTCTACCCCATCTCTCTCTGTCACGTTATCTTACGGGGAGAACTTGGTATTTTGCACAAAAAGAACATAGCTGACAAATAGCTTGGTCATGTTATCACTTTCTTCACATGGGTATGATTTAGACCCCAAAAACCTTTATCATGCTGATGTCATTTTGTAGTTTAGTTTAGTTGATTTTTGTTGGCGAATCTCTTACTCTCTCCAAAGATGAACGCCACTTCCAAATAATCAATGAGCAATTATAACATGCGCCGGTGGTGAAAAGTCTGTGCACATGAATTTTCTACGTTAGTGATGTATGCTCTATTTTTCTGAAACTAAAAGCCAGTTACTTGATAAATTTATACTCTTTTTGTCATCTACTGCTGTCGATTGACATAGAAGGGTCTGCACTCTACCCAAAATATTCAAGGCATCAAAGATAATGTCATTGCGTGCAGGTGCAAAAGGAAGAACATGGCCTCGTCGCTCAATCACTATGACACTGAAATCTGTCACTCAATCACAATCACTCTGAAATCTGTCAATCTTGTAGCCAGCTCATCCATCTTTTTATTGGACATCTATCACCCCTTAACTAATTGTTTGGTGCTAGGAACGTGCAACAGAACCGAATAAATCCCAAAACTGGACCAGCTCATCCGAAGAATAGAGCCGAGAACCTGTTCTTGTTGAAACTGATATGGGAACCGGTTTTGAGTGATTTCCCATCAGAAAGCGCTTTGAAATCGATTTGGGAAACCCAAAGTTCAAAACCCTCCTTTTTCCCCTGATTTTTATGTCAGGCAAGTCCTCTTATCATTCTTGACGTCTCTCGATTCGGCTTTACATTTCATAGAAATGTTTTTCATGGTGGATTTGTCATTAGAGACTAGTATCCGTGAGCAGAAAGTGTAAAGTTGAAAAGTTTTTGGGATTTCTTGCTTGAACAACGCTTTCAATTTACTGTGCCAGCTTTTAGGTTATGTGGATGTTCGTTTTTTGTCAATGCGGTTTTTCCATGGTCGTTCGAGTGGGGCGTGTGATGCGAAAATGAGAGGCGTTGGCCGTTGCTTTCAAATGAAAGCGTGTTCGTGGAAGGATATTAATTGTGATGCTGGAGGGTTGGATGGTTTTGCTAATCATGGTGTTCTTCTTCTTGGTTTGTTGTTGAAAATGACCAAGCTATCCAAAGAGATTCATGTCGGCAATGTTGCGCAAGAAATCTCAGAGGTGCATGTTCTTTTGCAGCTTCTGCTCCAAGTAAATTCTTTTGGGTGTAGAAATAGGGATGTTCTTGTGTATCAATATAAAATTTGAAGCCGTATAGGATATTGGGCAGTTGCAAAATAGGTTTCAAATGAAAATAGGTCGATCGTGAAATCAGATTGGAAAAATAGGACAGTTTTAAAACAAAGTTCAATGCAAACAGGATCGGGTACAGAGTAAAAAAAAAAAAATTGATTATAAGAGGGCCGGGTAGAGGGTCTAAGTTTAGAACCTATCCAATCTAAATTCGATTACCCCATTTGGTACTTGTCAACGCCTCCAAAACAAAAGTTGGATGTACAATATATCGCAGCAGCACACGTTACGGATGCACCATCGGGCAGGTAAGGAAATGTGAATGAACGTCACCAATTTTATTTTTATCTTTTCTGTCAATTCAGGCACTATAAAGCAGATTGCTTTAAATTGCTTTGATTTGCAGATAATGCCAGGGGCGCATGAGAATATAAATCCATTGACGTAATTGACAAAACAAAACGTCATCGGAAGCTAGGTCAATGTTCATCCGAAACCAAATTTCTAATTCTTAAATTTGTTTGGTTTGGTCAACACTTTCAAATCCCTATTTTCAGGAAACCTTGTTTACAGAGATCCTATCCAAAATATACTAGAAGTCGCACTCTTCTAACATCATAGGTGAGAGCGTGTTTTGCTTTACAATAATGAATTGGGAAGTTTCTATCAATCTTTTCTGATTGGCTGTCTTTAACATTATTTGGTGAATTAGTTACGCACAGACTTTAGTTCACGTTGGACTAGTTAATACCATGTTCCCACGTAATCATTCTTAATGTGGTTAGTAACTGAAACGTACAAAAGGAGTGACTTTCGACCTAGCTGTCATTAGTTAGTGACCTACGAAAACTAAGTCTCAACAAAAGTATAGTATAAATTGTTGGAAGTTTGTTTGTAAAAACAAACTAAGTGCATTTTTCATGTTCCACATAGGAATAATGGGAGGAAGTTGGCTAATTAATAAGTGTGGGGTTTCATTTGTGTACCTAAAGGAATGATTGGATGTAGGCTAGATCCCACCATATTTGCGTGCGGGTGCACGATTATTTGGCGCACTTGGCACGCTTGTGCGCCCGCGATTTAATTAGCACTAATCCATTTATTAATTTATTTTTATTTTTTATTTCGTACAGTTATCTTATTAAATTTAATCAATTCAAAGGTTGTTTTTGTTTATTGAGAATTTTCGGAAATTAAAAATTAAAAATAATAAATTTGAAATAATAATTATTTGTTTTTATTCCGAATTTTGTCTATGTCTTTTCAAGACAACCTTTAAAAAAGATACTTGTGCAGTTTGCAATCTTTCCCGAAGGATCGCGTTTGTTCGTTTTTTAACTTCTTATGAATTGACGCCTTGTTATTCTGGGTAATTTTCAAAAGGATACATTTGTTTGCTTTGCAACCTTTCACGAAGAGTTGTTTACGTTTTAAAAATGTTTTATATATACATGTCAATTTTCAGAAGAAAAGAGTGTGATCATTTTCGAGACTTCTCTCTGAAAAAATTACAGCCATTTTTTTAATTGTTTCCTAGAAAGATCCTGGAGAAAATACTAGAATTGCTATCTAGTACTCTCATTTGAGACTTTATTGTATCTGGAGGATATTTGCCGATGATCATTAGTAACTTTGTGGGGCAAATAAATCCTTAAAAAATGTGATATCACGTCTCAAAGTCCGACTTGAGTACTCTAAAGATCTGTCTTCATTGTTCTATCTAATTCGAAATCATATTTTCCCAACATAAACATCAATCTGTCACTCAAAATAAAACCAAATGAATGGAGAGACTTGATAGTACCGTTTGGACAAATTTTGTAAATTAATTGCCTTGTCTGAACGTTTAGCAGGACCCTTATGCCCCTAGAGTATCGACTCTATGGATGTGCATGAATTCAAGCCTTTGTTGATGGGCACGCTAATGCTGAGTTTGGGGAGAGGGCTGGATTATGACTCAGATGGACTTCGGATGGGGACAGATGAGGCAGTTCGGCACTGGGGAATGTCCAGCTCGGGCAATCATTAAATTATGAAATGGGTTCAGACTTTGGTTTTGAGTTAAATATAGAGGAGTATGCACAAATCTGAAGAACTGGATGAAGACCTTTGACAATGCAACATCTTATTTCCGGTTCTCCATACACAATACAAGCAAGGGAACCAAACTGAGCAAGCAAGGAGCAGGTAACTAATATGGAGGATATGCATCAGCCCTGCCCCACAGGACTTCTCGATGCTATCAGAAAAGCTAATCGCAAGTTCCGCCTTCCAATTCTAGGATTTTCTAGAGATTTTTCGCATTGCCACCAATTGTCAAACGACATATTGTGAGCAAGATGGACATAGCATAACTCTGGAATAGGACTCTATTCCGCCATTCTCGAAGCCAGCCGAACATAACTTAGAAGTGGATGCTCATGATCGCGTTACCATAATGAAAAATCAAACCGAATTATTTTGAAAAGGCATTCATCAAATATGCACAGAATTGATCCAGAAAGAGAAATGATACAAGCAGGAAACATCAATACATAATTCAGAACATATGAAGTTCATCCGCCGGACACGTCAAGCAGCACATTGTCCAATTTGCACCATGAAACCTTGTCGATTATGTAACCTCAAACTAATGGTCAACAACACCACCATGGCAGTAACCTCCCAATTACAGGCCACAATGTGCTTGGGTTCGAAATTGGGCAACCATGTCTGCAGCAGCAGATTCAGCAGAAAGTATCAAATTCCAAGTGCCGCTTCACTGACCAACCGCATGAAAAGGCTGCCATAGCAAGCCACGAGAGAGGCACAATCAGAATCAGAGATGTGAGAATTTGTACCTGCAATTAAAGAGCTTCTCCAGACTCGAAAAGGGCCCAACGATGATCGATCAAACCAAAAGGGACTTGTCACCCAAATTGGCCTTGTAGATTTCGAGATGATTGTTTATGGACTTGGAGGCGGGTAGGAGTGCCGGGGATTTGAAGTATGGAGGACGGCAAGGGTGGAAACCCAAGAACCGAAAGAATGGGCTGATGTGAGGCATGGAACGGTGACCGATCAAACTCGGAAAGAAGGGAGTAGCGAAGAAGAAGAAGAAGGTGGGCTGAGCTTGACCTATTTCTCAAATGGGCTGAAACTGTCTTTATAATAGAGCCATAAAAACCCATCTGTAAGACCTAGATTTAGAATTTGAGCCGACCCATATATTAACCGTATTTAACACGTGTGGGTTAATAGATGGGCTTGTCTCATTTTGACAGTCTTGACGTTTAGTAACAAGAGTTTCTTCTAGCAGATTTCTAGTAGATGTCAAGAAGGGCTCTCACGATGGAACTTCCAAAGAATGCCAAAACCCACTGGGCTGATCAAGACATCGCCCTCGGTTGGCATCCGGTTGGCCCAGTCATGACCGACCTGGGATTCCCCTCCTTGAGTATCTGACTTAGGTAATTAGCAATTCAGCACCAAGAAGTTACTTTTTTTTTTTTTTTATATAATGGTTTTTGTAGAACGAAAGCATTGAAAAGCAAGAAGGGGGACCTAAACGGATGAAGGGATCTCTCTGATATCCATAAGAAACAAAAATTAGGTGTCAAGAAACTATCTTCTGCCCTGTGAAGTCACTAGGTAAAGACAATCTGAAATTTGTTAGAGACTAGCATTGTTCTTCATGAAAAGAAATGGCCTTTTGTAGCACATTTTCCTTGTTTCAAATACTAAAAATGATAACTTTTTCCAAAAATTGACCAATTCAAGCCGCTATGTGCTATACTATTTTTAAGCCGGTGGAATTTAGAAGGTTTTTAAATTGAGGAAATTCTCTCCAGTAAGGAAAAGCTTTCTTCTTTGGGGAAAGAACTGACACACTAGTCATTTGACCATCGTTCTTGCCTTCTAAACCGGATAGTGGCAAGCATGTTGAATTAGTAAATTATAATGCACGCATCGCTTTGAGGATCGATTCCACCAATTTTGGTCCTACTCCTATCGAATGGAGACCAGCAAGTCAGCCCGATGACACCAACCTTGTCCCTAATCCACCTGGTGTCCGGACGCACATTGGAAAAACTGATGGCCCAAGCACGAGCTAGCGGATAGACTAAGCTGACTTTGGAAGCAATAGCCCATTTCCTTCAATCAATCGCTCCGTCAGACCTCCCTAACCTCCCCATGTCTGCACAATTTTACAGCACATCAACCTCAAAGCTTCACCAGATATAACAACGAACTCTCGAAATTGAGATAATGGCACCAAAACAAGACATTCCAGTAAAGAATCTGATTCAGCTTTAAGCGCTTTCCCAAGAGTCAATATTCTTAACACGAATAACTACAAAATGAAAAGAAAACAAGAAATCTGCATTTACCGGGATTACAACATCACTTTATGTAACTGTTTAGGACACAATTCTAAATTTTAATGGAGTACTCTTATGAGAGAAGCATTCAAATCAACAAAAAGCAATCAGAATCCCCTCAAGCCTGAGTTGGATTGGTAAAATGGCTTCGCCAACTGGCAAATTTGCTAAATGTTGAAGGTAAAAAGGACCACATTAAAATTTCATCAAAATGTTTCAAACTAAATTGGGAAAATTGAAATGTTTAGGACCAAAGTGATATTCATACAATAAATTTAGGATTAATTTTGTAATTTTTCATTGTACACGCACATGTATGATGTGCGTGTGTGTAAAGCTCACGCGAAGTTGAGTCACATGGCATGCTCATATGCGAATCCAGTAATTTGTGGTCACCCTAACAAGTCAATAAATTTGCATCTCATACAAAAAAGTGCATAAAATTCAAGGTTCACTTGTGACATGCCTATGTGCAAGCTTTCCAATAATATATTTTTGATGATCACTTTAGCAAATCTCTAATCTTGCAATTCCAATTTATATGCATATTTTATCTCAAGGTACATAGTTTGTTTCAGGCCGAGTGTGATGAGTTTCCTCTACTGTTGTCAATGGCTTACAAGGCTATAGGAAGAACTACGACGGGACAGAATCATCGACAACTTTTGAGTGAAATCTGGACAAGCTAGAAGACAAATTTTGAAGGGAAACAGTCCTTAAAGAACGTCGTGTTTCCTATCAGGCTATCGTTGACAAAAGCACCAAAATCTCTGTAGAAATACAACTACTTGAACCACAGCTCCTAGATAGCCGATGCTAACTTAAGCTTAAACTGTTGGATCAAGCACAAAGGGAATTCACTGAAGCAGCAATTTCAGGAGGTTGATAAAATTGGAGAAGAATAATCAACAGCAGGCTGAGGTTGACAGACATAAATCCATCAAGAACAAGTGTATTGAGAATAATGAAATGTTGGATCCACGTCGGTCCACTTTTAGGGGAAACATAAAAAAAATTGTCAAACAAATTGTAAAACATTGATATTCTAACGAGTGTTAATTCAAGAAAATGATTTCCTCTTTAGAAAATAAAAAAATAAGATGTCGGTCTTGAACTAGACACTTTGCACTTGGACGCGGAAACCCCATCGCTCATACCTGAGCCCTTTGCACTTGGGCTAGGTCCCCAGCGCCCGAGCCTAGGTTCATCAAGGCCGGGCTTGGGACTTCGGTGCCTTGGCCTGGGCCCATCTAGGCCGTGCCCAAGACCCCGATCGTTGTGCTAGGGTCCATCGAGCCCCGGTCTAGTCCTTGGTGCTCGTGCCCGAGTCCATTGAGGCTTGGCTCCAGACCTTGCTACCCATGCCTAAGTTTTTTACTTTCAAGCCCAAGTCCATCAAGGCCAGGCCCAGGACACCTGCATTTGTGCTTGCATCTTAGTCCATCAATGCTGGACTCGAGATCGGGAGCTAGGGATTGTGGCGTGGCCTAGATGGACTTGGGCATGGGTGCCAGATGTCGAGCCCCACCTCGATGGACTTGGATCTAGCATAGGGGACAAGGTCTTGAGTTTTGGGTTTGGGCCTTGGCCTCGTTTGACCCATGCCTAGGCGTCAGGGTCCTAGTCTTGGGTGCTTGTGTCACGGTATGGAGGTTTCTATTGACAAAGGGGCCGTAAATATCATGAAGACCGGACGAACCTCTCTTGAGTTGTTTAGGATATTCTAGGGCAGGCATTATTATAATGTACAATATTTTAGAGTGTTCTTGTAATAAAAGGTGGATAGTTGAAGAAGAGGAGATGTAATCTCCACTATTAGATTGAGGAGAGATGTACGTGTCACGCCCCGATCCTCAAGCATGCACACATGCCTTACCTTTGGTCGATTTTAAAATGCGATATCCCAAGACTATGTATCGCCGACCCTTTCATTTATGTATGCACATGCAAAAGCAGTTATAAATCCCAGACAATAAAACAATAGGATAGAAAAGCAGGCCATACTTTTCATATTGAAATTCACAACCACACATGTACAGGGTTCACAAAAGAGGCTAGGATCTCAGTCCTCATCCAAATCATGCTCGGGATCATCATCCCGATCCTCCTCAGATCTTTCACCACTAGGCGCATTTTCTTTAAACTCTTCATCTTCTTCTTCTCGCTCATCCTCGGTTTCAAATGCCGGCTCGTCTTCGGGAAATCTAGGGGCCTGAAATATTATCCCACAATCGGGATGAGACTACGTCTCAGCAAGTTCTACCCTCTAAGACCTGATTAGTAAACTAATACACCTTAGGGCTGCCTATGCACAACATGAGTCAGAGGACTTACCTTGGCCTCATATTCCCCCTGCATATTAGCATAGATCAAATAGGCACCCAAGCAATCACATCACAGATCGATACATCGATCAAATCGACTTAATCGATTACAAGTCAATCGGACCTTCATCGGTCATTTTCAATTCAATCAATCCATTCACAACATCAGATCAAAATAATGATCAATCGACCTAGTCGATTACATATCAACAAGACCACTTCCGGTCATTTCAATTATTCCAACTCAATTCCCAATTATGAATCATGGTCCTTAGGACACAACTTATTTATAGGTGGTAATCACGGCCCCGCCAAGCAACTTTCAATATTTAGTGGCATCACAGCCCCACTCGGCAACTTTCAACATTTAGTGGCTTTACGGTCCCACTCGACACTTTCCATATTTAGTGACTTTACGGTCCCACTCGACACTTTCCATATATAGTGGCTTTACGGTCCCACTCGACACTTTCATATATATAGTGGTTTTACGGTCCCACTCGACCCTTTCATACGCGGCCAATGATATTGCACTTCGTAATTAAATTCTTCAATTTCATAATATCTTGGCCTAATTTCTTGGTATCAAAGACACTTGATAAAATATCGTGTGTGGGTACACGATCGGCCTTAGCCAAAATAGAATAATTTCCTTTTCTATAAATCCCACCATTTTCTGTAGTCCACCAAAAATTTTTTGGCATTGTCAACCGATGCCCGGTTATTTTTCAATTAATAACCAAAGATTATTCAATTTAGGAATGAAACCTAAAATCACTTATAACTCAATTTAGCACAAAATAAAGCTCAATTAAATAAACGGACTATACCACAATCATCAGCATAAAATCCCGGTCACCGACCATCCCGGTGGAATTTTCGGAAAAATAAATAATTAAATAATTAAATAATTAATTTCGAAAAATAAATAAATAAATACTAAAAATCCAATTTAGGCCTGTAATGCCTGATTGGACACCAGAACGGATCGAGAAAAATCCCGAGATGCATTCAATAAATAACCAAACCTTTCTACTTGCTAATGACTAGGTCTAACCACCTAACATGCATTATTAAGTTACTAATTTAATTGTCCTAAACTAATTTAACCACCTAATTGCACTTAATTAAATCTAATCAACCCTTAGGCATAATTAGCAAACTAAGAAAGCATTAGTGAGTAAAACTCACTTGACAAAGCGAAGACTGAAACACCGCGACTGCGGCCGAATCCCAAAATTTCGATGGCGACGATAGACGCTCGGGCCGGGCCAAGGAACTTTGCAAGCCCGCAGAAATTTTGGGCTTGGGCCTACTGAAATTCTTGGGTTGAACTTGATCTGATCTTCTGAAATTTTCGTGGGCTGATGGGCTGATCCACAAGGGCTGAACTGAGTTGAAATTGGGCTGAAATCGTGAGGGCTAGAGATGGGCTTCAATTAAATTAATTGCTGGGCTGCTTCTTGGACTGAAATACAACTTGTTTGGGCCTGGAACCTACGGCCAAAACTAGGCTCGCGGGTTGAAGACTCACGGCTGGGCTGCTGCAAGTCTTCGTGGGCTTCTAATGGCCCACTGCCGGCCGAACTTCACTGCAGCGAATTGAGTCGAGGGAGAGAAACAGCTTTGGACGTGGGTGGCAGCGGTAGCAAGAGAGATGTGACCAGCTGGCGTTGCGAATAAACGAATAAGCAGCTGGCTGTTCGTCCGAGGAGGGGACAGGCAGTCTTGATTCGGTGGAGAGTTGCTCGGTCAACAAAAGGCTTCAGGGTTTGCTGTTGTTGACCGAAGATGATGCGTGGATGGTGAGACGTGAGAAGCTGCAACAACCGGTGAGGCTTCGCTCGGTGGTCAACAAAATGGGAGGAAACCTGCTATTGTTGACTGAAGAACCATGGTGCATGGACAAGTGGCACGGGTGTGCGGAGATGGAGCAGTTTCGTGGACGTCGCTACCGCTGGCCTTTGCGGTCAACCAAGGAGTTTCGGTTGTTACTACTGTTGACTGAAGTAGCCCATGTAGTCGGCAGGTGGCAACTCGGTAGATCTCACGGCTTCACGGCAAGCTGTTTCGATGGAGAGAGATGCGGGCATGCGTTCGTGGATGACCGAGAAGAAGCAGATGGATTTGAGGCAGCTGGAGTTGAATGGCGTGCTGGCAGCGTGAGAGAAGGCATGGTAGCAGCTTGCAGGGAACTTGGTGGCCGACCAAAGATGGTGCAAGCGACGTTGCTTTCTTCGGCCGGGTCTTCGAACGTGCGGCAGGGGAGAGAGATTGGATGGGGGCCGTTTCGTGTGAAAGAAAAATGAAAGCAGAGGCAAGAACAACGAGCGGATGGGGGAGAAGGCGTGCGTGAGAAGCCGGCTGAGGGGGCACAAAGTCAATTAAAATATCTATCCTCTTCAATGCTTTGTCCCCCTAAAGCTTTCATGTTTATCCCCAATGTCCCCTAATTATTTCTTACTTAAATAATGTGACAATTTAAATCACCAATTAATTCAAATTGATGCAAAATTTCCAGCCCTTTGCCAAGCTCCCATTTTCTCAAATTAAACTTCAATTTCCTCACAGAACCTCCAAATCAGTCCAATTTCAACGAAGATAAATCCCGTAAAATTTTCTGTGAGTCCCCGACACCCAAAGGCTTGGTTTGAAAGTCCAAACTCGCTTCAATTCGGTCCATACGAATTTCTGTTAATTTTTCATGACGTTCGAACGATTTTCCGTAAAAATCTCAGAATCTCCGAAAAATCTTCTCAGACTGAGTCGACGTTCCTAAAATTGATTGTGACACCACAGAACTTTCAATTTCTGAAATCGGACTCGAATTCACGGTCAATTTCCATTCGACGCGTTTTTAGCGTGACCTAAGCTACCGGGTAACTTTCAGGCATTTTTAGTGCAAATGACCCGTAGTTGATTTTCTTCGAGGCACAATGAACCCACTCGACTCATTGACGACTTTCGGTTGTCGTGAAAATCTCAAGGATTCAAATACGGACACAAGGTACCAAAACAATAAGAAAATCAGTCTAGTGCCGGTCGATGAGAATTTTCTAATTTAGTGGTGTCACCCACGATTAGCCACACATCTCAGTCGAACTGACCTATCTCCGATCTCTAATCGATTTTATACTATGCCGCAATGGCCTCTAAAGATAGACACGGTCGAGAGGCCGATCCCTAGTCGAATTCTCAAGTCTATTTGCCTAAAAATCCTTATTGTTTTCCCTAGCTAACCTAGTTATCTCAAGAGTGATCAGCTCTGAGAATAGCCCTATAGGCGCGTCAATGAAATGCCCGATTTATTCAGTGGAAAACAGAGTTGAAAATCTGGGATGTCATAGTATGGCTGTGGTTATGCCTATACTTGTATATATATGAATCTCATCTCCCTCATTTTTATCATCTCACAAGTAATACAATATCTAGAGTTTCCCATATGTTTTGCTATGTTCACGTATCCAGAAGACATGCTGATATATGAAAATTGCAATGTTTAAGTATCCAGAAGAGAGATATGAAAATTCCAATGCCAATAAAATATACCACACTTTCCAGAACGATACAAATGCTATTGTTCCTTTTCCACATGCTTCCCAACTTCTTTTTGGCTGTACATCTATTCCAGCTCGCTTGCATATCAACTCCAATTTGTCCAATCATCAACAATCTTATGTCACTTGAAATCAGAAACATTAAACAGGAAATGGGCAAAAAGCTAACTCCCAATCATGAACCAGATGTATATTGTGATCAACATATTAGCAACAAACACCCCTATAAGATTGACCAAAGATTTAGTACCCGGGCAGCAAAATTATTGATCGAAATGACTGCGAGAGTACATTCTATAATTGTCTGCAAACTTGGATGAAAGCCAAAATTATACATTCTGTAATTGTCTGCAAACTTGGAATGAAACCCTACCACACCATGATTAAGAGGCCTGTATTTTGCACCTCCACAAAGTAAAGTTCTTCCATAATAATGTTTTTTTGTTCCAAGAGAGAACGTAAAAAAAACAGTGGGGGCAAGTTACAAAGCATAAGCAGAAAAATCACTAAGTGTAGTTAGAATTCTCCTTTCCAAGCATATTTCCATCAAGATAAGCAGTGTGATGAAAATCCCATTTGTGCAAATAATTGGGAGGCAAGAGCCACTTGGAGTGACTTATATTCCTTAATTCTTGGCTGAGTACTCAATTTCTTTAAGTGCATTAAGAACTAAATAAAAACAGCCGTAAAAAAAGACATATATTGTAAGCACGGTAATCTGCCACGAAAAAAAAAAAAAAAAAAAAAAAAAAAAAAAAGATGATTCAGAATTGAGGTATGCATAAAAAGGGAAGAAAAAAGGCCAACTTATAAGAGTACTGAAATAAAAGCCGACGGTGGTGAAATAAAATGATAACATTATAAAGAAATAATAACAATATTCAAGTGGATATACATTTCTACACAAAGTTTGCTCCCCATTTCCATTGGCTATTTTAGCCTGGATATTTGGTTTAGATTGACATCCCTCCATTTCCCAACTTGAATACGCTCATGATGAGTAACATTGCCCTCATGAAGTGTAGATTTGAAACCTGCAAGAGAGAAAATTTAATTGTTAATATACGTGTAAAGCTAAAGCCAATTAGTTATGATAGGCAATTCCGAAGACCACATACTAGCAAATATGTCTTTACTCATATTAATAACCTGTGAGACCTTAGCGATACCTAATAGCCAATCAAAGATATTGGGATGGCATAAAGGAAACAAACCCTTCATGACAAGCAACAAATGAAACAAACGAGATTCACCACTAAAGTTGATGCACTTACAAAGTCATATGACAAAGTTTGCATAGGTTATGTATCAAATAACATGTATTTAAGCGTTGTTTGAGATTTTTTGGGCCAAAACACCTTTGCTATCATTTTATAAATAATTTTCATTTCTTAATATCATTATTTAGATATTTACAAAATAAACAACCTTATTCAACAAACATTCATAAAGAGAGATATCGGTTGCATTAGCTTCTCTTCCATACATTTTTACAGGATTAACAAACTCATTGAACATGATTCTCTTTTGCATTAATCTCGATGAGAAGGGCTAAAAGTCTTAAATCTTATACTTCCTAAACAAGAGCATTAATGATGTAGTCCAAGCTATACTATTCAAATAATACGATCGGAAGAGTGACTTATATACATGGAAACTCCGTCACAAAAATAAGCAAGAATTTCAGTTGGAAAATGATTGTAACTTTCTCGATATAAATCGGAATGAGCTAATTCAAAAACCAACGGTACCAAAACTCTTGAATCTACAACTTTCTATTTTGAATTTTCTTAAATAAGTGCTTTAAGAAGGTTGAAATTGGGAAGGAAGTGGACAAACGTGAATGGACAAATTGAGTGAATGAATACAAATTTCAACGTGCTCTTTCGAAAAAAGCGTTCATCAAATATGCATAGAATTGGAAGAAGAAGAAGAAGAAGAAGAAGAAGAAGAAGAAGAAGAATGTGCTCTTTCGAAAAAAGCGTTCATCAAATATGCATAGAATTGGAAGAAGAAGAAGAAGAAGAAGAAGAAGAAGAAGAAGAAGAAGAAGAAGGGCTGAAAATATTATGAAGAAGAAGAAGATGGGCTGAAAATATGTTTATAATAGACCCATACAAATCCATGGGCTGAAAATATGAAGAAGAAGAAGAAGAAGATGGGTTGAAAATATGTTTATAATAGACCCATAAAAATCCATTTGTGGGTTGAGCTTGCCCTATTCCTTAAATGGGCTGACACATATATTAGCCCACTTTAATATATGTGGGTTTATATATGGGCTTGTCTCATTTTGATAGCCATAACGTTTAGTAGCAAGAGACAATTTCGATGTCAAGAAAGGCTCTCACAGACAATGGAACTTCCGAAGCGTGCCAAATCCCAATGGGGCTCCAATCCCTGAGTATCTCATTTACATAATTAGCAATTCAGCACCAAGAGGTTATAACTTTTTTATGGTTTTTGTAGAATGAAAGCATTGACGAGCAAGAAAGGCGGACCTAATCGGACGAAGGGATCTCTTTGATGTCCATAAGAAATAGAAATTAGGTGTTAAGGAACTATCTTCCACCCTGTGAAGTCACTAGGCGAAGACAATCAGAAATTTGTCAAAGACTTCCATTGTTCATCATGAAAAGAATTGGCCTTTTGTAGCACATTTTCCTTGTTTCAAATACTAAAAATGATCACTAGTCTAAAAAATGACTAATTCAATCCACTATTTGCTATTCTATTTTTAAGCCGGTGGAATTTAGAAGGTGTTTGGATTGAGGAAATTCTCTCCAGTAAGAAAAAGCTTTCTTCTTTGGGGAAAGAACTGATTCACTGGTCATTTGACCTTCGTTCTTGCCTTCCAAACCGGATAGTGGCAAGCATGCTGAATTAGTAAATTAAATTGTACGCATGGCTTTGAGGATCGGTTCCGCCAATCTTGGTCTTGCTCCCATTAAATGGAGACCAGCAAGTCGACCCTATGACACTAGCCTTGTCCACTATCCACCTGGTGTCTAGAAACGCATCGAAAAAATGATGGCCCCACGTAGGAGCTAGAGGATAGACTAAGCCGACTCTGGAAGCAATAGTCTATTTCCTTTTCGCCCTCCCCAGACCGCCTTAATCTCCCGATATCTGCACAATTTCACAACACTTCAACCTCAAAGCTTCACCAGATATACTATAGCAACGAACTCTCGAAATTGAGATAATGGCACCAAAACAAGACATTCCAGTAAAAAATCTGATTCAGCTTCAAGTGCTTTCCCAAGAGTAAAGATTCTTAACGCAAATAAGCACAGAACTACAAAATGAAAAGAAAACAAGAAATCTGCATTTACCAGGATTACAACATCACTTTATGTAACTGTTTAGGACACATATCTAAATTTTGATGGAGTACTCTTATGAGAGAAGCATTCAAATAAAAAAAAAAGTAATCAGAATCCCCACAAGCCCTAGTCGGATAACTAAAGCAACATCCCCAACTGACAAATTTGCTAAATGTTGAAGGCATGAAGGACCACATTGGAATTTCATCAAAATGTTTAAGACTAAATTAGCAAAATGGAAAGATTTATGGCCAAATTGATATTCATACAATAGATTTAGAATTAGTTTTGTAATTTTTCATAATACACACACATGTATGATCACGAAGTTGAGTCACATGGCATGCTTATATGCGAATCCAATAATTTGTTTAAGATGATCACTCTAACAAATCTCTAAATCTGAATCTCACCCATAAAAGTGCACAAAGTTCATGCAAGGTTCACTCTCGTGACACGCTTACATGCAAGCTTTCCTAGAATTTATTTTTGATGATCACTTTAGCAAATCTCTAATTCTGCGATTCTAATTCATATGCATATTTTATCTCAAGTAAGGTACGCAGTTTGTTTCAGGTCGAGTGTGATGAGTTTCCTCTACTTTTGTCAATGGCTTACAAGGCTATAGGAAGAAACTACGACGGGATAAAGTCATCAACAACTTTTGAGTGAAATCTCGACAAGCTAGAAGACAAATTCTGAACGGAAACAGTCCTAAAAGAACGTCGTGCTTCCTATGAGGCTATCGTCGACGAAAGCACCGTAATCTCTGTAGAAATACAAATACTTGAAGCACAGCTCGCAGATGCCCAATGCTAATTTGTGCTTAAACAGGGGAATCAAAAGCAAAAGGGAATTCTTTGAAGCGGCACTTTCTGGAGGTTGATAAAATTGGAGGAGAATAATCAACGGCAGGCAGAGGTTGATAGACATCAATCCATCAACAAGTGTATTGAGAATAATGAAATGGTGGACCCCCGCCGGTCCACTTTTAGGAGAAATATATAAAAAAAAAATTGTTAGACAAATGGTAAAACATCAAAATTCTAACAAGCTTGAAAATTATTTCCTCTTTAAACAATAAAAAATTAGGCATCGGTGTTTGGACTAGACACTTTGCGCTTGGGCATGGGAACCCCAACACTCGTACCCAAGCCCTTGGTAGTTGGGCGAGGTCCCTAGCACCTGAGCCCAGGTTCATTGAGGCCAAGCTTCGGACTTCAGCTCCCCGGCCCAGGTCCATCTAGGCCGTGCGCAAGACCCCGGTCATCATGCCAGGGTCCATCAAATCCGGGTCTAGTCCTTGGTGTTCATGCCCGAGTCCATCAAGGCTGGCCTTAGACCTCGATGCCTTTGCCTAAGTTCTCAATTTCCAAGCCTAAGTTCATTGAGGCCGGGCCCAGGAAACCTGCACCTATGCCCGCACCCCGGTCCATCGATGTGGGGCCTGAGTTCGAGAGCTAGGGATTGGGGTGTGGCCTGGACGGACTCGGGCATGGGCGCCAAGAAGTCAAGCCCCACCTTGATGGACTCAGTTCTCAACATAGGGACTAGATCTCGGGCACTTGAGAGTGGGCCTCGTCCTTGATTGACCCATGCGTAGGCATTGGGGTCCTAGACGTGGGTGCTTGTGTCATGGTTTAGAGCTTTCTATTGATGAAGGGGGCATAAATATCAATGAAGACCGGTCGAACCACTCTTGAGCTATCTAGAATATTCTAGGGGCAGGCATTATTGTAAATGTACACTATTCTAAAGTGTTCTTATAATGAAGGTGGATAGTTGGTAGAAGGGGAAATATAATCTCCACTATTTGATTGAGGAGAGATGTACGGCTGTGATTAGGCCTATATTTGTCTATATAGGAGTCCCTCTCCCTCATTTGTATCATCTTACAAGTAATACAATATCCAAAGTTTCTCTTTAAGATTCTCATAAGTGTAATAGAGTAAGACGCACTTGGAAAGGAAAAGGAATTTCTAAGATTGAGTGAATGGATACAAACTTCAATAATGCTCTTCTAGGCCTTCTGGAAAATTGAGATAGCATCAGTTTTTCTAGATTGATGGCTGCAAGTCTTCAAGGATGTAGAATTTAAAAGTTCCAACTTTTCAAAGATGGAGTGAGAACTCTTCTAGGCTTTCAATGGGTTTAAACTATTCGAGATTCAAGAGGAATTACATTAAGCAAATTTCATTAATCAAATTTGGTGTGTGTGTTACAAAGACTCGGTGGCTTTTTATTACAACATTAGTAAAGTTCACCTTCCAATGAAAAAGCCACCGAATGATCAATATGAACCAGGTGCTACAAAGACTTGGTGGCTTACATTGTCGGCCAAAGAATTTAATAAAAAAAAAAAAAACTTGACACTTATGTAGGGATAGGTTATTTATAGGATGAAGCTTTTAGAACCTACTATTTTGGGCGAAGGAAAGTCTGAAAATCAGAATCATGCAATTATATTTACTTGTGGAGAAGCCTTGCGCATGATCAATATCGCAAGGCTTCTCCACAAGTAAATATAATGGCATGATTCTGATTTTCAGACTTTCCTTTGCCCAAAATAGTAGAATCTAAAAGCTTCATCCTATAAATAACCTACCCCTACATAAGTGTCAAGTTTTTTTTTGTTTTTTTAATTCTTTGGCCGACAATGTAAGCAACATAAAGATTTAGGACAACACAAAATGGCAATATTGTCAATCATCTAGAAGTAGCAATCACCAACGACCGCTGTTTCCAAAAGCAAGCGAAGGATACTCACGGTAGGAAGAATATAACTACATTAAAGGTGCATTTGTTTAGGAGAAAATTTCATGATAAAGGAAAATACTTTCTAGGAAATAATTTTTCAAAAAGTAGATAATTTTCTTTTGTTTTGTGATATATGACTCAAAATATATTCTAGTGTTTGAATATCATTTGGCAAATAATTTCAATCTCATGACTTTATCTCATGAAAAAAAAAAACAAAAAACAAAATTTCTAGATAATTTTTATTTTATTTTTTATTTTCTCTTTTTCTTCCCCTTCAAGAATCGCCAAGCCTCGGCGACGACCGATGATTACCGACCGTAGTTGCGAGCTGATGACTCTAGCCTTAATAAAGGCTAGTGAGGCCTTGGCCTCGAGCAAGGCTTGAGCTCGCCTATGGCCGGTAACTGGCCTTTACCATGGCTGGTGACTAGCTAAAGAAGGAGAAGGAAAATGAGAAAAAATTTTAAAAAAATATTATTAATAATATTAAATTTAAAGAAAAATATATTAAATTATTCTAGGTGAGCAATTTCAAAAAGTATTTTGACCTTTTTAGATTTATGAATTCACTTTCCTAAATTTATGTATGAATATTTTTGTTAACCAGTAAGTGTTTTTGGTCGAATAGTCATTTTCCACGAACCAATCACATGAAAATCTAGAAATTAATTCTCAAAAAACACTTTTCCCAAAAAAAATGCACCCTAAAGCCCCTTAACCATAGCAGGCTTGCGATGCTTAAACCAAGATGTCCATTAATTATCTTGTAAATAACTTGAACTCTCCAATAACTATCTTTATGGCGTTTCTAAGAAAGTCAAAAATATAAAGAGAATTGCCTTAAACCAAGACGTCTAAAAAGACCTTTACAGCTGGTGGAACTAATTTTTTCTATTAATCATAGAATTATTATAACAGATTAAGCTCACATGGTTATAGTCAATTGGTCACGGTTGGAGATTCATCCTTCGATTGGGTTGAAGAGAAGGAAATAAGATTTAAAAAAGGAAAAAAGAAAAAGAGATACCGATAGTCATTCAAGTTGATTGTTAGAAAATGGATAAATCAGATGGATGTGACCTGTAATATAATAAAATAGAGTGTGCGAAGTATAAATACTCCGATACCAAAAGATACATACAAAGCGCATGTCTCTTGGTTTTATCGTTTCTATCCAGGGATGACTGGGTGAATTTCCCAATCTTCATTATTTTTCATCTTTTTTGTTCTCTGTGAGAGAGAGAGAGAGAGAGAGAGAGAGAGAGAGACCAATTCGAGTTAAGATTTGGCCTCTATATGGTGCCCAAAGAGTCTTTGGCAAAGACGAAGTTGCTTTTCTAGTTTATCAGACGCTGTGAGTTCGTCTTCACTTTTAGAATTCACCGGCTCAAGAAAATTGGTCCATTCATCTGTAAAAGTTGGTGACAGATCTCCGGAAGAAAAAAAAAAAAAACCACCAAAAGAAGTACGTAAGTCATGAGAGCGGAATAAACATGGAAAAAGACTTTTTGCTAGTAGAAGAGAGTTGAAACACCATCTTCAGTTTCCGTCTGCAAGTCAGGCACCCATTGCATTAGATACGATAAGAAAGCAGATTACATTGAAGCATTGATAACATAGAAAAGACATGCGCTTTAAGGGCTGCATTGCATAAGATTTTTTAATCCAAAATTCAAGCGTTGCTTGTCTCTAATTGGTATTTGATCTTTGCATAAGTCATGTATTCATTAATACCTGAATTGCTGTCTGCCAAGTATGAAAAATACAAAATACTACAATGGTATAAAGTTCCCATATAGTCATTATTAAAAATTGAGGGGAGAAAAACATTAGAAGTGCCAAAACTTTTGTATGGTAGTCACTTGAGTACCAATTTTTTTTTTTTTCACTCTAGGCACCCTTGTCCATTGGGTGAGGGTTTCCATGGCCAGCAAGGGTCACCGGTGAAACTTGCCGGCCCTAAAGAAAAAGGCCAAAAAAATAAAAATAAAAATATTAATATTAATATTAAAATAATAAAATATTAAAAAATTATCCACGTCATGCCGACGAAGCCACGTCATACGATCGGCATCCATGTCAGATTTTCTGCCAAGGCAAATTGGAATTAGCACTTAAGAGAGCGATGTTTCAAATTTATGACACTTAAATAAGTGAAAAAAAAAAAGTTATGGCATTCAAGTGAGCGCCGTACGAAAATTTTGACGCTGATAAACTTACGTGGCAACATATTCAGTTTCCTGGATTGTTTTTTTTTTTTTTTTTTTTTGGGTAACCTTGGAACCCCGTAAGCTGACAGCCGGCGGGCAAACCCTGGGGAAGCGACTGCAGGACCCACCACCACAGTACTCCAGGTAAGAATCTCTAACGACGCCTCTGAGATTCGAACTCCTCCCCTTCGTGAGGGGGAGAGAGCCCCAAACCAACTGCGTCACTGCGGGCGGTGGTCAGTTTCCTGGATTGTTTGATTACATAAAAGAGTAAAAAGTTAGAATCGCACACAATTTACAACTTTTAATGCACCTGTCATCTGCTGCCGTCGACAGATTTGATCTAGTTATGTACAAATATTTAATCTCAAGTCCAATCTGCGGTAAGGCCCTGACTAATATGGGATAATTGAAAGGAAAACTACTTGAAACGCCAGCTACATGATCCCATAAAGGAAAAGTATACGTTCTTTTTCACCAAGAAAATATCAGTGTCGACTGCCAGAGATAGTTTTAAACATTATAAAAATGAAAGAAAAATCTTGAAATTTTGGCTCATGCTTAGGTTGGGGCATTTGGCATCTGGATGGAGAAATAGATTCAAGAGGCTTTAATTGGTGTCCGAGAATAGGGACGCCAAATGGGGAGGGCGGGAGAAGGGATTGCACCTCCACGCGGGGCAAGTTTATACACCCCATCCCTAACACCACCGGTGTGCAAATTTTTCAACTAACCCATGGGTTTCACACTTTTTTGTCCAATAAAAAGTTCATAAACTATTAAAGTCAATTATAATGATGATGATGATAATTTATAAATGGAAGCCTTCGCAAATGAAATAAGAAAGGATTGAAAAAAAAAATGATATTACCAAGAGTCGAACAATTCTTTTAAGGAAATTAGGATTAGGAATATGCAATATGAAGAATGCCGCAGTAGGATAGGATCGTCAAGCGAGGTCGAACTGATCAAACCTATTCCCACCCTGCCTTGCTTGCAGGGCACAAAACTTTGTCCCATCCCCATGCTAGGATTATGGTTTGAGACTAAATTGGGAAATCATCAAAATATTTGGAACAAAATTGATATAGTTGAAAGGTTTATGATTAAATTGACACAATTGGAAAAATGTTTATGACTGAATTAGCTGTCGTGCGATAGGTATAAGACTTTTTGAACAATTTTTTCCCTCACTCTCAAGTACGCACACTTCACGTAGTTGAGATAATTTGCCGCATCGAATTTGACAGACACATCATCGATATAGACCTCCACGAACTTGCCATACATGCCATGAAAGATGAAATATATTGCCCTTTAAGAATTGGCTTCAACACTTTATAATCCTAATGATGTTGCCACTTAATTGAATGTAGCAATAATTCCTGGAAAGCTGAAGGCTGTTTTTAGCCATATCCTCTTCAACTATAAAATTCTGTTTGTACCCTACATGTCCATCCACAAGCAATAGAATTTCATTTGTCGAAGCTGAGTCGATTAACATAGCAGTGATTGGCATTGGATATTCGTCCTCTGGTGTTGCCTTATTTTTCTTTTTAAGAGGACAATGTTAGACAGCTATTCAACATATTTAGTTGTCCTTACCAATTCTGCTTTAAGTAGGCACTCGATTTCTTTCTTTGCTTTCATAACTACCTCTGAATCAAATCGCCTTTGAGGCTGTTTATATGGACTTAATCCCCTTTCTAATCGACAACTTATATTTCACCACATCTTTCTCCAAACTTGACATCTCGTGATAATCTCATGCAAAGCAATCCGCATCTTTCATTATGTTGAATGGGGTGATCGGCCGTGAAATTCGATCTATTGGTGATCGGCCGTGAAATTCGATCTATTCTTTTTATTCAATTTTTGTTCTTATCATTTGTCCTTCATTATTGTTTAAGATCAATTTGATCAGATGTGATTTCACTTGTGTAATGGTTCCATTTCCTTTTGTATTCCCGAGAGAATTAGCGGAACCAACAATCTTTTTGTACTTTCTAATTTGGCTAATGTTCATGCGCAATCAGGCGGTTAGGCAACTGCTACAGAGCATAAAAGAACATCGATGTCCTTTATGGGTCGACCGATTTTCGTATCTTCAAAGACCATTTGATCACAATTTTAGTCCACAAAGTCTCTTTTGGTTATTATAGAGCGAACTAGAAAAGTTTTCGGTGAAGCCAAATCTTAATCTTGGTCAAGTGAGCTTCCTAACGAAGTAAGAGCAATTTTTTATGAATCATGTAAGCACAATCGTACCAAAGGCATATCAATTCCTAACTAAAGTGCTCGATCGCTAGTGACAACTCTAGTTCCTGTCCCCGTAATAGCTTTGACTTCATCTGAGTTTAAGATGCGAATCCTCCCATTCGGCGTTGTCATCTTGTGTCTCCTTCATGAGATTCTGACGCCTCAACATTTTACATATGTCTTCACAATACCCAACTCCCCCTAAAAGAATAGGACCACCAGCAAATAATTAATGAGCAATTTTATGACTTACGTTCCAGTAACAAAAATTCATGCAAGCGGCCTTATACATCATTCGTTCGAGAGAATGAATAGTTATAATCATCAAATTAATGGTAGGCATAGTTGTTTCTATAAAATTTTCGTTGCCTGGATGGTGTGTTAGGTTAGTTACATGTGTTAAATTACTATTTTCTTTATCGAAAGAAAATTATGTTCATTGCTCAAAAGGAGCATTAGAAGTATATAGACTTCGTAGCAAAGCAAGTCAGAGCATAGCAAAGCTCATAATACAACAAAATAAAGTCAAATTCAAAAAACAATGAGGATCAATAAAGCACTACCAAGGTTAAGCACAAGCTCATTTCATAGGAACAAATTTGTCAAACAAAATAATCGGTGGCCAATCACTAGATCTCATATATTTGTTAGTGATGAGCACACATTGGAAGCTCATTCTCCAATAATTATAGCATTGTCAATTGGTGGTATGTGCCTAGGTTCAAGTTCCTCTACACCATATCCTTAAGGATACAGTCGAAATAGGTTAAATGAACACAAAATATTTGGGAGATGTCAGAATTTCTGAAATTACCATTAAAGTGGGAGGCAGAGAACTTGTACACAAATAAAACACAAGGGCATCGAAAATGTATATTTATTGAACTCTCAAAACTAAATAGGGAGAAGATAGCACCCGCATTTAAAAGTAGATTGAAAGAGTTTAAATGCTCAGATCTAAAACTAAATTGGGAGGAGAGAACTCATAAATCTACTAGATTGGGAAAAAAGAAGAATAAGAAAAGGACAAACAAAAATTACAAACAAAATCAACAAATGAATGAGAAGAGGATTAGATCAGTTCAAAGCCTTCTCCATGGCTGAAGGTTGAAAAAGATAATGGAGGGAGAGCAGAGAGAGGGAAACTGGAGAGAACACATTAAATTACTATCAACCGACTTAAATTATGTTCTTTTTTGGTCTTCTACTACGTAAATTTACATTGAAGGGTCTGCAGTCTACACAAAATATTCAACACCTCAAAAATAAGGTCATTTCTCATCCGATGAGTAACTTAATTTATCACTTATATGATTTTTTTCATTGTATCTATCGCTCCTGTATTGTAGGCAGTTAGTCCCTCTCTTTATCGGACAATCAATCACCCATCGATCAATTGCTTTGCTCCGACTCTCCCGACAATTTCGTAAACACTCGAATTGGTGGAATTTTCTAAGGGCTCAACAGCTTCGGATAAATGACCAACTTCCAATTTTTAATTTAGCATTCCATGCTTTGATTGTCAACATCCACCCACCCAAGCCCGTGGTCAAATTGCCATTTTCCAATTCTATTTGTTTGTCCACCACCGCGGCACATGTTACGGATGTATCACGGGACGGGAAAGGAAATGTGAAACTCATTGTCACCCAAAACTTAAATTGTAAGTACAGTCACTTACAATGACATTGAATCCATAAACATAATTGACAAAAACGGCAATATGAAACATATTCTTAGTCAACTAGAAACATGCATGTTTATTTTTGGAGATCTAATTAAGGAAACGCGCTTTCCTTTCTTATTTACAGCACCAACCTTGTTAAAACTATAAATAGAAAGTTATACTAAGGGTGATCGGTTCCTGATTCGGTTTGGTTCCACCATGGAACCAGGAACTGGACCGGGAGCACCGGTTCCAAAAATTGGGAACCGTGGACCGGACCGTTTGGTCCTAGGACCGGGAACCGAACCGGACCATCGGTTCCAGTCCAACAAAATAGGCTCTACTTTTTTGCACTAAAGAGTGACCATGCCCGGCTTTATCAATCCAATTCTGTTCTCGAGCAATTCAACAAAACTATCACACATGTTTCCACGTGCAATATATTAAAACTTCACTTGTGTGAATATCAATCACACTCCGTGTGTCTCACACTTAACCTTAACCATGAAGGTCATGAACAATTTGGCTAAAGGATGTACTTGGCTTAGGTTTTATAAATAATCTCTCTTCTGCTCTTTGAATGTTTAGTCAATGTGGGACTCTTGGAGGCTTGAAGTGCCTTGTGGGTCTTGGAGCCTTAGTCCCACGTCGAGTAGAATATGAAACTAACAAATATATTTTCTCTATAAATAAAAGAGTAACAAGAAGAATTTTAATGATCTCTTGACCACATAAGACGTTGCTATCTCAATTGCAATTTTGGTTGCAATAAGTTGTAATGTTTATATGTTTTATATATTCTATATATATATATATATATATATATATATATATAATTGGTTTTGTCTGATCGGTCCAGTTCCCATCTTGTAATCTAAGTTATACCAACCTTTCGTTAGACTGCAATATTCTTTTTTCTTTTTCTTGGGGAATTCGTTTTTTTTTTTCAATCCCATGGCCTACTTTTATCTATCAAGTTGCTTTTTCAGTTAGTTGTTGTACCAAACAAAAAGTATTGATTAAAATAAGATAATCCCAAACCAAAAAACTAGTGCTCGATAAATAAATGATTAATGTGGTTGCACATTCCATCCAAATAATTAAAAAATGAAGTACTCAAAACAAGTCTGTGATGCAACTATTTTATGCTCAATGCTAGCACTGGAGAAACCAAATCCGAGCGTTTCATCTCCAGTATCTCCAACTCTTAGAGGTATGTAATGTATACGGGTTTCCGTCTGAGTTTGAGTCGTGTGCGCGTTGTATTTGGCCATGGAAAAAAAGTATAGAGAAATTTTTTATTTCAATTCTAAATCTATTGTATGGATTCCAATTCGATCCTAAACTTTTCAATTATTCCAATGTGGTCCCGTTATTTATGATTCATTCAACATAGATGGCCAATGTGTTGCAACATGCGCATTTGACGACACATACTGTGTAGGAGTAAGCCGTTCATAAATTTTGAAGCGCAGGCTTATATTCTGCCTGACAATTTAAATTTTTAGATTAATTTTTTTATCATGGAGCTTAGAGTAAAGTTTCAATCTCCATGCGCCATTTTGAAATTTATCTTGCTTGTGGATATAATCTTACTCAAATATTTCCTATCTCGCCTATTCTTTTGTGATATCATTCCAAGTTTCGAGTAAAGATGAAGTTATTCAATTCCACTTCGGATTAGAGTGCATATAGACAAGATGTACAGCGATTTTATTTACATTTGACCTCTCTCTGTTCAATAACTTTTTCAGTGCCTTTCAGCTCATTTTTTCTTTACTCGACAAAGAGAACAGGGTATGAGTTTCCAGAATTCTCCCATGGAGGCATCCGCGAAGAAGAACGTCCTAAAAATAGAAAGATCTAACCCCACCGTGATCCTACCAGAACACGAAACACCTGAGAGTTCCCTTTTCTTAACTAGCCTCGATCAAGTGGCTCCCGCAATGGTGCCGTCCGTTTATTCTTTCGACGGGAGCGGCGCAAATGTGATAGACGTGATTAAGCAAGCTTTGGCCAGAATTCTGGTTCATTACTATCCAATTGCGGGGAGATTAGCTATAAACTCTCAAGGGAAGTTGGTTGTTGACTGCCAAAAGAAGCTAGGAGTCCCATTTGTAGATGCAATGGCTGATTGTGGCATTGAAAATCTGGGTGATAAGAGGCTTCTCGATTCTGATGTTTTAGATAAGCTTGTTTATAGAGATCCTATGGAACATATACTTGAAGTTGCCCCCCTTCTAACTGCACAGGTAAAGAATTTTTTTTTTTTTTTTTTCTGGTAATGCTTGAGAGTGCTTTCTAATCTATGCATTTCACTTCAGATTTTTATTTAAAGATGATAAGTACTTCTTGTTTCCTTTTTTTTTTTTTTTTGATTTTCACGATTTAACATGATAGTGATTATGTTTTGGTGGACTTAATTTACGTTGGGCTAGTTAATGTTAGGATCCAGATTCGTTAAATTTGCTTAAGACTCAAGAGATGAAAATTTTCTACTTATAATTAGTTATTTACTTTTTTTTTTTTTTATATATGAGGAGTACCTTTTCATATTAGAAAAACTAGATGATATTTAGTAAATTCCTCCTGTGCATTTAGAAACTTTTCATTTAGTTTACTAACTATCCACATATAGGTAACTAGTATTTTCCAGAGAACTTGAATAAGCAATTTTTCTGGCTGTGTTTAGTAACCTTTCACGCTGAAAAAGTATTATCAATTTTTTAAGTAAGTCTAATTATTTCTCTAGTTTATTAGTATTTCCTTAATGAAAAAATACGTGATCAAATTCGTGGTAAATCGAGTCTAAGCAAATCTTTCCCTTTTTAACGAAAAAATGGAAGTACATGGATGAATCCTCTTGCAAATGTAAGACTTCAGATGGACATAAAGTGCTAAAAGTCAATCCACGCAAGATCTTTTTCACATATTTACTTGTACTGCATGTTATGTTGAGATATGTTATTAATTTTGGACGGGAATTACAGGTGACGAAATTTAAATGTGGAGGTTTCACCTTAGGGATTGCACTTAACCATTGCATGGCAGATGGTGTGTCGGCAATGAATTTTATGAACGCATGGGCTGAAATAGCAAGAGGCAAGCCGTTGTCCCTCGTCCCTTATCATGATAGAACCATCTTAAATTCAAGGGTGCCTCCTCAAATTACCGGTCCTTACAACGAATTTGTTCACGTAAGTGATGTATCAAACATGACTGCATTATATGAGGAACAACAACTTGTATATAAGTCTTTCCATTTCGATGCTGAGAAGCTGGCAACCGTCAAAAGAATGGCAACAAAAAATCAACAGGTAAATTCCTGTCTTATGAGAATAGATATGTGGCCATTCGTATGCATCTTTGTATAATACACGTCAATAAGTTCCAAAAAAATGCAAAAAATACACCCAACACTATACCAAAATAAATTTCCGGTTGAGTTTGTTGCACAACTTTTAAATAATGAGAGATCATTTCTCCCCCAAATATAGTTTTGATCGAGAAATATCCATAGAATCACAGCCTATGTTGAATCCTAGAAAATACGATATGGCTCAGTAGTATGCACATTTTCTTGCGAAATTTGATTGATTTTGACTGTCACATAAGTGCTAAATGTATGAATCTACATATTCATGCGTGTGTCTATATATGTGTGTGTATAAAGATTTGGTCACAAAAAAATGAAATTTATTCATCTTGAATGACAGGTTACGAGCAGCTACACCAGCTTCATAGCACTTGCAGCCTTAGTGTGGCGGGCTCGAAGCATGGCCCTCAAGATGAAACTTCACCAACAATCGAAGCTCCTTTTACTTGTTGACTTCAGGTCCAGGCTAAAAACACCATTGCCTGACGGATACTTTGGGAACGCGGTCGCCATGCCCTGCTGTCTTTGCACCATGGGAGAGTTGATTGAGGAGCCAATCTCTGCTTCTGCGGAAAGAATAAAGAAGGCGATTGAGAGTGTGACTGACGACTACATACGATCAAGGATTGACTATTTGGACATGAATCGATTAGAGGGGTTGCCCGTGGGCACACTAATAATAAGTTCATGGGTGAGGCTCGAGTATGGCCAGACGGACTTTGGGTGGGGAGAGCCAAGGTTTGGGATCGGTGGCCTACCGAGCTCAAGCTGCATGTTCATGTCAGAAGGAAGAGAGAAGGGCATTGCGGCGATGTTGGGTCTGCCACTTTCAGCCATGAATGCCTTCGAGAAGCTTGTTTGTGATCTAAATGATACTCAGCACACTAATAGTGGTATTCAAAGCTAGTTTGCAAAGTGTGACCGACTGCAAGGGGATCATCCTATTCAACAAGTGAATGATATTGTCACATAAGTTAATAAATCAATTCAGAGTTTGATTTTGAATGTTTAGCATAATCTGTCGGAATTCCGAGTATACCTTGTGTCTTCTCATGTTTTTTCAGCTGTCATTGTCAAAGACCAATTTAATAAAATATGATCTTTCTGCTTGTCCTGAAGCTTCAATTTCCTTTTTCATCTGTAAGTTTTTGAAGGCGCAATTGAGCCCCTTCATTAGACACTTTCCCTTTTCTTATCAAACAAGACAAATAATAATTTGAGTTCGAGATCATGCAGGAGAGAACTTTTGAATATGCATCACGGAAATTTATCTAACTACGTAATTGATACTGATTGACAAATCCAAGTTTGTCAACATGGATGAAGCTGCGAAACGATCTTAATTTAGGCACAAATTGCCGTACGGACAAATAGATGATGGTAAAGGACGACGAGTTCTACATGCATAACACAGATGACTTAGCTTCTCACCATATATATGTCTTTACTGAAGGATGAAGGAGGGTTTTAATGTGAGCCCATGTTGACATGTGGCCCTTAATTAAAGATTTTGTGAAGGATATAATATGAATTTCATATTATGGGGTAAGGTTCTCTTTTCATTTAGAGAAAATGACATAAATAATTCATGAACTTTTATTCAATACACATAGTAATCTATGAACTTTTAATTTATTCAATGTGATCTAACTTTTGATACACGTTCAATTTGATATCTGTATTATATGATAATGTTCAATGTTGTCCTCAAATTTGAATTAATAAAAAAACAACATTGAATATTTTGATATAGTTTAGCAACTGAATTAAACTATATCAAAAGTCTAAGTACCACATTTAACTAATTAAAAGTTCAGGAACCACATTACAGATTCAATCAAATTTCAAAAACCATTTGTATCATTATTCTTTACATTTACCCCAAGTACTCTTTCTTCTCCTTTTTTTTCCTTGCCATTTATTGTTTCATATAGAATAAGTGCGGTAATTTTTATTAGGATTGTTTATCAAAGTTTAATTTATCAAATAATTAATTTCCTTCACTTGATTTTAATGTGTAATTGAAGTTGACAGAAAAATCATCATTACTTTCGGTTTCTACTTTGAAATAAAGAAATTCATAGATATAAATTTTACAATAATAACGTATTTACCAACTCAATTTTATAGATGAGATCTCCACATACTTTTTATTAATTTTGGAAAGAAAAATAACCTTCTCATTAAAAGAGTTCTTAAGTTTATTACTATAAAGAGACATTGTCTTCCCACGTGTTCTTACGTTTATTACTATAAAGAGACCGTGTATGTTGTACTTTTATTAAACTTAAAGGTAGTTGCATGTATTTAATTCCCATATTGAGTGACTGAAATTATACTCTTTTTAGTCATCAGCTGACGTCGGTCGACAGTGAAGTGCTTGCACTCCACGCAAAACGTTCCACGCCTTAACGATAAGGTCATCGCTCACATGATAAATAACTTAATCTACAACTCATCTGATTTTTCACAATATATGTAAGTGATCAACGCCACTGTCATGTTCTCGTCGCTCAACCACTATCGCATTATCCTCTGTCAAACTTGTAGTCACTTAGTCCATCACAATGTTAGACAATCTATCACCCATCGACCACCCATTTTGGTCGGACGTTCCTAACAATTTGGTAATCACTCGAAGTCGAGGATTATTTTAGGGGCCCAACATCTTGAAGTCGTGGATTATTTTAGGGGCTCAACATCTTCTGAGTAAAGACAAGATTTCAATTTTTCAATTTATTCTTACTTTCTTTGAATTGTTTTTTCTTTCCAATTATGCTAGGGGCTTTCAACATTATGAAGGCAAAATCAAGATTGGAATGGGAAAGGTCAACATTCATCCAAATTTGAGAACTGAAATGATTGTCGAACAATATATTTATGATTTTTTGGACAATTTTCGCCTAATTAATGCCATGTTCCCACATATGCATTTTGGACGTGGTTAGTAACTGAATGTACATAAACAGTAACATTCGACTTGGCTATCATTAATAAGTGGTTTGTCAATTTAATTGAAGAGTTTCAAATATTGTCATTCAAATTAGATCAAACTAATGGAGGGACTTGATTGCATCACTCTAACAAGCTTTATAACTTAACTGCAATATTTGAAAGTTTATTATAACTCGTGATCATCAATATCAACTACATGGACGTGTATGAATTAGAGCCTTTGTCGAAGGGCACACTAATGTTGAGTCCGTGAACGGGGTTGGATTATGACTAGACCGACTTCAGATGAGGACAGCTAAGGCAGTTCGGCATCGTCAAACTGCCGAGAATAGGTTCCGTGCTTTTGGCTGACGGGAATGACAAGAAGGGCATTGTGGTGGTGTTAGGTTTGCCGGTTTCAGCCATTAGTTGGTTCAAATGTAAATTCACAAGCCATGAACAGCTTCGAAAGAGGTCGCTTATCCTTTCGGTAATGCCTTATGCCACATGCATGTTCATTGTTCGAGATCAAACTAACGAAATACGCTTTCTTTTCTTATTTAAAGCTCCCACCCTTTAAAGTTATACCAACCCCTTGTAAAAAAGCAATTTCTTTTCTCTCTTTTGGTAAACTATAGCTATCAAACTTCTCGATAATCGCTTGACTATTGTCGTTGCACATTCCTCCCAAATAATTAAACAAATAAATTACTCGAAAGGGATCTGTGATGCGGCTATTTCATGCTAAATGCCAGAAGTCAAGAAGCCACAACACAAGTTCTGGATCTGCGAGGAGAAGCCAAATCCAAGTGTTTCGTCTCTAGCGTCCCCAGTTCTTAGAGGTATGCGGGATTTCATCAGAGTTTGAGTCGGGTTTGCATTTCATTAGGCCAAGGAAAAACATTACTACCACCAGAGCTCATGTATGCTCTATTTTTGGGCAGTCTACAAAGGATTCGTTCAGCATGTATAACCTGTTAGAATATTTAATAGACCACATCATCATCTAACAGATTAAATCTTCTAGAAAAGTTGGCCCTTATTTGCTGCCCTTGTTGTATACCTCCACACTCAATTCAAGCCAAAGCCATCCTAGGCATGAGGAATAGTATTAGAATATTGACATATTAAACCAAGTTTTCATCAGTGGTTTGAGTTTTCAAAATATTTGGCAGTGTCCTACAATTTGACATAATCGAGCTGTTGTAGTATGTATGTTTGACAAGCATATTGTGTAGGAATATGCCCTACATAGATTGTCAACTACAGGTTTATACTGCGCCCAGCAATTTAAACTTTTGCATTGCTTTTGCTATCATGAAACCACATTGAAGTTTCAATCTCCAGACCCCATTTGAAATTCATCTCGCTTGTGAATGTGTTCTCCCATATTTTTCCTATTCCTCAACTCATGGTTTTTCGTGTTATGAGTGAGGATGAGTTATTAAATTCCACTTTGAATCTGTGTGCATATTTGCAAGATGTACAGAGGTTTTATTAACATGTGGCCTGTCTTTATGTAACAACTTTGAATGTACTTCTCAGTGCAATTTTTTTTTTCTCAATAAAGAGAGCAGGACATAAATTTCCAGGCTTCTCCTATGGAGGCAACCGCCAAGAACAATGTCCTCATAATAGAAAGATCAAGTCCCGCCATGGTCCAACCGGAATACGAAACACCTGAGGGTTTCATTTTCTTAACTAGCATCGATCAAGTGGCTGTTGTACACGTGCCATCTGTTTATTGTTTTGACAGGAGCGATGCAAATGTGGTAGACGTGATCAAGCAAGCTTTGGCCAAAGTTCTGGTTCATTACTATCCACTTGCAGGGAGATTAGCTATAAACTCTCGAGGGAAGTTGGTTGTTGATTGCCAAAACAAGTTAGGAGTCCCATTTGTGGAGGCAATAGCTGATTGTGACATAAAAAATCTGGGTGATGTGAGAATTCTTGATGGTGATGTTTTAGGTAAGCTTGTTTATAAAGAGCCTACGCAAGATAAACTTGAAGCAGCTCCCCTTCTAACTGCACAGGTAAGGAATAATCTTTTTTTGCGTTATTTGTTTCAGTGAAGCTTGAGAGTGCTTTCTAGTATATTCGTTTAATTATCATGAAAACATAGCCACTTATTCATTAGTAACTTTCTCAAAGCCATAAACTAGAAAGTAACTTTCTCAATACAATGATAAACTTTCAATTCTGAGACCTGATAATTGTCCACGCAACTTTCCCATAAAAAACAACTAGAGATAGTAACTTTTCCTAATTGGGGTCACTTGTCTTTCTAACGTCTCAATAAGGAATAATTCTTCGATCCACCAGGTGTCAGGGAATTAAATACTGCTGGATAAAATGTGTTCACTCTAGCCAAATCTTTCGCTTTTTCATGGAAGAAAATCGAGATAATATGGCATGGATCAACTACATCGACCCCGAATCCTTTTACACCATTGAATCCGATGGCTCTCACCAAATGTAGGACGTCATATGGCCATAAAGTGCATAAACTCAATCCATGCAAGAACTTTTTCCAGATACTTACTTGTTCTGCATTTTTGAGTTAGAAATGTTATTAACTCTAAAGACAAATCACAGGTGACCAAATTTAAATGTGGAGGTTTTATTTTGGGGGTTTCGGTTAACCACTGCATAGCGGATGGTATATCAGCAATGGATTTTATGAACGCTTGGGCTGAAATAGCAAGAGGCAAGCCTTTGTCCCGTGTCCCTTGTCATGATAGAACCATCATAAGTGCAAGGTTTCCTCCCCAAATCACCGGTCCTTACGATGACTTTGTTCAGATAAGTGATGTTTCAAACATGAAGGCATTATATGAGGAACAACAATTGGTATACAAATCCTTCTTATTTGATGCGGAGAAGCTGGCAGCCTTAAAAAGAATGGCAACAAAAGACAATCAGGTAAATTTCTATGTTATGATAATGGATCGGCCGCAATTCATAGACATCTTTGTGTGATATACACGTCAAGTCACAGTTAGTTCCAACAAAAATCCAAATACACCCTGATAAATTTCCAATTGAATTTATTGCACTGCAACTTTTTATAATAAGTACAACTAAAAAGTATACATCAATGAGATCTTTTCTTCCCCAAATTTAGTTTTGATTGTCCAATATATATTGAATACACACATGTTCAATTCAGAAAATATGATATAGACCACTAGCATGCACATTCCTTGCAATATCACTGATTTCGACTGTCATGTTATTTTCAAATATATGAATCTATTGACACATGCATATGACTTGCGCTTTTAGCCCTCAAGTAAGCCTTATGTGGATATCACCAAAAATGAATCTGTTCATCTTGTGCAACAGGTAACGAGCAGATGCAGCAGCTTCGTAGCACTTGCAGCTTTTGTGTGGCGGGCTCGAAGCATGGCCCTCAACATGAAACTTCACCAACAAACAAAGCTTCTTTTTCCGGTTAACTTCAGATCCAGGCTAAGAACACTATTGCCTGACGGATACTTTGGGAATGCCGTGGCTATGCCTTGCTGTCTCTGCACCATGGGAGACTTGATTGAGGAGCCAATCTCTGCTTCTGTGGAAAGAATAAAGAAGGCGATTGAGAGTGTGACTGAAGACTACATACGATCAAAGATTGACTTTCTCGACATGCATCGACTTGAGGGATTCCCTACGGGCACACTAGTCATAAATTCATGGACGAGTCTCGAGCATGGCAGCACGGACTTTGGGTGGGGAGAGCCGAGGTTCGGGACTGGTGACGTATCAAGCTTAACCTGCTTGTTTATGACAGAAGGGAGAGAGAAGGGCATTGTGGTGGTGTTGGGTTTGCCACTTTCAGCCATGGATACCTTCAATAAGCTCGTTTGTGATTTGAATGGAGCTTAGTACTAAAATTGGCATTCAAAACCAGTTTACGAAGTGTTACCAACTATCTCGAATGGAATCTATCACATCTCTTTTAATAAATAATTTTCAAGAGTTTAGTCTTGAATACGTAAAATAATCTGTTGGACTTCTGCATACATCTTGAGACTTGTCATGTTTTTCAGCTTTCATTGTCCGAGACCAATTTAATAAAAAGATATTTTCTGCTTGTCGCGAAGCTTCACTTTCCTTTCATCGCAACTTTTTGAAGGCGATGTTCACCCCTTCATGGTGCCGATCATGGACGCAGGCTTAGACACTCATCTTTTCCTTTTTTTTTCCTTTTTTGGGAAACTTCAGTGTCGATCGGGAGAGAGCTTTTGAATGAGCATCATGGAAATCCGACCAAAAAAAAGCATAAAAAATGTGATAATTTTTTATTATGGTTTTTTATAGTGTTTAATTTATCATTTAATTAATATCCTTCACTTGATTTTATTGCGTAATTGAAGCTGACAGAAAAATGATCCTTCCATTTAGTGTCTTGAAATAGAGAAATTTATTAATAAAATACCTATAATTAATACATATTTATCAACTCAATTTTATAGATGAGATGTGCAGATACTTTTGTCAATTCGGCAAACAAAAACTACCTTCCAATTTAAAAAGGGAAAAAGAATATAAAATAACTTTTAACCCGAACGGCATTATCACCCATTCAAAGGTACACTAACTATTGGCCACCTAAAAGTTGTTTTAGACACATCCACTTCTGCTTTAAATATATGGTTGTACCATGCATGTCCATCCACAAGCAATAGAATTTAATTTCCCCAGGCTAGGTCGATTAACATATCAACGATCGGCATCGTATATTTCATCCTTTGGTGTTGCCCCCATGAAGATATTTGAAGTCGATTCATACTCGACTTCCCATTTTCCTTCTTCAAAGGGACAATGTTGACAGCCATTTAACATATGAAGCTATCCTTATGATTCCTGTTCTAATTAGTCGTTTGATTTCTTCTTTTACTTTCATAACTACCTCTAAAACAAATGGCCTTCAAGGTCATTTATGTGAATTAACCAATTTTAAGCTGCAGCTATGTGATGTAAAATTAACATGGAAACGCTAACAAATCTTGTAATTTAAGGCAATACGAAATCACCAAAAGACTAAACGAGAAACAATAAATGTGACATCTAGATTTTTCAACCCTGTCTTCTACTGAATGAATCGGCCATTTCATTGACGCGCCGATAGGGTTATTCTCAGAACTGATCATTCTTGAGATAACTAGACTATCTGGGGAAATTATTAAGAAATTTTAAGGCAATAGACTTGAGAACTTGATCAGGAATCGGTTTCTCGACCGTGTCCATCTTTAGAGGCCAATACGACATGTTAAAAATCGATTTGAAATCAGAGATAGATTGGATCGACGAGAGATTGTGGCTAATTGTGGGTGACACTACTAAATTGGAAAATTCTCGTCGACCGGCATTGAATTGATTTTCTTATTGTTTTGGTATCCTATGTTCGTATTTGGATCCTTGGGATTTTCATGACAACCGAGAGTCGCCAATGAGTCGAGTGGGTTCATAGTGGCTCAAAGAAAATCGGGCCACGGGTCAATTGCATTTAAAAATATCTGAAAGTTACCCGGTAGTCTAGGTCACGCTAAAAACGCGCCAAGTGAAATTAACTGTGAATTCAAGTCCGATTTCAGAAATTGAAGTTTCTACTATGTCACAATAAATTTTAGGAGTATCGACTCAGTCTCAAAAGATTTTTCCGACAACCGAGACTTTTTGGGAAAAAGTCAATTTGTGGCCACTTTCGCACAATTGAAGCCGGGGATTAATTCTGGTTGTGAAATTGAGAAGCATGAGGGATTCTTGGATGAGGGAAATAATCAATTTGATATTTGGGACATCAATAGATTTTTTGTGAGAGTTAGTTGAGAGAAAATCAAGAGGAAAATTGGATGCAAAATGCAAGTGGGGACCAAGAACTCTAAGTTGAAAATTCTTTTGAGAATCTATGAGCTTATTTAAAAGAAATTGGGATTAGAATTTTCTATTTGAGGAAATTCTTTTATTTTGATATTCTTCCCATTTCTTTTTCCCCATTTGGCCAAACACCCTTTTCTTTTTCTTTTTCCTTTTCCCTTTTTGGCCAACCCCCCCTCCCCCCACCCTTTCTCTCTCTCTCTCTCTTTCTTCACATGCAGATTCCCCTCCTCCACCGGTTGCTTAGCTGTCTTCCACTTTACTTCTCCCTTATCCTTTTTTTACTTTTGACTTTTCAACCCTCTCTCACTCTTATCTCTTCTTCTCTCTCTCTCGACACACTCTCTCTCCCCCTCACCGTTCGAACCAACCAAGAGAAGCAGAAACAGAAGTAGCAACCACCGTCGTTTGAAGATCGGGGCAGCCGCCGTCGCCGCCCACGCTCCGCCGCTCGCCAGTCGCTCTTCCCCAAGCACGCACGCGTGTAGCCGTGCTTGGCCGCGCCTCTCACCGCCTCGCCGTGCGACCCAGCTCCTATTCGGCCTCTGTTTAGCCACCGTGAGCGGCTGAGCAGACCGCCGGAGCCACCGTGCAGCCTCGCCGGATTGCCGCCTACCTTCCCGACCCCTTGCCGCCCCCAAAGAACCCTTTTTCCCTCTATTTTGCAGCAAGGCTAGTAAACCCGCGAGTGGGTTTCCAGCACCCTTTGCCCATTTTGGGCCGTTTTTGGGCCCCGAACTCGAGTCGTGCTTTGGGAAGAATTGACCCTCTTGCCGTCCCCATCGGATTGATCCGATTTGCGCGCGAATCCGATGAGTAATCTCACTAATCCTTGCTTAGTGGACTAATTACACTTAAGGGCTATTTAGTTTTAATTAATTAGGATTATGTTGTTAGATTAGTGTAGATTAGTGATTATTAGTCAATGTGATGCAAATTAGACAATTTGATTGTGCAATTAGCAATTAGATGTGGTCTAGTATTTAATGAATGCTTCTCGAGATTTTTCCCGACCCTTATCGGGCTTCAATTTGGCAATTCGGGCCTAATTGGAATTTTTTAGTAATTAAATATTATTTTTCGAAATTTATTTATTTATTTATTTATTTATTGGAAATTAAGGCTGGGAAAGCCGACGACCGAAATTTCGTGCTGATTGTCGTGGTGCAGTCTGTTTATTTATTTGAGCTCTACGTTGTGCTGAATTAAATTAATTGTGGATTTTTAGGGGATTATTCCCAAATTGAATTGATTTGAGTAATTGACCGTTGGACAATTGATGGTTGATTGTCGGTGGCAGAGCCATGGTGGTAGACTACCAATTTCAGTAGAAATTGTGGAAATGAAAAGGAATATGTGAGAGGTATGCCGGCTCGATGACCAAGTACATCATCTGGGAGAATGGACATTTTGTATAGTGGATCAATTTTGGTTCTACATCACCTTGGAGAATGCACGTAGCTCGGTAAATTAATGCATTACCTCGGAGAATGCACGTGGCTCGGTGATCGATTCCATCACCTTAGAGAATTCACGTGGCTCGGTGATAAGAAATATTACCTCGGAGAATGCACGTGGCTCGGTGATTGATTTTATCAGTTGAGACTGTATAGCAATGACTAGAATGACCCGCGAATTGGTTAGAGTGTCATGTAATCAACCAAGTCGGTTGATCAATGATTTGATCCGATTTTCATGATTTGATTGACTGTTTGATGTGATATTTGAAGCATCTGTATATAACCTTGAATTGCAGGTTGGAACTGATGCCAAGGTAAGTCTTCTGACTTGTGCTGTGCCTAGGCAACCATGTGGTGTATTGGTTTCCAAATCAAGTTTTAGTGGGGTAGAACTTGCTGAGACGTAGTCTCATCCCGATTGTGGGACAACATTTCAGGCCCGTAGATGAGCCCAAGGAGGAGGAATCGAATAAGGAGAACACCGATGTGAAACCCGAGGAGGAGAAAGATTTTTTTGAAGAAGACAATGATCCGAGAAAGGGATTTGAGTACAACCCGGATGAGGACCGAGATCCCATCCTCCTTTGGGAATCCTGTTTTGTGAATATAGTGAAATTAGAAAGCCGTGAATAGGTTGTGAAATACTTTGAGTTATGCTCGTATAAAAGTATGGTTGTGAATTTCAATATGAAAAATATGGCCTTGCTTTTTTATCCTATTGTTTTATTGTCAGGGATTTATAACTACTTCCGCATGTGTAATATAAAATGAAAGGGTCGGCGATACACGGTCCGGGATATCGCATTCTAAAATCGACTAAGGAGAAGGATGGGTGCGTTCCGAGGATCGGGCGTGACAGTAAATGATATTAAAAATTTACGTGATTTTTTCCGAGTATCGTACCTACACTCACATAGATAGCCAGTGGCAAATAATTTACTATAATCGAGAATCAAAGTTACAATCGCTTATACATTTGAGTATTTCCTACATCTATATTAAGACTAAACTCTCAATGTTTACAAATAAACAATTCAATTGGATTTAAGACTCGAGCACAAATCACTAGTTGTTCAAGCCTAAGCAAGAGATCTATGCATGGCTTCTTCAAGAAATGTCTTGTACAGCTCCTCTTTGGGGACTAAACCTAAGGGTAAAAATTCCCCGTTATTTGAGCAACTTAAATAAAAGGATGTGTTGGGAAATCCCCTGTATTGTTTTGATGATGACAAAAACAATCAAAGGCTACTAATGTGTATATTGGTTGAGTATTACCACATGATATATACACAAGCCACAATGCAGATGGTGTCTTAATCAAGTGTGATCTTGAGTGTTTCGTGACAATTGAGTATGCTCTGCCAATATTTGAGGTGAACAAGGTAACGGGCATCAAAATGTCTAAAAGTTGGAAGGATTCACAAGGTGAACAAGCTAGAAGGATCATAATCAAGGGAGAACAAGCCGAAAAGAATAAGATGTTTGTGATGGCTTGAAAGAATTAAGATAAGGTGAACAATTGGATGGACCTTAGTCATGGTGAATAAGCCTAGAACTATAATGTTTGTTGGAGCTTGGAAGAATTGCACTTGTGGAGGTGAATAGCTTAGTAGAGTTACAATCATCAATATACTTGAAAGGACCAGAAGATTGAAGAGTAGTGGATCGTAATCAGGACTACAGATTATTGACTAGAGTGGTTCTTTTCAAATGAGGTGGAAGACTATGACAATATTGATGATCTTGGTGACTTTATTAAAGATGAGGAATCAGCAGTGATGCTGATGTCCTTAGAGGTCTTTGGAAGTCAACTCAGTCAATTAGTGAAGACAAACAATCCTTGGAAGTTTTTGAAAGCTAATGGAGTCAAGGGGATCATTGGAAAATTGGTTGCATGTCACTCCACACAATTTCATTAGTGGACAATATCAACAAACTGATAATAATCGAGTAAAGAACACCCCAAGTGCCAAAACTTGGCACGGGAGGACGCTTAAGTACCAAAACTTTGAAAATGTACACTTAAGTGCCAATTTCGAAGTTAAATGGATCACTTAAGTGCCACTCCAGCCAAAATCCGATCGAATTGCTGACATGGCAATTTTCTAGCGAGTTTGGTCCAAAAGGGCGTCGTTTTGCACGCTGACATGGCGAGAAAATACAAAAACGACATTATTTCGTGTCTGATGTGTAAATAATAATATAAAAATTAATTAAATTCAATTTAAACTCAACTTTATTTAAAATATTATAAAATTTAAAAAACAAAAAATTAAAAAATTAAAGAAAGGGGGGGCCCAAAGGGGGTGACTAAGGGCCGAGTCCTCGCCGCCGCTCCGTCCGCTGGCGGGGACCCACCGTCACCGGACCCCGGCCGACCCTCCCCCGTCCGTCGCCGGCCCTTCCCGGTGGCGGCGGGAAGGCGACGAGGGCCGGCGAGCCCTCGCCCAAATCCGGGGGCGAGGGTCGCGGTGGGCGAGGGCCGCGGGCCCTCGTTGCCTCCCCGCCGCCGCCCGGGAAGGGCCGGCGACGGAGGGGGAGGGTCGGCCGGGGTCGCGAGCCCCAGCCGAGGCCGACGACGCTCGGGCCGACCCGGCGGTGAGGGCCCGCGAGCCCTCACCCAAATCCGGGGCGAGGGTCGTGGCCCTCGCCTCCCGCCGGCCGGGGCCGTCGACCTCGGCCGACCCTCCCCCTCCGTCGCCGGCCCTTCTCGGCGGCGGCGGGGAGGCGACGAGGGCCCGCGAGCTCTCGCCCAGATCTGGGGCGAGGGTCGCGGTGGGCGAGAGCTGCGGGCCCTCACCTAGATCCGGCAAGGGCTGCGGGCCTTCACCCAGATCCGGCAAGGGCTGCGGGCCCTCGCCGCCTCCCCCGCCGTCGGGAAGGGGCGCGACGAGGGGGGGAGGGTCGGCCGGGGTCGCCGAGGCCCCGGCCGGGGGTCGATGACGCCGGCCGACCGCCGATGAGGGCCCGCAAGCCCTAGCCCGGATCTCGGGGCGAGGGTCGCAGCCCTCGCCGCCGGTGGGCCAAGGGCCGCAACCCCGGCCGACCCTCCCCCCCTCCGTCGCCGACCCTTCCGGCGACGGCGGGGGAGGCGGCGAGGGCTCGGCCCTCAGCCACCCCCTTCGGGCCCCCCTCTTTTGTTTTTTTAAAGTTTTTTAATTTTTAGTTTTTTAATTTTTATAATATATTAAATAAAATTAAGTTTAAATTTAATTTAATTAATTTTTATATTATTATGTACACATCAGACACGAAAACGGCGTCGTTTTTGCATTTTTCTCGCCACGTCAGCGTGCAAAACGATGCCGTTTTGGACCAAACTCGCCGGAAAATTGCTACGTCAGCAATTTGGCCGGATTTTGGCCGAAGTGGCACTTAAGTGATCCATTTAACTTCGAAATTGGCACTTAAGTGTACCTTTTCAAATTTTTGGCACTTAAGTGTCTCTCCATGCCAAGTTTTGGCACTTGGGATGTTCTTTACTCGATGATAATCAGTGGTCTTGAATATGCGTAAAGTATTATGCTAATATCAAGTTCTGAAAGGTGATGGACAAATGCTTTTCTAATTGGAACATTGATCAAGATGTAACTAGTCGTTACAAAAACTTGGAGTCCACATTAGAAACACCAAAGATGAATCAAAGAAGTTATGGTAATCCGACAGGAGACGCACTCTAACAAAAGTAGTCCAACTATAGAAGTAGTTTGACTAGTTTAGGAAACTGCCACGGTCAAAGGGAGCCATTCTAAAGCCAATAAGCGATCGAGAGCGTGATAGAACCAATAGCTACTTCATAGAGATGAGATGCAAACTGTCGTCCAAGGTTAGATGGCTATATGTTCAATCTAAGAGAAGTAGTAAGGTTGGCTGGAAACGAATAAATTGAATTTAGAGCCCTTATGTCTTTTTCTTTGTTTTGTAGCAGTTGTGTTATTGATTATATTTCTATATAGTGCTACTAAGTTATAATATAGTAGAGTCAAATGTACAAGTGTAAGACCAATTGTTGTGGATTGAAAGTGTGATCTATCATGTGAAAAAAAAAACATTTACCAATTGTAATTTACAATACTGATTATTAGTAAATTCCAACCTTATAGCTGTTAGTCTAGAGAGTGCACATAAATTTGGGATAAAGCTAAATCCCTATAAATTTCTATGTGCTTTCTTTTATTTCTTTATTATTAGTACCATTCTTGAATACTTATCTGTTCATCAATAGCACTCCTGGTTATATTAAATTATTTCTATGCCTGTTAAGTTTAATTTTGTTATATTCCCCAAAAGGTATTCATAGTTTTCATCCAATATATTCACCTCCTGGTTGTAGTGTTAGTTTCAATTATTAAAAGAAAACCAAGGACGTCCACTGTAGTGCACGACTTTTTGAGAAAGTCCAAATCTTGGTCAACCAATCAAGCTTGGATTAAAAAAAAAAAAAAAAAACCATCACATCTCTTGGGCCCCTTGGTTTCGTTTTCTTTTCTTTTTCTTTTTTTAATTTTATTTTTGACCGTACAGAAGCTTCTTTCTTGATAATCTCTATGCGGTCAAACTAGCACCATTATCAAACCAAATAAAAACAATCTCAAGATATATATTTATGTGTCCTTCAGGAGATGCTTTGGATATCTTTCTTATGGTAATAAATCGATTTATATCCTCAAATTGTGCTGAATTTTGTGAACGGCTCAAACTCAAAACATTAATTTAATAGTATGTTCTATCAAATCTTTCTCTAGACCTAACGTTTCATGAGAATTCCATACAAAATAATCTCTATATCGACTAACTCATTCCCGAATTCTTCTTTCAACAAAGCACTGATGTCTTAGTGCACCTTATTACTTCCTCTCATAATTGATTACGTTGAATGGGATGACCAGTGTGAATTTTAGTATGTTTTTTTCTTCATTGGTTGTCCTTATCACCGTTTAAGATCAATTTGACCAAACGAGATTTTGCTTGTGTAATGGTTCAATTTCCTTTTCTATTCCAAGTAAAAATTAATAGAACCAACTATAATTTTCTGCTTTCTAACTTGGGCTAACGTTCATGTGCAATCAGGCAATTAGGCAGCTGCAACACGGCATAAAAAAACACTGATGCCTTTTATTGGTCAAATTGTTGTAGATTCAAAGACCATTCAATCGCAATTGTAGTCCATAAAGTCTCTCTTAGCTATTACAAAGTGAACTAAAAAAGGTTTTGGATGAAGCCAAATCTCAATTTTAGTTAAGTCATCTTCCTGGTAATTTATGTTAACACATTCCTATTAAATGATAGCTTTGGCAGGGAGAATTATCAAAAAGGTTCTAAACCTATTATAATTGTGCCAATTCAATCATAAATTTTTTTTGTCAATTAATTCATAAACTTTTTACATTTTTACTAATTCAATCGTTTTGGTCAATTTAGATTGGTCAATGCTGACATGGACGTCAATTGTCTTATATGGTACAGTTGTGCCAATTCTCATTGTTGACACTAAATTTTGGTGACCCGTTTAGTCATTTATCGCATTAAAAATTATGGGTTAATTTTATCCCTGAAAAAAATAGTTAATTGCATAGCATATAGTTTTAGGTGCATTTATTTTTAATTTGCATTTTTTGCATTTAGCATTGGACCGATGGCGAGCATATTCATAGAGGATTTTTCACGTATTCAGGTAATATACACCGAGGGGTATATTCTTGGGTAGAAAAGAAATTTTTGGATGGAATATTTGAAAAATACAAAAGGGAATATTGCGCGGGGTGCAAGGATATATTAAGGGGATTATGCACAAGCAAAATGGGAAGTGAAATATTTCACCAAAATTTAATTATCTCTCTTATATAATGTGTTGTGCACGTACGACAAAGAGAGGCCACATTACGTTGAATACTCGGCTTCACAAGAAGAGAAAAAGTCAAAAAAGTAAAAAATAGAGGAATAGAGAATTGTCGAGAGAGGGGATAGGAGTGAGTGAGGTGAGAGAGAGACCATACCGAAAAAAAAAAAAAAAAAAAGAAGGAAACCCTAGCGGCACTGTTCGTCTTCTTCTCGGGGTAGTCCTTGCCCGCGCCAACACTGCGCTCGCACCGGCCACTGTGCCGGCACCGCTTCCACCAGCCTCGGCCGACCTCCGCTTGCGGTCTCCTTGCCATCGCCAACCACCTCGAGGCTTCCGCCCGCGACGACCCAACCCCGAGCTGTCGACCCCGTCCGACGCAAGCGATCCGAGCTCCCCGCAACAACCGCGACCCGACGCCCCCGCTCCACCTCTAGGAGCCCCAAAGTCGCAACCGCCGTGCTTCGCCAGCAACACCCCGTCTCGCGAGACTCCCGCAAGCCCGCAGCACCGCATCCCGAACCCCTTCCGGCAACGCCATCGTTCAATCTCGCCGCACCGAATCCGCAAGCCCAAAGTCATCACACGCCGCCACCTTGCCCGAGCGTCGTCCCCGTCCTCGCCACCACACCAAATCCGGACGCCGAGCCACCAGCCACCACCGCTCGCGATCTCGCCTCGACTCACCGGGTGACCCACCGGCTCGTGACCCTCTTGCTGCCTCTTTCCCGTGCCGGTCCATCGCTGCACCTCGTCGGAGCTTGACCCGACCTCGGATTGCAGCCCCTCCGCTTCGACGATGATGTTGTTGTCCCTGTCTTGTCTTTGCTTGCAGCTCTCCGCCCGTGCTACTCCGACCAGCGACCGCCGGCAATCCGACACCTCGCCGAGCCGAGCCGAGCCGCTCCGCTCTCGCCGAGTCCGAGTGAGGCCGCTTGCTCCGCTCCTCGCGATGCCATCGCCGCCGCCGATCCGCTCGCTGCTTTGGTCCTCCTCGCCGAAGCTCCGATGACCGATGACCGATGACCGACGGTGACCCCCCCCAACAAAGCTGCCAAGCCATGGGTAAAAAAAAAAAACAAAGAAAAAGGCAAAATCAATTTAGGTAGCTTTTTCTTCCTTTTATTTATTTGCCTTATTTTACTTTTTACTTTATTTTATTTGTTCCTCTTTTTAGTGTAATTATTCATTAATGTAAGATTGAGAATTCCCGACATGAAATTGCCTCTGAAATTTGGGATTGATAGTCCGATTTTTGTACCCGAAATCCGACTCGCAATCGCTTGAAAAATTGGCAATCCGATCTTATGCTCGAGGTTCGATTCGCAATTTCATTTAAAATTGGCCAATCCGATCTCATGCGCAAGATATGGTTCGTCAATTTGGATATCAATCTTGCTCTAATTTGATGTCGTGCCATTTAAGTTAATTTTATTTCGTAAAAAAAAATAAAAAAGAAATGTAGTTTGGAATTAGGTTTATTTCCTGTTTTAGGGTTTGCATATTTAGAATAGGAATTTTATTTCGAATTTAAAAAAAATCAAAATAAAAAAATCAAATCAATCAATTTAGGTTGCTAGTTTTTTTACTTGGATTGCATATTTAATTATTTGGCAATTATTAATTTCGAAATTAATAAAACAAAAACACAAAACAATCATCATGCATATGCCATGTAGAGTTAAGGCATCTTTTTGTACGTCATTGCATATTATGGTAAAATTGCACTTAGTTTAATTCTAAATAATATTTTTCTTAATTTATTATAAGTTTAGCTATTAGATAGATTGCATTTTAGGATTATTTGAGTTAAGATAATATTTTAGTTTAAATTAGGATTTGGCTTAACCTAATTCCTAATGCAAATTGAATAGAATCTTAATCTAGGTAGATAATTTTCACATTTTTCCTAACTTCGAATTTCATAAAAAATACAAAAAATGTCTTAGAGTAAATTAGTTCCATTCTCTAGGATAGATTGCATTTTTTAGGAAAAATAAAAAAAAAATGTCATGTAAATGTCATATAGGATTAGATTCATGAAATGCACGTCATTTAGAGATTGTTATTAGGTCTATTTAATTAGAAATCGCATGTCATTAGAATTAGGTCATTTAGTTATGTTGCATTGCATATTGCATGATTTTCATTAAATAAGTGAAAAAAAAAAAGAAATTGCGTGTTAATTAGAAATCATATCTAGGATTGTGATGTGAATTCAGATCTAACAATACAGATGCTTTCGTTGCTATGAGATAAATCCTACAATTTATTTATTATTTTACTTGGGTGTTAAATTGGTGATTTGCGCACCCGCATGATCGCCTCACATGTTAGGGAATTAGATTTAAAATTAATTTAAGCTGCCCGTAAAAGCATTTTTTGAAAATAAAAGAATTATACCGAAAGGGCATTAGAAAAATCTAGTGTAACCAAGTCCCCGTACCTAGAGTCTCTGGTTCGTAGGAGTAAAGTAAAACTCCCGTTACTTTACTTCGGTTTCTAATCGACCCACCAAAAAAATAGATTAGTAGCGACTCCTAGATAAAATCTATCTGCATGTTAAGAATCTAAACATAAGTTGCAAATTGGTATGGGCTTGGGAGAGCCCGAATTAAGTTTAGGCTTAGTAATCCATTAGCCAAATTTTAGGTGGTGCACCGAAAAATTGGTCGCGACACCCATATTGAATGACTAAAAGTATACTCTTTGAAGTGCTTGCACTCCACGCAAAACATTCGACACATTGACAATAAGGTCGTTACTCACATGATAGATAGCTTCATTTATAATAACTTCATTTATAACTCATCTGATTTTTCATAATTTATTTAAGTGATAAACAACGCTGTCATGGCCTTGTCACTCAACCACTATCGCATGATCCTTTGTCGAACTTGTAGTGACTTGATTTATCTCATTGTTAGACAGTCTATCACCCATCGACCAACCGTTATTGCTGCACGCTCCTAACAATTTGGTATTCACTCGAACTCGTGGATTATTTTAGGGGCTCAACAGCTTCTGAGTAAGGACACACTTTTTAATACCTTTTTGTTTGGTCGGGTACACTTTTCGAATTGCAATCTTTTACGCCTAATAGTGCATGACATTACGAATCCACTAACATGATTGACAAAACGGCAACGTGAAGCTATGTCAACGCGATCCACCTGCCTGGAGTACGTGATCTCCAACGTGTTTTTTGGCTGGCGGGAAAGACTGGAAGGGGATTGCTGTGGCGTTGGGTTTGCTAGATTCGATCATGATCGCTTTCCCCAGGCTGGTCCAGATGGAAATTCACGAGCCAAGAATAGCTTCGAAAGAGAGATTGCTTGTCATTTTAATAGTGCTTGCGCTTGCTTTTCTTATTTGGGGCTCAACCCTTTTTTTAATTATTAATACGAAGTTACATCAACCCTTTGTTAGGCTACAACTTCTTTATCCTATGGTCAAACATTTATCTATTTTTTTGGGGATTAATGCCTGGTGCGCTTGTTATACCAAACAAAAAAGTATTGATTAAAGTACTATTGTTGGTGCACATTCCTTCCAAATATATTAAACAAATAAATTACTCAAACTGGAATCTGCGAAGCAACCAATTCGTACTTAACGCCGGAACTCGAGAAGCCACAACCACAAAATCTGGACCTGCGAAGAGAAGCCAAATCCAAGTGTTTCATCTGTAGTATCTCCGGTTCTTAAAGGTAAGTGGGTTTTCGTATGAGTTTGAGTCGTGTGTGCATTGCATTTGGCCAAGTAGAAAAAATCATTACTATTTTAGTCCTAACCTTATTGTATGGATTCCAAATCAGTCTTAAATGTATCTGTTGTTCCAATATAGTCCTAGACTTTGTAGGAGAATTCCAATGCAGTCCTACCGAAGAAAACTTGCCTGAAATTACTAATGCGGCAGTCAAGTCGTCATTAATATACCACATTAAAAGAAAAAGTAAAAAGGAAAATGACAATAAGTTTCGTTTTTTTTAGGGGTGATCGGGTCCAGAGTGAGTAGAGTCTAAACCTCGACCCTGTATCTGACCCTATTATAACCGGTTCCCATTTTCTGAACCCTATATCCGACCCTGTTTGTATTGGACCCTGTACCCGACCCACCCTATTTTTCCAATCCGGTTGCAGGGTCAACCATGTTTTCACTGGAACCTGTTTTGCAATCTCCCGATATCCTATACGACTTTGAATTTTATATTAATACGCGAGAAAATAACGTAATCCTCCTAATTTGTATTGAAACATTAAGCACTTGTAATAAATAAATACATGAATTTTTTTACTAAACGAAAAATTAAGGATCCACAGGGCTAATTATAATAAATAAAATCATAAGGCAGATAATTAGTAACAAACATGGGTCTAATATTAGTCTTATTCCCACAACTACTACATGAAGCTACTCATTTATGCAAGCATAACTCCTCCTACAAAAGAAATTAGACGAGCCAATCCATGTGATACACAAGAATTTGGCGGCGACGAACATCATTCGTCCATCAGAAAATGCGAGAGGGAGCCATTGAGGGAGGGAAGCAAGTGAGGAAGAGGAATGACAAAGGAGGAGTGCCATGCGTGTTTGAGAGAGTTGCAGGAGTAAAAAAAAATCAGGAGAAAAAAAAAGAGTTTTGGACCTTTACTTCCAAAACCAGTCCGAGAACCAATTCCAAAACCTGTTCCGAATTTTGGGAACCGGTTCGTGGACCGGTTTCAACTGTTTTCCAGGTCCCGTTGCACACCCCTGGTTTTTTTGAGTGAAGGGGTTCACGTCAAATTATCAGCGTACCACGTGGGATGGCCAACAATGACCGTGCCGATACACTAGCAATTTTAGGCAAGTTTTGCAATTGGAGGACTATATTGAAGTTTTCTTAAAAGGTTTAAGACTTAATTTGAATATTTGAAAGGGCTTAGGACTGAATTGAAACCCATAGAATATATTTAGGACCCAAATAGTAATTTCCCTTCCCCAAAGCTCGTGTATAGCCCTATCTCGGTGCTGTATACGTAGGATGTGTTTGGCATGTATGGCCAATATGTTGTAACATGTATGTTTACCAACGCATATTGTGTACGAGTAAGCCCTACATAGATTGTCAAGCGCAGATTTGTACTCCGCCCAACAAGTTAAACTTTTGAATTGGTTTTTCCATCATGGAACCAGAGTGATAATTCAATCTCTATACCCCATTTTGAGATTCGTATCGCTTGTGGATATGTTCTTAACTCATATTTTTCCTATTCCTCAACTCCTCATGGTTTTTCTTCCGTGTGATTTGATATCATTCCAAGTTACGAGTGAAGATGAAGTTATTCAATTCCACTTTGAATTTTTATGTATATATGCAAAGACGTATAGCGATTTTATTTATGTGTAGCTCTCCTCTATTTATCAACTTTGTTTGTACTTCTCAGCACATTCTTTTCTTTTTATTTTCAACAAGGAGAGCAGATTATAAATCTCCAGACTTCTCTTATGGAGGCACCCGCAAAGGAGAACATCTTAAAAGTAGAAAGATCTAGCCCCGTCGCGGTCCTACCAGAATATGAAACATCCGAGGGTTCCATGTTCTTAAGTAGCCTTGATCAAATGGCTCCCGCAATCGTCCCGACCGTTTATTGTTTCGACAGGAGTGACGCAAATGTGGTAGACGTGATTAAGCAAGCTCTGGCCAAAGTTCTGGTTCATTACTATCCAATTGCCGGGAGATTAGCCAAAAACTCTCGTGGGAAGTTGGTTGTCGATTGCCAAAAGAAGTTAGGAGTCCCATTTGTGGAGGCAAGGGCTGATTGTGACATCAAAAATCTGGGTAATTTGATAATTTTCGATTCTGATGTTTTAGGTAAGCTTGTTTACAGAGATCCTATGGAACATATACTTGAAGTTGCCCCTCTTCTAACTGCACAGGTAAGGAACAATCTTCTTTTTTATATTTATGCTTGAGAGTGCTTTCTATTTGGTTTTTTTTTTTCCCAATTAACACTTGATAGTGAATTTTTTTTGGTAGACTTATTTCAAATTAAATTAGTAACTTCTCATATCAGAAAAACTAGACAGTAATAGTAACTTTCTATTTATATTTAATAGGAACTTTCAAGTTGCTTTTGCATTGGGTAATTCCTTCGATGCATTTAGTGACTTTTCATCTGATAATATCCATATAAATTTAACTAGTGTTTTCTCCATTTAATTGATGGAGAACTTGATTCTTCTTTTCTGTTGGCAAAGGAACCACTATCAAAGTGTTATTAGTAACTTTCCTTTAATAATTTTTTTTTTTCAAGTAGAATTAGTATATTTTTAATTTTTAAAAAGTAAATATCATGATTTCTAGTTAGTTTAGTCATTGGTCCACTTAATTAGTATCTCTCTCAATGACAACAAATATTTCGAAGGAGCCTCTCCATGCGTCCAAGAGTAAGAAGCAACTTTCTCAATGCTTTAAATTAAAAAGTAACTTTCTTAACACTATGATAAACTTTCTATAATCAATGACTTATAAAGTATCCATGCAGATAGTAACTTACCCATAAAAAAATAGAGAGAAATTAAGTTTTCCTAATTGGTAAAAACTTATCTTGCTAAAATCTCAATTGAGATTCATCAAATCCATCTACATTGTATCGAGTCTAGGCAAATCTTTCCCCTTTTCAAGGAAAGAAGTCAGTGATATTATGGCATGGGTCAAGATCATCCACCCTAAATCCGTTTGCCCCAACCACCGGGACCTGCATTAATCGCCACCCTTTCCACTTGAAAAAGAGAGATGGCAAGTTCAATTAACGTATGAATGAGAGAGCAGAGTTTTGTAACCTACACACAACATACAACATACATAGTGGCTTATAAAATAGATATAGGATCAAACCAAAAAAAAAAAAAATCCATTTGAACCATCGAATCCAGTGGTTCTAATTGAGTGCAAGACTTCGAATGTACAAGGAGGTTTTATTTATTCGTGAAAATGATTAATTCGAAAAATATCTTCTTAAAAATAATCATTTGTATCGATTGAAATTATTTGCCCATGAAAAATATTTTCATTATCGACAATAATTTATGTCTAAATATTTCATGGACAATAAAAATGTTTTTAATTCACTTATATTTGTAAACAATATAAGCGATCACTTTTAGAAAAATGATTTACAAATAATTCATTTTCCGCGAAACAAACTGAGTTAAAGTGCATAAACTTAATCCATGCAAGAACTTAATCGCATATTCATTTGTTCTGCATTTTATGTTGAGATATTATTTACTTTGGAGACATATCACAGGTGACGAAATTCAGATGTGGAGGTTTCACTTTAGGGATCGCACTTAGTCATTGCATGGCAGATGGTGTGTCGGCAATGAATTTTATGAACGCATGGGCTGAAATAGCAAGAGGCAAGCCTTTATCCCTCGTCCCTTGTCATGATAGAACTATCTTAAAATCAAGGTTGCCTCCTCGAATCACCGGTCCTTACAACGAGTTTGTTCACATAAGTGATGTATCAAACATGGCGGTATTATATGAGGAGCAACAATTCGTACGAAAGTCTTTCCACTTTGATGCTGAGAAGCTGGCCATCTTACAAATAATGGCAACAAAAGATGAACAGGTGAATCTCCATATTTACGATAATAAGTAGTGTCAATTCATAGACATCTTTGTATAATGTACAAGTCCATTCACAATTAGTTCCGAAAGAATTCCAAATACACCCAATATTATATCAAAATACATTTCCAATTTATTTATATATATATATACATACATATATATACATACATATATATACATACATACATGTATGTATGTACAGGTATATACATACATGTATGTATATGTATATGACTTATATTTATAGCCATCAATTATGCATTACATGAATAGTCGCAAAAAGTATCTACTCATCTTGAACCACAGGAAACAGGCAGTCGCTCCAACTTCATAGCACTTGCAGCCTTCGTGTGGCGGGCTCGAAGCGTGGCCCTCAAGATGAAACTTCACCAACTATCAAAACTTCTTTTAGCAGTCAATTTCAGGTATAGGCTAACACCACCATTGCCCGACGGCTACTTTGGGAACGCTGTGGCCTTGCCCTGCTGTCTCTGCACCATCGGAGAGTTGATTGAGGAACCAATCTCTTCTTCCGCGAGGAGAATAAAGAAGGCGATCGAGAGCGTGACCGACAACTACATTCGATCAAGAATTGACTATTTGGACATGTATCGATACGAGGGTTTTCCTCTGGGCACGCTAGTAATAACTTCATGGACGGGGCTCGAGTATGGCTACACGGACTTTGGATGGGGAGAGCCGAGGTTCGGGATGGGTGACCTACTAAGGGAAACCTGCTTGTTTATGACAGAAGGGAAAGAGAGAGAGAGAGGCATAACGGTGGTGTTGGGTTTGCCCCTTTCAGCCATGAACACCTTTGAGAAGCTTGTTTGTGATCTGAACGAGGCTTAGTACCCTAATATTGATATTCAAAATTGGTTTACAAAGTGTGACCAACCACAAGTGGACCATTATATTCAACACCCAAACGGAATCCATCATATTATTTAATGAATCAATTTTAAGGTTTTTGTCTCAAATGTCCAGATAATCAGTTGCAATTCTGAATATATCTCGTAACTTCTCATGTTTGTTTTTCGTTACCATTGTGTAAGACCAATTTAATAAAACATTCTCTCCACCATTACCACTTTTCATCCACAATCACTTCTCTTTATGTCAACTATCACTCTTTTTCACATCCAACAATCATGTCTTTTCATGATAATAGACAATTTTAACAACTACTACCCACCTAACGGGAGAGAAGTTAGAAGTTCCCTTTGTGGAGGCAACGGAAAATTGTGACATTGAAAATCTGGTTGATGTACGAGCAATAAATTCTGAGGATTCAAGAAAGGCTGTTCACAAAGATCCTACCGAAAATATACTTGAAGTTACACCCCTTCTAACTAGGGGTTTCAAAGAGAAACGCCTGAATCGAAATTCAAAAACAACTCATTATGTCGTAAGACTCAGGCAGAATTCACCGTATGTTCAAGAATTTCCTCTTTTTCGTGTGTCCCCAATAAATTCACTATGCAGCATAAAAAGCAAAGAGTTCTCTTGCGGCCTTGAAAGGTAAATCGTGTGCTCTCTAAGGAATTTCACCCGAGAGTAGTGGGATTTTCACGCACCCAATTCCATCAACCGTCGGAACTTTTCTAGTTGACATCCAGTCGATTTTATTTACGAATTCAAACTCGATATAATTTAACATCATCGTCATCGGGATCATGTCCATGAAATATGCATTCCTTTCTTACTTAAAGCTCTAACCTTTATTTCATAATAAACAGATAGTTATTGCCACCATTTGTCAGACCACAATTATATATATATATATATATATATATATATATATATATATATATCAAGCACCATGTATGTTTTTTTTTATCCCACGTGGTTCTTTTATATATCAAGCTGAACCAATAATTCGTACTATCATGTAACTATCTCATATTCAATGGCAGAACTGAAGAAGCCACGACTATAAATTCTGGATCTGCAAAGAGAAGCCAGACCCAAGTGTTTCATCTCCAATATCTCCAGCTCTTGCAGTTATGCTGGTTTTCATCTTGAGTTTTAGTTGTCTGTCCGTTGTATTTGGCCCAGGAGGGAAAAACAGAAAGAAAGAAAAACATTACTATCACCAAAGCTCATGTATGGCCTATCTTCCTGCTGTGCACGTAGGATTTGTTCGGCATGTATGGCTGATGTGTCGCAACATGTGTGATTGGCAACGCTTCTTGTGAACCCGCAACGTATTTGATAGGTGTAATTTTATCGTGCAGGAGGAAGCCCTCAATAGATTGACAATTACGGGTTTATATTCTGTCTAACAATTTAAGCTTTTGAAGTGACATTTTAATTTATTTTTAATCGTGGAACCAAATTGAAGTTCCATTCTCCATGCTCCATTTTGAGATGGGAAAAGTACCATAAAAGTCATAAACTTATTGCATTGGTACCAATTCAGTCATAAACTTTTCAATTGGACAAATTCAATCCAAAACCTTTTAATATTGGTACCAAATTCAGTCCATCCAGCCAATTTTGTCCGGCCGGCGTTGACTTGGACGTCGCCGGTGACCGAAATCGACGTGGCAATTTTTATGATTTTTTTGTTATTTTTTCGATTTATTTTATTTTATTTTATTTTATTTTATTTGTTTTTTCCTTTTCTTTTCCAGCGGTGGCCGAGCCTCCGGTGAGGCTCACCGGCCATTGGGCGAGGGCCGCGGGCCTTCGCCCGCCGCCGGCGAGGGTTGCGGCCCTCACCTCGACCTCTCTTAAGGCCGCCGGCGAGGCGACTTCGCCCCGATCCGGGCGAGGCCGCGAGTGAAGGCAGCCTCACTCACGGCTAGTGAGGCCATGGCGGCCATCGCCGGGGCGGAGGCGAGGGCCGCGAAGCCCTCGCCACCGTTGTTGACACCTAAATTTTGATTAGGGTTTTTAAATGAGGCCTTAGTCTCTTTTAATCTTTGTTTTTCCTTTTTTCAGATAATAAATAATAGATAATAAAAAAATAAAAAAAAAATGAAAAGAAAACAAAAAAAAGAAACAAATGCAGCATCGTCAGCTAGGCCTTTGAGCCCAAAGCCCCTCCTTTTTTCTCGTGTGTGCCCACACGGCCGGGCCCGCGTGACCCGGCCCGGTCCCCTCTTTCTCCTTTGTCTTCTTCCTCCGTCTTCTTCTTCCTTCCTCCTTCTTACGCCTCCGCAAGTCACGCGCGGCGACGAAGACGCGCTCGACAACGCCTATAGTAGAAAGAGGAACGTAGGCCGGTGGCTGAGAGGACACGGCATTGAACGCGAGCATGCCTCCGTGGAAGGGGGAAGATTTGACGCCAATTCGGTCGACAGAGGAAGGCCGGTCGGCGCACCAAGGACCGCCGGCCTAGCCTCCGTCAACCGGACCCCTCGCCTATAAATGGGACCACCTCCATTGAAGGACACACACAAATGGAGAAGGATCGAGGGCTGCAAGTCTCGAACCTCCCACTGAGAGACTTTAGGGGAGGCCCAAGGACGAGCAGGCCGAGATCTGAGGTCGGCCGAAGGAAGGGAGGGCCAAATCTGGAAGCTAAGAAGCCGCCATCGTTGTCACACCTGACCCTCTAGCGCCGTTGCCGGGGATCGTTTGTTTAATACTAATTAATATTGATACTAGATAATTCTAAGTTTAATCTAGCTTTTGTTTTGTTTTATTTTTCAGGGTGTACATCGGTTATGACACATAGCCAGCAAGGGAAACTTGCTGAGCTTGATCCAGAAATCGAGCGTACATTCAAAAGGCGACCGAGAGAACGAGAGAAATTACGTTAAGAAGATGGCAGACGGTGATAATGAAAATCCATGTAGACTCTTAAGAGATTATGCTGCACCAACAATTCAAGGCACCACATCAAGTATCAGAAGACCTGCAATTCAAGCAAACAACTTTGAGATCAAGCAGTCACTCATTCAGATGCTTCAACAATCAGTGCAATTTAGTAAGCTACCAAGCGACGATCCAAACGCTCACATCGATTCTTTTCTTGAAATCTGTGACACAATTAAATATAATGGAGTTACAGATGATGCTATTAAGTTGAGATTATTTCCATTCTCTTTTAGAGACAAAGCTAAGAGTTGGCTTTCTTCTCTTCTGCGGGATCAATCACTACATGGAATGATATGGCTAAGAAATTTCTTGGTAAGTTCTTCCCACCCGCAAAGTACGTGAAGATGCGTAACGATATTACTAATTTTATGCAGACGGATAATGAATCATTATATGAAGCATGTGAAAAATTCAAAGAATTTCTTAGGAGATGTCCATATCACGAACTACCCGTATGGATGCGGTACAAACTTTTTATAATGGCTCTAGTACAAATCTTCGTTCTATGATTGATGTAGCTGCAAGAGGAACTCTAAATAATAAAACACCAGAAGAAGCCTACAATCTATTATAGGAGATGGCATCCAATAGTTATCATTGGCCTACTGAGAGATTACCAATGCGAAAAGTTAGCGGAGTTCATGAAGTGGATGCTTTTGCTACAATTGTTGCACAATTTAAAGTACTCAATAAAAAGCTAGATAATATGAGTGTTTCATCCATGAAAATTCAGAATTTGACATGTGATTTTTGTGATAGAGGACATGTTAGCACAGAGTGTCGAGTAGGTAATACTTTTAAACAATATAGTGAAAATTCTAACTTTGTTGGGAATTTTAACAGGTCATAGGATAATCCCTACTCCAACACGTACAATCCGGGATGGCGCAATCATCCAAATTTTTCATGGAATAATCAAAATGTGACGAGACCACTGGGATTCAAACAATCGAAGAGACAAAGTCAAATTTGGAAGATATAGGGTGCGTTTGGTAACATTTTCGTTTAAAAATTGTTTCGGGAACAGAAATAGAAAAAAGTATTTCGCCAGGAACAATTTTTAAACAAAAAAACGCGTTTGGTAAAACTGTTTCGAAATATAAAAAGAATAGAAACACGTTTGGTAAATTTGTATAATTTTTTTATTTCTTTTAATTTTTAAATATTTTTATTTTATTTTTTCTATTTTCTTTCTTATTTTTCTTATTTATTTTTCCTTTTTTTATTTTTTTTTTTTTTCTTTTTCCTTTTTTTTTTTCTTCTTTTGGCCGGTCGCCGCCTCGGCCATGGCCGGCGACCGCCGCCGAGGGCCGGCGACCTCGCCGGAGCGTCGCCGCCCCGGCGAGGCCGAGCGCGTCGCCGGCCCTCGGTGAGGCTCGGCCTCGCGCCGGCCGGGCGAGCTCGATCTCGCCCGGATCCGCCGGCGCCCGCGAGGCTCGGCCTTGCCGGGCCCCCGCCAGCGACGGCCTCGCCTTGGCCGGGCGAGCTCGAGCTCGCCGGATCCGGCGAGGCCGAGCCTCGCCGGCCGCGGTCGAGCTCGGCCTCGCCGGATCCGGGCGAGATGGAGCTCGCCCGGCTCGGCGCGAGGCCGAGCCTCGCCGGGCCGGCGACGCTCGGCCTCGCCGGGGGCCGGCGACTCTCCGGCGAGGTCGCCGGCCCTCGACGGCCCTCGACAGGCGGTCGCCGGCCTCGGCCGAGGCCGGCGACCGGCCAAAGAAAAAAGAAAGAAAAAGAAGAAGAAGAAAAGAAAAAAAAGAGAGAAGAAAATGGAAGAGAGAGAAAAAGTGTTCCTAAATTTTGTTCTAGAAATAAGAAACAACTTTTTTTTGTTTCTTGTTTACATTTAGATGTGTTTCTAGGAACAAAAAAATAATTTTGGAACAAAAACGTAAACAAACGCGTTTGTTCCTTTTTGTTCCCAGGAACAAAAAAACAAAAATTTGTGTTCCTGGGAACAGAAACACTTTTTACCATGCAGGCCCATAGTCACCAAACTTGCTAATACGACTCATGACTTCATCAAAAGCATATATGTGAGATTTCAAAACCAAGAGGCTTCAATCGGAAATTTGGAGATGCGAGTGGGTTAGTTAGTAAGCATAATGTCAGGGAGACAACAAGGTTCTTTGCCGAGCAACACGAGAGAAAAATCCAATTGAAAACATAAAGGCTATTACCCTAAGAAGTGGTAAACAAGTGACAGAAGAAGAGATTTTCAGAGATAAGGAAGAGGTGACCAATAAACAATCAAAGGAGACAAGCAAGAGTAAACTTTTTTCCAGATAATCCCAAGCCATATGTGCCACCAATTCCATTCCCTCAAAGAACTCCAAAGAAGACAAAATAGATAAGCAATTTTCTAAATTTCTTGATGTATTTAAAAAATTGTACATTAACATTCCCTTTGCAAATGCCTTAGCGCAAATACCTAGTTATGTAAAAAATTTTAAGGAGATTTTGGCAAACAAATTGGAGAATTATGAAATTGTGAAGTTAAATGAGAAGTGTTAAGCCATCCGACAAAACAAATTGCCTCCGAAATTAAAAGATCCAGGGAGTTTTACTATTCCTTGCACTATTGGGGATTCTTACTTTGAAAAAACATTATGTGATTTAGGTGCAAGTATTAATTTGATGTCTTATTCAGTTTTCATGAAATTAGGATTGGGCGAGGTAAAAGCAATCACAGTGTCACTTTAACTAGATGGTTGATCAATTAAATATCCGAGAGGTATTGTGAAAGATGTTTTGGTAAAAGTTGACAAATTTATCTTTCCTACAGATTTCATAGTTCTTGACATGGAGGAAGATTTTGAGGTACCATTATCTTAGGTCGATCTTTTCTAGCAACAGGAAGAGCTCTTATTGATGTACAGCGAGAGAAGTTGATTCTTAGAGTTCAAGATGATCTTGTTTCATTTAATGTTTTTAAAGTAATGAAATATCCATCTGATGATAATTCTTGTTTTAGAGTTGAGACAATTGACAAGTTGGTGAATAAGGTTTTTCAGGAAAATATTTTTAAAGATTCACTTGAAGCATGTCTGATTCAACCAAGGGACAAAGATATTCAGAATGGCGAGATCAATGAGTACGCAAATTTCATGGAGAAAATTACACCATATTCAAGGCAAAAGGCAATTAAATTTGAGGAGTTGTGACAACACATAACAAAGCCTAAACCATTAATTGAAGAGCCTCCAATTATTGAACTCAAACCCTTACCTTCTCATTTGAAATATGCTTATTTAGATGGAGTTTCTTCTTTACCGGTAATTATATCTTCTTCTTTGACAAATTTGATGGAGGAGAAACTACTCAGAGTACTAAGAGAGCATAAGGGTGCAATTGGATGGAAAATAGCTAATATCAAGGGAATTAGTCCTTCAATTTGCATGGACAAAATTTTGATGGAGGAACAATATAAACTCACTATCCAACCTCACAGACGTTTGAACTCGAAGATACAAGTAGTAGTGAAAGCTGAGGTAATTAAGCTACTTGATGCAGGTATCATCTATCCTATCTCTGATAGTTCTTGGGTAAATCTTGTACAAGTTGTGCCAAAGAAAGGTGATATGACTGTTCAGAAAAATGACAACAATGAATTGATTCCAACTAGAACAGTTACTAGGTGGCGTGTGTGTATGGATTATAGAAAATTGAATGATGCCACTAGAAAAGATCACTTTCCTTTACCATTTATTGATCAGATATTAGAAAGACTTATAGGGCATGAGTTTTATTGCTTTCTTGATGGATATTCCAGGTATAATCAGATTCCTATTACACCAGAAGATCAAAAGAAAACTACTTTCACTTGTCCCTATGGTACTTTTGCTTTTAGGGTCTTTGCAATGCACCAGATACTTTTCAGAGATGCATGATGGCTATTTTTTCTGATATTGTTGAAAAATATATTGAGATTTTCATGGATGATTTTTCTATTTTTGGCTTATCATTTTATTCTTGTTTAAATAATTTGGCTTTGGTCTTACAAAGATGTGAGGAGACTAACTTTGTTTTGAATTGGGAGAAGTGTCACTTTATGGTGCAAGAAGGAATAGTACTCGAGCATAAAATTTCTCAAAACGGAATAGAAGTTGATCGAGCCAAAGTGGAGGTCATTGCAAAATTGCCTTCGCCAACATCTCGTGAAACTTGTCGAGGATTTTTGGGGCATGCAGGATTTTACGGGCAATTTATAAAAGATTTTTCAAAAATTGCTAAACCTCTTTCTAATCTTTTGAAAAAAATATGCTCCTTTTAATTTTTCTATTGAATGTATGCAGGCTTTTAACACTTTGAATGAGAAGTTAATTTCAGCACCAATTATGGCAGCACCAAATTGGGATTTACCTTTTGAATTGGTGTGTGATGCTAGCGATTCTGCAATAGAAGCTATTTTGGGACAAAGAAAGAATAAAATTTTTCGAACCATATACTATGCAAGTCGAACCTTGTCAGGTGCACAATTGAATTATTCAACAACAGAAAAGGAACTTTTGGCGGTAGTTTTTGCTTTTGATAAATTTCGTTCTTATTTAATTGGCTCAAAAGTTATAGTTTATTCTGACCACTCTGCTCTTAAGTATCTCGTTTGAAAAGAAAGAATCAAAACCCGGTTGATCGGTGGATTCTATTTGCTACAAGAATTTGATTTGGAAATCAAGATAATAAGGGGATTGAAAGTCTAGTTGCAGATTACTTGTTAAGAATTCCAAATTTAAAGGAAGAGACAAGACCGATTTTGAAAGAGTTCCCTAACGAGAAAAAAATTTCCATTAAGTCCACAAAAATTCCCTAGTACGCCGACTTTGTAAATTATTTAGTAAGTAATGTTCTTCCTCTTGAATTATCATATCAACAGAAGAAAAAATTATTTTCTGATGTTAAAAATTATTTTTGGGAAGAACCTTTCCTGTTTAAAGTATGTGCAGACCAAGTCATAAGGAGATGTGTTCCAGACAAAGAGAAGGCAAACATTCTACATCATTGTCATGATGGAGATGGGTGGCCATTTTGGTGCCACCAAAACTGCATCTGCAGATGAAGAAAAATTATTGCAACTGAATGAATTGAAGGAATTTTGTAATGAGGCCTATGAAAATTCTAAGTTGTACAAGGAGCGTACAAAAAGATGGCATGAGAAGCGCATATTCAGAAGAGAGTTTAAAATTGGTCAAAAAGTCTTACTTTATAACTCTCGCCTTAAACTTTTTCCTGGAAACTTGCGGTCTCAATGGTCTGGTCCTTTTACAGTTACATAGGTATTCCCATACGGAAGAGTTGAAGTTGCGCATGACACTGAGGGCACATTCAAAGTGAACGGTCAACGTTTGAAGTCCTACTTAAAGGTGGTTATAACAAGCAGAAGACCACCATTGAACTTCATCCTCTAGAATAACGACATCCGAGATAGTTGGGCTAAAAACTATAAAACAAGCGCTTCTTGGGAGGCAACCCAAGCATTTTAATTATGTTTTTTTTTTTCATTTATTTTTAAGTTTATGTTTTTTCTTTAAGAAAAAAAAAGAGTAACTTTTCTCTATTTTATCCAAGTTAATTTTTTAGGGAGCACATTTCAAGAGTTTAATCATCAAGGTCATCTATGAACTTATCCTACAACAGCGGAGTTTTCTTCTTCATATTTCTATTTTTCGCATTGAGGACACTTTGCTTTATTCAAGTTTGGGGGGAGACAAAATTTTTGGCTAAATTTTTTCTATCATGATTGCATTCATTGTTGTGAATTTTTGTGATTCTTAGGAAAAATTAAATTTTATTTGAACTTGTAATTAATGTGTCAGTTAATTTTAATTCGATTATGTTGATCCACTTTTTGAGCACTAAAAGTCCTTAATTTTTGAATTGTGTGTAAATCTAGATAACATTCATGTGAAGTATGTGATTTTCTTAAATTTCACCCAAATCTTAGAATTTGTTTGATTTTCTCTTGAGGCGAAATCCTAAGCTAAATCTAACTGAGAAAATTATTTAGGCAATTTTTGGATCGATTGAGCCTTTCAAGCTAACCCTGTATAGTTATCCTTAGTCACCATGTTGAGCCTTAATTATTACCTAATTTTTCATTGGCACCCATATATTTTTAGCCTTGTCGTTATCAAATTATATCATTGTCCCATGCCCTATGAACACGTTGATTTTCTTTTGGGATAAAAAAATTATTTGAGCTTAATAGAAATTTGGGAGGAATGATGGAGTATGAAGAAAAAAAAAAGTGATTGCTATGGTTGTTTGAGATGTATAAAAAAGAAAAAATTGCTTTTATGGTTCCCTATCCAACTTTCAATTGAGTGAGCCTTTTGGATACTCAATGGGTTGGAAATTTTCATGTTATATTATAAGGGACTTTGGGAGAAACTCCACCATAAAACAATTAAAAAAAAAAGAGAAAAAGAAAAAAAATGAATGATGATATATGGTGGCAGAAAAATTATCTTGAATGAGTGAAATTGGACAGTGATATTAGCTCTAATTAGATCCTAGAAATCAACGTGTTGATGGGTGATTTGAGCTTAAAATTACTGTTATCTCACCTTTAGCCCAGCCTTACATTACAAACTGAGAAAAGTCCTATTAATTTTTGGTTGGATAATTAGCTTATATTAGTGGAGAGAGGAATGAAAGGCAAACCTATGAGATTTGGTCATAATTATTGAGAATTTTTTAGAGGTTGCATATTAATGTGAATTTATCTAGATTGCATATAATTCGAAAAAGATAAGGACTCACACACACACACTTGGATCACATAGTTAGAATTGGTTTTAACTTATAAACCAATTCCAATGTTTAGATGAAATTTGTGTTTTTCTTTGAATTGTGAATTTGAGCAATTATGAAAAGATTTCATGGAGGAGGTTGTTAGCTTGACTATGTGTTATGTCTTGATTTTGCTCAAAGACAAGCAAAATGTTAAGTTTGGGGGTTTGATAACTCTATAAAAATAGAGTTATTTTACCTATTTTAGGCAACAATTAATGCAATATCTATGAGAAAATATTTGGATTTCCTTCTAATTATTTGAATTTTCCTTATTTATGCAGAATAATGATATATGGAGAAGATAAGGAAAAAAATGGCAAAACTCAAGAATTTAAATCAAGCAGCAGTGGGAGATAGCTATCAAATCAAAATCCTCTGATTTACTCTCTGATTTTGTGCGCAATTACTTAGAGATAAAGATCTTGGATATATCCTATAAATAGGAGAGCTTGAGAGAGCAGCTAGTGTTTTAGCTAGGTTTTTGTTAGATCGTTTTTCATTGTTCTGAGAGTTTTTCAAGTATTTTGAAGAGAAGACAAAAGTAGTGACATAATTCTTGTTCTTTGATTCAAGATGCTGAGTTTAATTTATATTTTTATTTCTTCTTCTACTATGTTCTAATTTTCTTTTGTTAAGGCTTCGATGTAGCCTAACCATGATGATGTGAATTTCCTGATTTTTATATTTTGCAACTGATTTCATTCATGTGAGTTATATATTATTGTGCATAATGCTTTTGAGTGATGGCCACCACTTGAATGATCTAATGTGCATGTTTGAGACGAGAAGTGATAATATGCAATTGCTCATTATAATATATAACCATGAATTAAACGTGGATAGAAAAATGCTGCGTTATTTGTGTAGCTTTCAAAGTGATAAGGTGATCCAAAAGACTCATTGTATACCGGGAATATTCATAATTTTTAATGCACTTATGTTTATTTTAATTCACATAGAGATATAGTGGATTAATAAACTAAGTAGATTTACTATACCTAGAGATAGGATAGTAAATAGATTAGGAAATTCCGCTATCACATGTTTGATATCATTCTTGTACCCACAACAATCTGAAATTCATATCTAGTGGTTATGATGAAATCGGATGCTTTAACATATTTATCTAATCGATTTACTGCATTTAGTCTACAAATTTTGTTTTTTTAAAATTTATTCTTAATATATTTTGATATGTTAGATAAATTTTAGAATTAATCTATTTTAGTATTTAATTAGTTTATTAATCATTGATCTCTGTGGGACGATACTCTTTCTCATCATTATATCACTTGTTCGACACGTTCACTTGCGTTTAGAATTTTACGAACACCCTCCGAGCACGTGCCCATCCCCTGCTTGGTTGATATAATAGCAATGTCCTAGGACGCATCGCCGACCCATTCAATTAATATGCACATGCGGAAGCATATAAATAATCCCCAGACAATAAAACAATGGGATAGGAAAGTAGGGCCAATTTTTCTCAAAAGACCATTTTATAAATACACAAGTTTATACACAGAAGCCTACAAAAGGGAATCGTCTTTCAACAAAAAAGAAATGTCCTAGGACTAACTAGTCGGACATGCTCGCTGATTCTTCGGGCTTCACCTCCGGAACTTCAGGCCTCGGGTTCTCCACCGATGTCAACTAGGGACCTGAAATGGTTATAAATAACCAATGAGACAATGTCTCAGCAAGTTCTACCCCCTAACATCCGATCAGGAAGTCAATATGCCCTAAAGGCTGCCTAAGCACAACACGAGTCAGAGGGCTTATCTTGACCTCAGTTCCTTCCTGCAAGTTAGTATATATCATATATACAGGAACCACATCAATTCAAAGCATCAAATCAAATCATTGATCAATCGACCTAGTCGATTATATGTCACAACGACCTTTCGCTCGATCGGTACAATCAATACTATCTATAAGTTCGACCATAGTCCAGGACTGCTCACTCTAAGCTGATATATAGAAAGTATAGCTCACACTAAGCTGATAAATAGTGTACTGCTCTCGCTAAGCTGACATATCGCTCGTAGGCAGATATAGTACACTAATAATGCTCTCTCTAAGCTAATCATATTGCTCTCGCTAAGCTAATTGAGTATACTACTCTCGCTAAGCTAACATTCGCATGTGGGCTGATATAGTATACTATCCCGACCATTCAATCAATTCCCTATTTTTATCATTCTTGATTAAATAGCCGTGTAGACACAGTCGGCCTTAGCCAAAATATCATAATTTCACTTTTTTGAACATCCCACCAGTTTCAACAGCCCATTACACATTTTTGGCGCTGTAAACCGATGTACGGTAATTTTCCACTCAATTACCAAAATTAATCAATTCAGTAATAAAATCCTAAAATCATCTTTAAGTCAATTCAACACGACTTGATGCTCAAATAAATAAACAGATCACATCATCACGATCAGCATAAAATTTCGGTCGTCAGCTATCCCAACCTAATTTCCGGAAAAATAATTAATTAATTAAATAATTTCAGAAATTATTAAATAAATGCAATAAATTCAATTTAGGCCCGTAATACCTGATTTGAAGCTGAAACGGACCCAGAAAAATTTCAAGGTTCATTTAATAATTAATAGCACGAGTCTATTTGCTAACTACACTAACCATTTGCTTAACATGCATCGGTAAGTCTCTAATTTAATTACTTTAATCTAATTTATCCACCTAATTGCACTTTATTAAATCTAAACAACCCTTAAGCATCATTAGCCTACTAAGAGGGGTTTAGTGAGTAAAACTCACTTGTGCAAAGTGAAGACCGGAACACCGTGACGGCGACGCAACGGCGGCCGAACTTAGGTTCACGACGGCCGAACTTAGGTTCACGATGACACCGATGGGCTTGGACCGAGCCTAAACTAGGCCCAACAAATCTCAGCCTAAGCTGAGATTAGTTGCTGAATTGGGTTGGGCCAAGGACGGCCGAGCCGGTGGACTTCAAATGGACTTGAGGGCTGGATCTTGCGGATGAAGATGGGCGAAAAGTGGGCTTGGACTGCTAAAGCAAAGAACACTGGACTGGGTTAAAATAATGGACTGATTTGCGAGCTGCTGGGCCTGGCTGAAGATGTTGGATGGAGGCCCACTAGTCAATCGAAAATGGAGCAGCGATTTCAGCAACTTACTGGTGTTGAACTGGAGTTGAAGACACGTGCAGATGGAGCAGCTTCGGTGGGGGTATTGGTGAAGATGGAAGACATGCAGCTGGAGCTGCTGCAAGCGTGTGGATGACGCTGCAATTTCGATGGATCTCGCGACTTCACAGCAAGGAAAACGACCGAAGAAGCTAGGGCTTGGACGCGTGGAGATGGCTGTCTTCGGTCAACACCCGGTGGCTCCAACGGTTGAAGGTTGGACTGGCTTGGGCTTGCCACGGGCGCCAAATCGGTGGGGGCAAGTGTCTTCGAAGGGAACAACAAGAAGAAGAATTAGTGGCTTTGGTGGGTGAAATTGAAAGAAAAGCAGAAGAGGAGGACGTGTGGCATTGATGAAGTGGAGTTCGAAGGAGATGAGGCTAGTGGACGTCAAGGCGAGCGGAGACCGAAGGAAATCAAAATGGAGAGGAGCCGTGAAGAAGATGGGGACGGAGGAGGCGTGCTCGAGACATTTAAGGGGAAGCAAGGTCCAAATAAAATATCTATAATTATCATGGCTTGTCCAAAAGTCTTCAAGTTTATCCTATGGTGTCCCCCAATTATTTTCTTGATTAAACTTTCCCAAAAATATCCAATTTAATTGTCCAAAAAGCAGCCCTCAAGCCTAAATCCGAATTTCACTCAATTTAGACTTCAATTTCATCCTCAAATTCTCAAAATTCGAAGTCCAAAATTGATGAAGAAAAGCCTACGAAATTTCCACACTTTCCTGTCGTCAAGTAGCTCGCTCACCGGGAAGTCCAAATTCTCTTCAATCAAGCCCATCCGAATTCCCATTATTCCAAAAAAAGCCAAAAAGGCCGAAAAAGCCAAAAAAATTATTTATATTTTCAAAAAAAGATCAAAAAATGCTTTATGTCCAAAAAATGAGAAAATGACCCACAAATATTTTTCCTTCAAAAATGCATGGAAAATCCCTCAAAAATCCAAAAAGCCTCAAGGTTTAAACAAGATTAGGTACCGAAAGGGCATTAGTGATTAACTAGTGTAATCAAGTCCCCAATCCTAATTTCTCTGCTTGCGGAGGAGCAAATATTTCTCCTGATACTTCGTTTGAGTTTCTAATCAACCCACCCCAAACCGATTAGTGGCGATTCCATTTTAAAATTAACTTACAAGTTAAAAACTTAGAATATTAAGTCGTGAATTGGTGGACATGAAAGAGTCCAGGCTAAGCCTAATAGACCTAGCTAAACCATTAGCTTCCACCGGCGCTCGACCCTAATCGGGAGCCGAAAGAAGAAAAGAGGTCGCGACAGCTTAGGGACTCCAGTGGGGACAATTTGAGGACTTAGACCATTTTATCTTGTTTAAACACCTTACTGACTTGTTTTTTCTATTTATGCAGATCAGTAGCTTAGAGGTTTATTTTTCATAATGTTTTGTGATTATAAACTATTGTGCATAATTTACTGTTTTTAGCATTACACATGGCACACACAACTCTGTCGCCGAACTCCGGGCCGCAATAGGATATTTAAGATGGTGTTAAGAAAGATACGGCCTTGAACGCGAGCGTAATGTAGAGATTGCCTTTCTTTTCCCCGAATTCCTTTAGGTAGAGCCGAGGTTAAGAGGGTATGCTGCCAACGCGAGACTACGACAGGCAGACGCCCTTTTAATTTCGACAAACTTTCTCAGTTAGAAATCGAGCCGCACATATCATGCACATGTCTATGTGATTGTCATCAATTTTCTCGCGTGAAGTAAGTTTTTTTTTCGTGTACTTTGCAATTTACTTACCTTCCTGCATATAGTGAGCGGTCCATGATTAGTCTAGGATTTAATACCACGGTCATTTAAATTTGGAAGTAATTGTCATAAAGTTTTTTTTTTTAAAAAACTTTGACAAAGGAAATTATTTTTAGTTGGTGTTTTTATTTCCTCAAGCATGTTATAAAGTTCATTTTTGCAAAAAATTTCGTTCACTTCAAAAAGGAATAGAAGTTTTTTTTTTTCAAAATTTGTTGCAATTCATGCTTTCTTTCCCCTTCCCCCCCCCCCCAAAATATATATATATATATATATGTGTGTGTGTGTGTGTGTGTGTGTGTGTGTGTGCGCGCGTGTGTGTGTACTTTTGAAAATAAAAAATTCATTATCAAAAACTTTTGTCAAAATAAGATGTTAAATTTTATCATGTTCACTTTGTGTCTCAGAATTATCATCCTTTTTTACTTAACTAATAGGGGGCATTTGAAGCCAACACATCATATGAACTGGCCAAATTCAAAGACACCCATCCAAGAAAGCAGAGGCAAACAGAAAAGATCTTCCTGCTTAAAAAAAAAAAAAGTAAGTCTTATTCCCTGAACATAATTTCGGAAATAACATCATCTCTCTTCTATTTACAGGAGACAAAAGATAGGACGTAATAGGCATAGGCATACGGTTAAACTCAACGCATGCACACCATGGTAGCTCAAGGCAAGATAGCCTCCTCCATGCTGCCTTCAGCCTTCACACTTTCTTCGACAAGCCAAGAAGCACAAGGAAGAATTTTCTTCAATCCCTTTGAATTGACTATTGTCAACAAGGAGAAAATCCAGATAGTTGAAACGATCTTTAGCCCCCTATTCCAGATGATGACGTTAGGACCTGGAAACCTCACTTCTTGTTCCAGATACATGCTCTCCCAAGAAGTGATTATCATTAGAGAACTGAAGGTTTTAATTGTCCATCTTAGAATCCATGGAAGCCTGAGGTACATGACTTTGCCCACTACTACTAATGGTCATATGTTCAAACACAGAAGAAAAAAATTCCACAGAAGGAAGGCGTTGCAAGTCATCAATCGTGTACACGAGGCCACAAATAAAGGAGGGCCATTCAAAAGAGACATTGAATTGTGTCAAGACAAAAGGCTGTCATCGACATTCAAATATCCCTAGGAGTCAACAATACAAACTCTAGGGAATAGTAACTTGGTATCACTTCCAATACTCCCTCTCTCTAAGCTCGCTTTTGACATATTTTCCCTATCGGCAGGAAGCATCGGGATTCAAGAGCCAAACTTGATGGTTAGGTTTGGCAAATCAATACTAGCCAAGCTAGTACATGGAAATTACCCGCATCGAATTCACTTGACTTCGTGTAAAAGGACGTGTCATCTAGGAGCCAATCCAAAGAATAATTGACCTAACGAAGCAAGAGACGTAGGACTTCGTGTCCCTCTCTCACTTCAAGTCCACCCAATCATCTGCAAACCAATGAAGGGTAAAGTTGCATCGCTTCCAATTACTCGACTCTTGAAAGAGTTCATGACTAACACATTCCCTCTTGTTTGTTGGGATCACTTGACCGTCAAAGATGCGGAAAACAAATCAATGAGAGGCATGTCGACCACGATAAGCTCTCCCAAGCAAAATGACATCTCAAGTATCGCCAAAGCAAATAACAGATCCTTCATGCCTCAATTCACCTTTAATTTTGGCTCTGTAGATTGATCCATTTTCATCTTCTCTCTTGGGGCAAAAAAGCAAAAGCACTCATCGATCAAGGATCGGATTCCCAACCACGGTTGATCCTTCTTGTGTCATCTCCATATTCATTAGGGACAACCCATCAACACCCATTTGTAAATAACCCTTTGTGAAAAACCCTTTTGATGTTCAAAATTTAACATATTTGGAAACATCATTCTGTCAACCCCTAAATCAGCCAATAAGGTCTTTTTTTTTTTAAGTCAAAACCATTCACTTGTTTTGAGAGTTCAAGCTCCATCATATTTAAAATGCTGCATGCCGTTTCCAAATGAATTTTGCATGATGATTTTGTCTATCTAAGTCACTAATTCCACTAAGGATTATCAGAATATATAGCTAAATAAAGAATACAAGATTGATTGAACATGCTGGATGAGGCACATCAGAATGATGAAAGGCAAGCCATATCCTCTACACAATCCCCTATCCATACACTTGTGAGATGAGTGCAGAAAATTCTATGTTAACGGGGTAAAGAGTTCTCTCGCGAATGGTACAATAACTAGAACAGTGAGAGGCAATTCGTTTATCTACCAAGTTATCCAATGCTCACCCCTTGAGCCCCATACACTGGTGAAATTTATGTCCTACCTTCATCAAGAATCACCCCCACACTGGGGCAGATCGGAGGTGAAGCAGCATCACAATGTGAGAAGAGGGGTATAAATTTTCTTGCTCGCACTTGCATCAATCTTCGGGTGTTTTATTGCATATAAACACTCACGTTAATTCAAGCGCCCTAGAATCACGAAGAGTAATTCCTTCTCTATGCACTTGTATCCATTGTACATCCCAATTGAGTCTGTAAATTCACCCTCACATGGAGGTAAAACAAAAGTTACTGCCATTTAAGCAATCTAGCCTAGAGCACCGGCTGAAGATGAAGCCTCAATAGTCTAACAATGGCATTTGCTTGAACTTGCCTAGATTAGTTCCTCAAGCAACAAAGAACAAAAAACTATGGGCATGAAAAAGCAGTGTACCTAATAAAAGCAAGGTCAACACCCATGAATGAAAAATTGGAAAAAAAAAACCAGGGGCATGAAAAAGCAAAGGTGGTGGTAAAAGCAAGGCCGATGCCCCTAAAAAAAAAAATGCAGCCATTTGTTGCTGTTGTGGTTCAATTAATGGAACCTCCATCTGATAGTAAGAAGAAAGACCGGTGGCCATGCCAAGGAAATCACCAACTCTCACCCTTTTATATATGAGTCAAGCCTACATTGCGTCCCTTTGTAAATGTCTCTTTAGACTAGGGCACTTCAATTAACGTAAGATTTCAAATGTCTATAAGTATCGCTCAAAGAAGTACGAGCAATATTATTCTATCTTTTTTCATAGGATTCCTAACTTGCAAACCCAGAGATGATCGTGCGGCATCTTTTTCACGTAGTCATGACCTTGATGGTCCCCTTGGATAAGCCGTCGACCGAGCCTACATTACGGCCCCGACGTAGGCTTCTCATATTAGTCGTACCACTTGCAAGAATACTCGGACCCCTATTGACATGATGATAGTGAGATAGTGTGGTCCTTATAAATCATGCATGAATGGTCGATAGAAAGTATTTTCCATGAGAGTGAGCGGAAAGTCCTTTTCGCATCGAAAGTCCCTCACCCAGCATGCTCAAGACACCTATATTCTAAATGAAGGCTGTCTTTCAAAATCTTCCCTAGTGGAACTCAGATGATGCAAAACTAACAAAATTGTCATGCGTGAATAATATTTAAATTCATAAATTTATAGCATATACAATCATGTGTGGATACTGTGCAAATAGCAAACATACTCTTAGAGATTAGAGATGTCGTCAGGTAAGCATATCCCTATCCCCATTTGGCATTAGGTACCTACCATTGTCTAGGTACTCTCTTATCGACAATCGACTTGTTCAAGCTGTCTTCAAAGTTTAGATGCTTGTGACTGTCTAGTTATTCCCAATTACCGGAAGGTGAGAGGCATTCATGAATATGTGAGGCGGATCTCGATATTCCCCTTTACCAGGAGGTGGGAGACCTTCACGAATATCCCAGGTACGTCATTGATATTCCCATTTACCAGGAGGTGGAAAACCTTCACAAATATGCGAGGCACGTCATTGATATTCCACATACCAAGAGGTGAGAGACCGTCACGAAAATCTCAGGAACGTCCTCGATATTCCATCTACCAAGAGACTTTCAAAGACAATCAAGTATTCTCCGCAGTTTGGTATCTCGTGATTATCCAGTACCCTTTGATACCTACGAACATTCAAGTATCCTTTAAAAATATGTACTTGTGATCATCTAGGTACCCATCGATATTTCGCGAACGTCCAAGTATCCTCCAAGAGTTCGATTTCAGGATCATCCAAGTACCCTTCGACACTCCGTGAACAACCAGGTATCCTCCATGTTAGTACTTGTAAATATCCAGGTATTATTTCAATGCCTGTGAATGTCCAGCTTTCTCCCGAACAAACAAATTCCATGAGAAAGGTCGGCGCATCCCCCGAGAAAGGTCAGGTTCCAACCGGTGTCCTTGACAAAGATCAGGCACCAATGCATGCATGCCTTGAAAAAGGTCGCGCATCCCGATAAAGGTCGGGTTCCAACTGGTGTCCTTGACGAAGATCGCACCAACAATCGATGCCCCGAGAAAGGTCAACGATCTCCCGAAAAAGGGTACCAACCGGTATCTTTAATGAGGTCGCACCCTACAAATCGATGCCCCGAGAAAGGTTGGCACATTTCCCGAGAAAGGTCGGGTACTAATTGGTGTCATTGGATGAGGTCGCACCCCCACAACCGATGCCCCGAGAAAGGTCGGCGCATCTCCCGATAAAGGTCAAGTCCCAACGGTGTCCTTGGATGAGATCGTGCACCCCACAAATCGATGCCCTGAGAAAGGTCGGTGCATCCCCCGAGAAAGATCGGGGAAACAACTTATTGCTCTAACAGGCGACCGAATAAAGGTTCGGGTCCTAGACAAACCACTTATTACTCTAATGTGCGATCGAAGAAAGGTTCGAGTCCCGGAAAAGTGATTTTCAAGGCGACCAAGAAGAAAGGTTCGGGTCCTAGACAAACCACTTATTGCTCTAATAGGCGATCAAGAAAGGTTCCGGGTATTGGAAAAGCAATTCCCCATCAAGGCGATTGAATAAAGGTTCGGGTCCTAGACAAACCACTTATTGCTCTAATAGGCGACCAAGAAATATTCGAGTCCTAGACAAACCACTTATTGCTTTAACAAAGCATGGTAAGAAATGTTCAAGACTGAAAGCGATTCCCCGTCAAGGCGACCAAAGAAAGGTTCGGGTCCTAGACAAACCACTTATTGCTCTAACAGGCAACCGAATAATGGTTCGGGTCCTGGAGAAGCAACCTCCTCATGTCACCAGGTAAGATGATGCCTTAATACTTGCCAAAACTCAGGATTTACACCCCATCTCACTCACTTCCAATAGTAACTACAGATATCTTCTTATCTGTCTTAGTATGTATAATGTTATATTGCTCATTTTCTGCATAGGACACTAGGTCCCAAATAGGATATAATATATTGCATATGTATAGACAAAATTTAGGTATCAATTTGTCTTTGAATGCAACCTTGCGAACTTACCTTTAAAGAGGGGCATGTGGCTTATTGACACCTAAATTTTGATTAGGTTTTTAATTATGCCTTAATTTCCTTTGTTTTTCCTTTTTTCGGGTAATAAGTAATAGATAATAAAAAAAACAACAAAAATGAAAAGAAAATAGAAAAAAAAAAACAAAACAAAACAAAAAAAAAAAAAAAAAAAAAAATGCAGCCCGCTCTGCCAGGGCCTTCGAGCCTAGACCCTCCTTTTTTTTTTTTTTTTCGCAGCCCCCCCACGGCCCACCCCGCGTGACCGGCCCGGCCCGGCCCCCTCTTTCTCCTTTGTCTTATTCCTCCGTCTTCTTCTTCCTTCCACCTTCTTAAGCCTCTGCAAGTCACACGCGGCGACGAAGATGTGACTCGACGACCCCTACAAAAGAGGAACATAGGGCCGGGTGGCCGAGAGGACGCGACATTCAAGGCAAGTATGCCTCCATGGAAGGGGGAAGATTTGATGCCGATTCGGCGAGCGAAGGAAGGCCGGTCGGCGCACCAAGGACCGCCGGCCTAGCCTCCATCGACGGACCCCTCGTCTATAAATAGCGGGGCACCACCTCCGTCGAAAGAAACACACAAACGGAGAAGGATCGAGGTTGCAAGCCTCAAACCTCCCACTAAGAGACTTCATGGAGGCTCGAGGACGAGCAGCCGAGATTCGAGGTCGACTGCAGGAAGGAGGCCGACTTGGAAGCTCGAAGCCGTCGCCGCTACCCCGTCATTGTCACCACGACCGAGCCCCGGCCCCATCGCCGTTTGCCGTGCCGCCACTACTTAATAGCCGTTTCCCTCGTGCCACCGAGCACTTCCCGCCGCGCTGTGTGGGAATCCGTCCTTTGCCGCCGCTTCCCCTCAACAATCCAGCAGCCACCCATCAACATTGTCGTTCGTCTTTATGAGAAAACCAACAGCCGCCCATCGTTGTAGTCCCCCGTAAACCCTAGCGTCGTCCATCGCGTCAGCGGCGATCGAGTCACCCGGGACATCCTGCCCAACCATCCCGCCGCCACGGATCGTCGGACTCTAGGGTTCCAAAATCCGTGTTCGCAAAGAAGGAGCGGTCGACACTGGTCGGTAGGTTTTGTAGGAACCGGTCGTTGGGCTGGATGTGTGTCTCCATTCAAGTTAGGAATCCGTTTGGGCTAGGTCTACGCGTGGCCGCTATTTCTTGGGTCGGATTTTTAAAATGAAAACGGGCTCAAGATCGTCCGGGCTTTTATGTTTAAAATCCCGAGCTAGGCCCGCAAGCCCTGCACGGCCCGAGCCGGACCCAACCCGGATCCAACCGGGGTTTTTTTAAATATATTATAATAATAAATAATATTGTAATATAAAAAATAAAAATAATAATTTGTTTTCCAAAAAAATCAAAAATATCCCATATATTCCAAAAAGACGAAAAGTCGAAAAAGCCAAAAAATGATTTATATTTTCAGAAAAAGATCAAAAAAATGCTTTTATGTCCAAAAAAATGAGAAAATGACCCAAAAAATATTTTTCCTCCGTAAAATGCATGGAAAATCCTCAAAAATCCAAAAACCTCGTGGTTTAAACAAGATTAGGTATCGAAAGGGCATTAGTGATTGACTAGTGTAATCAAGTCCCCAATCCTAATTCTCCGGTTACGCAGAGCGAGTATTTCTCACGATACTCACTGGGTATCTAATCAACCCACCCCAAACCGATTAGTGACGACTCTGTTTTAAAATTTACTTACAAAGTTAAAAACTTGGACTATTAAGTCGTGAATTGGTGAACTTGAGAGAGTCCAAGCGAGCCTAATAGACCTAGCCAAACCATTAGCCTCCGCCGGCGCCCAACCCGATCGGAGCCGAAAGAAAAAAAGAGGTCACAACAACCATCGGCGAGGGTCGTGGCCCCGCTCGGCCTCACCCAAGGCCGCGAGCAAGGCAAGCCTTAGCCCAAATTTGGGTGAGGCCAGCCTCGCCCTAGCCTTGCCGTGGGCGAGGCGGCGATCAGGCGGCCATCGCCGACGCCGGCCTCGACGATGGCCGCTTCATCCGCGGCAGCCAAGGCGAGCTGGCCTCGTCGATCCGGGTTAAGCCGCCGCTGCGGCCCCGGGCGACTGTTCATGAGATGATTTCTTTGCTGAATATAGTTTTTATTGGACCCATGAATTCTGAAATGGACCACTACCATGCATATTCCTTATAATTTGATTTATTACAACTGTCATGTTATTTGTAAATATATGAATCTATTTACATATATGACCATCAACAAAGCCTTACATGAATATTTGATCACCAAAAAGGGAATCTATTCATCTTGAGCAACAGGTAACGAGCACATGCACCAGCTTTGTAGCACTGGCAGCCTTTGTATGGCGGGTTCGCAGTATGGCCCTCAAGATGAAACTTCACCAACAATTAAAGCTTCATTTAGCAGTCAATTTCAGGTCGAGGCTAACAACCCCATTGCCCGAGGGGTACTTTGGGAACGCCGTGGTCTTTCCCTGTTGTCTCTGCACCATGGGAGAGTTGATCGAGAAGCCAATCTCTGCTTCTGTGACAAGAATAAAGAAGGCAATCGAGAGCGTGACCGACAATTACGTACAGTCGAGAATCGACTATTATGACATTAATCCTTCTGAGTGACTCCCGTGGGCGGGATTATCAATAAGTTCATGGACAAGGCACGAGTATGGCTCCACAAACTTTGGTGGCGAGAGCCAAGGTTTGGGGCCGGTGAACCACTAAGAGAAACCTGCTTGTTTATGAAGGATGGGAGAGAAAAGGGCATTGCGGTGGTGTTGGGTTTGCCACTTCCAGCCATGAATACCTTCGAGAAACTTGTTTGTGATCTTAATGTTGCCTAGTACACTAACATTGGCATTCCAAACTATTTTACAAAGTGTGACCAACTATAAGTGAATCAGTGTATCCAACACCTGAATAAAATCCGTCACATCACTTAAATAAAACATTTCCAAGAGTTTAGTCTAAATACCTAAGATAATCAGTTGGAATTCTGAGCATATCTTGTGCCTTCCTATGTTATTTCAGTAATCATCGTCCAAGACCAATTTAATAAAACATTATATTTTTACTTGTTGTGAAGCTTCAAAATTTCCCTTTCATTTCATCCTTCAGAAGTCGACATTCACCCCTTCGTGGTGTCAATAGTTGGACGTGAGCTTAGATAATTACTCTATTTATTTCTTTGGAAATGGCAAAAAAAAAAAAGAATTCATTCAATATGACGTTGAGCAAAAGAGAGCTGTTGAATAAGCATCATAGAAATTTATCTAATTACTGAATTTTTCTCTAATCTAATACTTAATTGACACTAATTATCGAGTGCAAGTTTATGGATATGAATGAGACAATCTTCATTCTTATGCCATATTTGGGCTGCTCAGTGTGGTGTAGTCCGTCACACGGAAGGCGCAAGGATGTGCATTCGTGCCCTTTATGTATCTCATCGTGGTGCTAGCGCCACATATTGGATGGACAGTGGAGTATATCGAGTTCTACATGCACAAGACGGATGACTGAAGTTGTCACTATATTTCCATATCTTTACTATATGGAAGAGGATGGTCTTAATGTGACCCACGTTAACATTAGGGGGCAAGGTTCTCTTTGAGTTATCCCAACTAATCTTTCTTCTCTATATCTTTTTTCCTTTTTGCCATGTATTTGTAGGGCAAAGGCCACCAAAATTTCTAAAATATATCAATTACAATACATTTATCTGAAATTTTTTCTAAGACATAAAAAATTTTAAATGTATACATAGCTGATAATAAGAACAGTTAAAGATCCGTTTATTGTTAGCCGGGGTTCACTCCTATGCGGGAGGTTTTAAATGAGTCTGCAAGCCCAAAAAGGGTTTGAGCTCATATAATAAGTTATATGGAGAAATAGGGTTTCTCACTATCTTCAAAGTTGTAGCCGCAAAAGGAAATAGTAACAAGATAAAAAGAGAAAGCAGAAAATCTAGATTTCAAGAATATCTGATTTACACGCTCGTCATCTGGAGGTCGATTCGTGGTCCGATTGAGCTGAAATTTTGTCAGCATGTTCGTGGCGCAATCTTCGAATCTGAACGGTTTGATTTTCGTTTGAAGCCGCCTCCATTAGGTTTTTCGTGGATTGATCAAAACCTACGTTTTTTGTCGATTTATTCTTGATCTCTTGTGAAATTCATGTTTATTGCCAAGAATTATGTTCTTGAGGTCTTTGCTGCTATGTACCTCAGTATTTGCTAGAGAAGAATATTGTTCACCCAATTTTATTGATAGTGAAGATTTTTGGGGTGGACTTCAGTCCCATGGTTTTTGATTTCCTCACATCGAGGAGGTTTTCCACGAAAAATCATATTGTTGTTGCGCGTTTGGTATTTATTTTACTCTACTATATCGATTCCTATTAGGTTTACACAAGAGGGGAGATTATTTTATTCCGCTGCGTAATTCGATATTGTTCGAATTGTTACCGTTCTCCCATCATATTGGTATCAAAGCATCTGGTTATTGCTTGATTTTTTTGCCTTGTGTTAAACAATAGAAACGAATACGAGTAGAATGGTTACACTGAATGGTTCAAATTATCATACTTGGAAAGGGAAGATGGAAGACCTTTTATATGTGAAAGATTTTTATTTACCCGTATTTGCTGAGGAAAAACCAGAGAATAAAACTGATGCTGAATGGTTTATATTTCATTGTCAAGTGTGTGGTTATATTAGGCAATGGGTAGATGATAATGTTTTGAACCATATTATTGAGGAAACACATGCACGCAGTTTATGGGATAAGCTCGAATGCTTATATGCTCGAAAGACTGGGAATAATAAGTTATTTTTTATAAAACGGATTATGGCTCTAAGATATCAAGATGGTACTCGTTTAACTTATCATTTAAATTCTTTTCAAGGAATTATGAATGCTTGGTCACATGGGAATCAAGTTTGATGATGAGATACAAGCACTATGGTTGCTTGGTACTTTGTCGAACTCATGGGAGATGCTCCGAATATCTTTGTCTAATTCTTCCCCGCATGGTAACATTACCATGGATTTGGCCAAGAGTAGTATTTTGAATGAAGAGATGAGAAGGAAGACACAAGGATCATCCTTCACATTCGGATGCCTTGGGTTGTTGAGAAAAGGGGAAAAGTGAGTCTCGAGGTCGGAGAAATATAGATAAAAAGTCGAGATAAAAGCAGAGGTAAGTATAATAAATTTGCTAATGTTGAGGGCCATTATTGTCATCAGAAGGGACATATTCAGAGGTTTTGTCGCGCTAAAAAGGAGAAACAAAAGGAGAAAGGTAAAGAGAAGAAAAGTGATAATGACAATCGCATCGCTGCACTTAAAGAAGACTTTTCATTATGTTTGATGGTGATGTGGTGAATTTTGTATCTCATGAGACCAGCTTGGGTAATTGATAGTGGGTGCATCGTTCATGCCACGCCTCATAGGGATTTCTTTACATCATACAGTCAGGTCACTCGGATCCGTGAAGATGGGAAACAACGGGCTAGCTCAAGCTATAGGCATCGGTGATGTGTGCCTAGAAACCAGCAATGGCACAAGGTTAGTATTGAATAATGTTAAACATATACCCGATATCCGCTTGAATTTGATTTCTAGGGTGCAAGTTGGATGATGAGGGGTATTGCAACACCTTCGCAATGGTCAATGGAAGCTCACCAAAGGTTCTCTTGTTATGGCTAGAGGTGAAAAATATTCTTCGTTGTACATTATGTAGGCAAAGTTGTCCACGGACAAAATTAATGCAAAAGAGAGTGAAGATGCACCGAGTTGTGGCATAAGAGGCTCACCACATTAGTGAGAAGGGTTTGTCAATATTGGCCAAGAAGAAGCTCCTTTCAGATTGAAAAGTTCGGCGCTAAAGATGTGTACTCACTATTTAGCAGAAAAACATACGCAGTTGCATTTAAAAGCTCCTCCTTTAAGAAAGTTAGGTATACTCTGGATTTAGTGCACTCCGATGTTTGCGGGGTCCTATGAAAACAAAAACTTGGTGGCTCTCTTTATTTTGTTACCTTCATAGATGATTTTTCAAGGAAAATTTATATTCATACCTTGAAAACTAAAGATCAAGTATTAGATGCTTTTAAGCAATTTCGTGTTTCGCCTGAGAGACGACGGAAAGAAATTGAAATGTATCAGAATCGATAACGGGGGAGAGTATATTGGACATTTTGATGAATATTGCGTGACAACAAGGTATTCGACATCAAAAGACGCTCCCAAGACGCCTCGCTTAAATGGCTTAGCTGAGAGAATGAAATTAACGCTTGTTGAAAGGATAAGATGCTTACTTTCGTCAAATAAAGCTGCCCGGATCCTTTGGGGTGAGGCTTTAAGTACAGGCTTGTGCATGTATTAAATCTTACTCCATGCATTCCTTTAGAGTTTGATGTTCCTAATAGAGTTTGACAGTGCAAAGATGTTTCTTATGATTATTTGCGTGTCTTTGGGTGCAAAACATTTATGCATATTCCCAAAGATGAGAGGTCTAAACTTGATGTGAAAACACGACAATGCATATTTATCGGTTATGGACAGATATGCTTGGCTACAAATTTTATGATCCAGCTTGAAAAGAAAATTGTAAGAGCGTAGACGTCATGTGTTTATGGAAGATCAAACAATGAGGATATTGAGAAAGCAGAGATGATTTCAGCACCATAGGTTAGTGATAATTTGGTTGATTTGGATCTAGTTCCTCTTACAAATATTCCAACACAGTTGATGAAGAGCAAGAGGAAGTCAATGTTCCAAATAATGCATATGTTCTAACATGTTGAAACATATAATACTATTCCTAAAAACTGCAGGCTCAATTAGATGTTCCACCTGGATGTTCCAGTCCTGAGGATCCGTTAGAGACCGACAACATTCCACCGGTATTCTCAAGATGAGTATGTCTTATTGACTAATGCACGGAACCGTATGTGCTATGCGTATAAAAGATGAGAACAAAAGCAATTGGTTTGATTCTATGCTAGATGAGATGCAGTCACTTTATGATAATCATACTTTGAGTTGGTGAAGTTACCTAAAGGTAAAAAGAGCTTTGAAGAACAAGTGGGTATATAGGTTGAAGTAAGATGAACATACTTCACAACCACGACAAAGCTAGGGGATTGGTTGTTAAGGGATCTAACAGAGAAAGGGTGTATTGATTTTGATGATATATTTTCTCCGGTAATGAAAATGTCTTCTATCCGTGTGGTATTAGGTTTGGTAGCTAAACTTAGATTTGGAAATTGAGCAAATTGATGTTAAAACAGCCTTCTTACATGGTGACTTAGAGGAAGAGATATACATGGAACAACCGAGAGTTTTAAAGTGAAATAGGGAAAGAAGAATATGTGTGCAAATTGAAGAAAAGTCTCTATGGCCTAAAACAAGCACCGATGCAAAGTATAAGAAATTTGCGTTAATTATGACAAGTAACATGGCTATAAGAAGACTTCATCGGATAATTTTGTGTTTGTCCAAAAAAATTTTGATGATGACTTTTTATTCTCTTGCTTTATGTTGATGACATGTTGATTATCATGTGAATGCTTCAAGAATTGAGTTATTGAAGAAACAATTGAGCAAGTCTTTTGCCATGAAAGACTCGCCCGGCGGGGTTGTACAGATTCTTGGCATTAGAATTACCCGAGAGATGGTAGATGCTAAAAAGTTGTTTTTGTCCCAAGAGAAATATATCGAGAAGATCTCTAAATTTTACATGGACAAGGCTAAAGTGGTTAGTACTCCTCTTGTCGCCCACTTTAAGTTATATATGAAGCAAAGTACTACGACCGATAAAGAGAAGAAAGATATGGAAAGTGTTCCATATACCTCGATGTAGGAAGCTTAATGTATGCGATGGTATGTACACGTCTGCATTTGGCGCACGTGGCCATGTTACTGCTATTTGTCAAATTAGCAGAACACCTGGAATGCGCAGTTGTATTATGAGGCATCTTCTGGGAACTTCAAATTTGAAAATCCGCTGAACTAGGAAACTTGAGTTAGCCGGATACACGTATCTCCAACTTGGCAGAGATGTTGATACTCGTAAATCTACTTCCTCGGTTATTTGATTTTTAAGGGTGGTGAGCAGTTGTCATGGAAGTCAAGATTGAAGAAGTGTGTTGCGCTTTCTACAACCGAAGCCGAATGTATTGCAGTTGACTAAAGCTAGTAAAGAGATGCTATGGATGAAGAAGTTCTTAAAAGAACTGGGTTCAAGCAAAGAGTTATGTGCCATTTTGTGATAATCAAAACGCAATTCTTGGTAAAAAAATCATCTTTTCATTCTAGATCGAAACATATTGATGTTAGATATCATTGGATAAGGATGTTCTAGATGAAAAGTCATTTTAACTTGAGAAATTCATACGGATCATAATGGCCTATACATGATGACGCGCTTCGAATATTGTCACATTGATAAGAGGGACGGTGAACTCTCCACATCACACGTGGAGGGAGATTTGTTAGCTGGGTTACCACTCCATACGTGTTAAGCCCAACGAGCTTCCCAAAGCGTTTGGGCCATTCATATACGCTTATACTTTGTTAAATGCTTTCTCACTTTCTTCAAAGCTTATACCAAGACGGAGGTCGATCAGGGTCCGATTGAGCTGAAATTTGTCAAGATGTTCAAGACACCTTTCTCGAATCCGAATGGTTTGATTTTCGTTTGAAATCGCTTCTCCATCGTTTTTCGTGGATTGATCAAAACCTCGTTTTGGTCGATTTATTCTTGATCTCTTGTGAAATTCATGTGCATTGC